>BTHU01000002.1:119957928-120290428 GCA_036184795.1 Tokudaia tokunoshimensis | reverse complement strand
ATTTCATGAGAGTCCTGTTAGTATAATTTAAGGCACATTCATTTTTATTCATATTCTCATTCTCTCTCTCTCTCTCTCTCTCTCTCTCTCTCTCTCTCTCTCTCTCTCTCTCTCTCTCTCTCTCTCTCTCTCCATATCCCTAATGAGAAAGGATTGAATAACTTGGGTCCATGAATTTTTATTTTTGAGATTTTAGGCAGTGATTCAGCCCTCTGATTACCAGAGTTCTGCATATGTTAGAACTGATTGAAATTTCACTGTGTTAGCCTTTTTCCTGTTGGAAAGTCTAATATATACTGAAGGGACCACAAGACAGGCATACTCAGCATGGGGCCAGAATCATCATGGCCCAGGGAGTGAAACCCTTGACAATCAGGGCACTGGGCAGCGTTGCCCTGAGTCACCATGTGTGTCTCCCTGCCTGGTACAGAATCTGCACATGTGGGTTCCGGTTTCACGTGTCTGCTCTGGCTTTTCACTCTTTGACCATCTCTTTTCACACAAACATGACACATTGTCAGTGTAAGGACATGACATCTGTTCTGAAAAACCAGTATTCTTGCGGCCAAACGATTCTGTCCAGACCCTTACAAAAGTCTGAAGCACCCAGAAGGCCTTGCCTTGGATCCACCCACTGACATGATCTTGAAACACTGCCCTGACTTAATCTCTGCTTTCAAATTCATGAGTCCACGGCTGCCTCCAGATACCCGGCACAGCGTTTCCCTGTGGTGATAACCGTGTGTCCAGTTCTGTGGGATGATAGTGGTATGAACGGGAGGGGGGGGAGCGAGGCCCAGCCACCTCCTCCTACACGGGTGTCCCCCCACAATGAGACCCGCTGCTCGAGTGTAAGCATCCTGGTAACTTGTATTTTTTTCATTTTCGTTTCTCCATTTCACTTACCAGTTTTCTATGTATTGTTGCAGACATCTCAACAGTGAGCATGCGCTGGACGATAGAAGCACAGCTCAATGTAGAGTACAAATGCAGGTTGTACAGCAGTTAGAGCTACAGGTAAAGCCACGTTTATTTCTAATATTACCTCAGTCTTCCTCAGCTCTCACCTCTCTGCAGCGTTCTGTAATGACTTCCTGTGTGCTCATTCTCTGATGGAAACCCCACAGCCTGTTGTGCGTTTGATCTTATTATTGTATCCTGTTTTTTAGTTATTATCTGGCGAAGCTCAGCCTCAGTGCACTCTTTGGGGCTAGCGCTCACACCTCTCTACTCTATGCTCTAAGCAGCATTGTGGGAGTTGCCACCCTGAGCCTTTCCTCCTTCCCTCCCTCCCGTCTCCTCTTCCGTCTTTACTCTCGCCCTCCATTTCTCAATCTCCTCATCTCTTTTTCTCTCTTGCTCCTTCTCTCACTTGCTTTCTCTGCCATCTCTTGTCTGTCCCACTTTCTGGTCATCTGTTGTTGCTGTATGTTCCAGACGTTGCTAATGATATTGACGTGGAGCTAATGGGAGGGAGCCTGAGGGAACATTCGCGGGAGCAGAAAGAAGATGAGTATGTGAGGTCAGGATGGACGAGTGAACGCATAGACACCTGTGTTCCCGAGCCCCATGGGAGCCCTATGAGCATTCAGTCCCTGTTTGACATTGGTCCCTTTTCTCTCTCTTCCATCCCTGAGAGTAATTGGGAACACTATATATTTCAAGTACATAAACACATATTAATCTATAATGCATATGATGTATGTATGTATGTCTGTCGTATCTGCAACATGGTTTTTGGAAACGCTCTGGGCTACATTGAATGTATTGTATGACTGGAGAGTAAACGTGCAGTTTCCCTTCGAGGGAGCTGGGGACATTTTAAATGTATGTTGGATTTGTAGGTAGAACTTGTAGATGCACCTCCCATATTTTAACAGTAACCCCCCCCTTTTGGTGTAATTAATCGAAAATTAGTTTCTGAAAGTAAAAATTGGGTCAGAAATAGAGATTATGAAAATGTACAGTTGCAAAAGCCTGACCCCGAAAACCCCATTTATGCAACCGAGTTCCAGAAGGCTTTTGAGTGGTTGATGACTCGGGACGCGTCTTCCCCAAGCTGGTCCAGTGTAGGCAAGAGGTTAGCCGGCGAGGGGAAATTAGAACAATGTCGTACATTGTATTGGTACCAGCCATGGAAAAGCCTATTTTGTATGCAAGGCAGCAATGCCTAGATATATGGAGAGCCCTAGGCTAAGTACAGAAGATAATTACATTTGGAGTTTTACTGAGTTAAGTCATTTACAGCTTCAAATAGTTGCAGAGAAAAATCAGCCCAAACACACTTAAACTTTTTGTTGTGACTTTTCAGGACAGAAAGGATTTTCTTTCTTTTCTTTTCTTTCTTTCTTTCTTTTTTTTTTAAATAGCTGTCTTGTATGATACAATTCTGGTAGAATACTTTTTATTTTCTCATGGGTTATTTTCTTGAGCTTGTTAATATTTTCCATTCAGACAGTAAATATAAACTTAACAACAATAGTGAGATGTTTGTACAAGTTTAGAACCTACCATCAAACCAGTTTTCAGAAGCATATTTAACTTGAGCATATCTGTAGAGAAGAAAAGCAAGTAGGATTAACTCACTCCCCACATCTATTTAAAAGTCAGACCTTGCAAATGTGGATTCCACTGAATAGATACCTTATGGCCTGAATGGCTATATGTTTATTGGTGGTGGTATTTGCAAAATGATGTATGTCTCTAGATTGATTGATGAGCTATGAGATTAAAATCCTATGACAGGCATAAATAAGTTGTTGGAGTTGTCACAGTTTGCCCAGGTAGGTCTTCCCATCTGCGTGGATGATCTTGGGCCACTGTTAGTTTTTAGGGAACTGGGAATATACCTTATCAGTTACTATATTCTCTCCACAGGGATGGGTGGGAGAAGGGGCAGAGTGAGCCAGCCATCAGTCAGCCAGGCTGTTAGCTCCTGGCAGCTGCTCTGATGATTTTAGATGGGTGTGGCATAGGACTAGAAATGGGTAAGAGGAGCGCTGGACTGTTGGCAGGTTTCTTGTGCTCTGAGATCGCACCCTTCAGCCCTGATCAAACCAAAGACAAAGGCTTTTCAGTGGGTGGTAGAAACAGAGCTGATCTGGCTGGAAGTCAGCCAGGTTGTTTAGCCACCTGGGATATCACTGCATTTTGACTGAGGGTTGCTTTCTAGGAGAAGAGACATGGTGGACATGACGGTTCTCGGGTCCCATTTCTTCTTGGCTTAAGAGTGTTGATATACGGGGTGCATGGCGCTTCCTAAGAGTTAGCACACTGTCGACATCAAACATGACCTCACAGTTTAGGAGAGGTGCTTAAATGGTCAGGGGAGAGAGGCCTTCCGTGAGAGGTGAAAATCACATTATTGTTTGTACAATGTGTTATACCGAGACACAGATAGGCCAAAGCCCGCTCACTGATAACGTGCAATTGTTCATACTCCACGGAGGTGGAACCCTGCAACTGCACCAGAAGCCCAATGGGCTACTAAGCTGACAATATTTACTACATGGCCATTATAGAAGTTTGCCAAACAACCTCTGGTCAGGGGGATGAGAAATGTCCTTATATTCGTCACTCGTCCCCTGGGGTTCCTTTCTGTCTGCAGTTCTGCCTACCCCTCCATATGCCTCCTCAGCCATAACGTGTAAAACCTTCAGTTCCACATCAGTCAGGCACCGCCAGAAGCTTCGTAAGACAAGCGCTTGCCTACCTTTGATTGAGGGGTACTGGCTTGATTATTCATCTCCCTACAGAGTGCAGCCCTCTTTGGAGGCTCTGTGAAGGATGGTAATGGTTAGAAGTGGGTAAAGCTGCCCTCCTGTTTCTTATATTCTATAAGGAAAATTGAACTATAAAATAGATGACAAGTGGGAAGCTAGACAATGGCTCAGCAGTTAAGAGCTCTTAATGGCTCTCTCGCAAAGGACAGAGATTCCCAGTAGCCACGTGACGGCTCATAACTGTCTGGAGCTCCAGTTGCAGGGGATCTGACACGTTCCTCTAGTCTTGCAGGCACCTGCACGTACACGGTGTACATAAACTCACATGCCACACACACATATACATAAATTATAAATAAAATAAATCTTCCAAAACCATGGGTGAGCTGGGCTGGTGGCACTTAACCTTAATACCAGCACTCAGGCGGCAAAAGCACCTGGATCTTTAGGAGTTCAAAGCCAGCCTGATGTGCATAGAGTTTTCCAGGCTAGCCAGGGCTAGGTAGCAATACCCTGTCTCAAATAAAAAACAAACAAAACGACAACAAAGTACCTTGACCTGGGTTCTTTATAGCAGTAGAAATTTACTCAAAGGAGTGTTCCAGTGCTAGGAAAGGACCAGCCAAAACTAGCTTAGTTATTATTCAATCAGACAGTCAAAACATGTGAATAGTTCCTAATCTGACTTGTTTCTGTGGCGCTGGAGATGGAGTCTAGTCAGCTCGTCAGCTGTTCTACCACTGAGCTGCACTCCCACCTTGAGCTTTCCCTGAGAATTCACAGCCCTCCTGCAGACTAGATGAAAGAGAGATTAGATCACAAGCCTAGCAACCTGAGGAGCTTTGGGGACACTGAGTAAATGTGCTTAAAGCTGGAGTCCTTGTCTGCTAGCCACTTGTATAAACTTCAGTATTTTTTTTTTGGTTTTATTTTTATTTTGGCAATGCATATATCTGTGTTGTAAATGTACTATTATGTTTTCCCTGTTTTGATTCAAGGGACGAGTTGTCACTATATCGTCTGAGTTGGCCTTGGACCTCTTGAGTATTGGGATTGCAAGCCCGCCTCACCACACTCAGCCTAAGAATGTCCACTTTAATGTGCTTAACTACAGATCACGATACCCATAAAACCAGAGTAGTTGGGGCAGGCAGGCAGGGACCTGTAGAATACTTGGGGGAGGCAGACTTGGATGCAGACAGCCTCTCTGTTGCTGTTCCCTGTACACATGATCTCCCATTCTTAACCACAGGCTGGGGCAACACTTAATCTAGAAGAGATAGCCTGCACAGCACTGGTCCAAGGAATTGCTTCTTTTCACTTAAGGCATTTCTTTCCCTGTCCAGGGAATTCCTGATCATCTTAGTTTCTCAAAGTTAATTGTAAAATTGCTAGTTATTAAGGTGTAAACTTGAGAAATATTTGTAGCTCCGTGGCAGAGGACAGTTATGGTTCAAACAGTTCCAAAAAAGTGATGCTGTATTTCTGTAGCCTGCCGCCTAACTCACCCTCTTCGTGTTAGGAGAGGTAGAGGCCACTCATCTGCCCCTATTTTACATGTGCTCACGCTGGATCTTAGCATGTGCTCACACTGGCCCTTAGCATGTGCATGCGTGACAGTTCCTGTCTAAGCCAGAGGATAATAAAGACTATATACAACTAGGCAGATGAGTCAAATCCAAGGAACTGAAACTGGCAGAGGCCACTTGAGTGCTGTCCTGTGAACCAAACAGTACCCTCCATCCATATTGTCACCCAGGACAGGATCCTTGGGTCTCTACTCCATCACTTGCAGCCCTCTAAAGAAATGAAACTCTGTTAGCCTAGAGAGAGAATGGCTGCAGATGTTTCCCTCCTCGGGCCGTTACTGCAGTTCTCCACTCCAGTCAAATGCAAAAGCTTTAGAGACTCTCCTACCAGCACTGTATCCATGTAGGTAAAATATGACTGGATTCACAAAGCCCATGTATCTGTCAACATATCAATTACCAAGCAAGGGAGGTATGCATCTTTGAGTCTATAATGAATGTTTTCTTAGCAGTGAAGAAAAGGGTTGGTCAGTTCCATTTCCAGTGTGCCCTTGAACTGGCCTTATTGAGAGGAAAAGAGAGTCAGAATATCTTGGAGCTGATGTCCTATGACTTTTCAACATTTCTTTCCTTGTTTTGCTGTTTAAAAGTCAGAATGTCTTACCAGTGGAGTAGAGATGGGTCAACCCCAGCTTCTACTTAGGAACCCTGGGAGGCCATCTGAGCAAATGTAGACATGTTATAGCAAGAGAACATGGACCCTAGAAGTCATTTGGGTCAGGGCCTTTTCATTCAGGTCAGACGGTAGCATTCTTTATTATTCCATCTGTTAAATGTTCTCTTTGGATGGAATTTCCAAAAATGATATAGGCAGAAGGAAAAGGAGGATGCTGTTTACAAGGGCGGGCATAGAAGTGTGCGTCAGTAATTAGGTTCCATGTGTCTGTCAGTACTTCCCTTGTACTAACTATACTGACGTCCTGGATGGAAAGGAGCAGGGCCCCGCTGTGTAACAGTAGGGAAGAAAGGCTGGCTTGCCTCTAATACCACAGCAGGCGCTTCTAGGTGCCCATGCATCCGACAATGGCAGAGGCTGTTAGGAAGGAAGTTCCAGGTCAAGACAACCGCCTGAGAATGTATAGAGGAGACAGAGAGCCTAAGAATACAGTTCTTTTTAAAAATTAGTCTAGCTGATAATCAACCCCAGAGTGACCAAGACATCCCAGTCTGCCCTCCTAGGTTCTCCTCAAACCTAGGATTTCCAGTTTAAAAGATGGGAGAATCCCAAACAAGATAGAATAGCTCATCAGTCCGTTAATATGGGAGGCGTCGTCCACTGTGCTGTGTCTTGCTTGTACGTAGCTCAGAGAGGGGCTGGACATCTCTTGGCTGGCTGTTGGCCTTCTCACATACAAGTCACTGTCCCTGAGGCTCTGTACCCACAGTTTATCAACACCCCCCGTTAAGAACTCTTGCCCACTTTCCCTTATTCTTGTTTATTTTCACGTAAGGAATGGAAATCAGTCTGTGGGTTGTGTCTACTGGGCATGCTCATTGTAATGTTTCTCCATGGTTTTCCAAGGGTAGCATTCTGTCTGTGGGGATCTTAGCCATCATTGGCATCTGAGAGTCAAAGATACCATGCTCACTTCCGGCCCACAAGCTAAGGATACTGAGATTGCCTAGTGCAGTGGTTCTCCGCCTTCCTAGTGCTGCGGCCATTGAGTACACTTTCTCACATTTTTGGTGACCCTCAACTATAAAATTATTTTTTGTTGTCACCTCATAGCTGTAATTTTGCTACTGTTTTGAATTACAGTGTAAATATCTGCTATGCAAAGGGGTCACTACCCAGAACATAGAGCCACTGGCTTAGAACATCGAGTTAATCTGTGCATTTAACTGTTTCAGGCAGGGGGTGAATGGCAGAAAACGCCCAGCTCCTCACCCCGACCTGGTTGCCTTTGTATTGATGGTACTGCCTGTGGTATTCCCAAAGGGCTCTGAGCTTACCCACCTAGCAGCCAGTCACTAGATTTAACATTTGGTTCATGATGCTCTATTTAATGTCCTTGCCTGTGTTCGAGAGCTCTCTCCCAAGGGACCCTGCCCAGTGACTCTGGAGCCGGTGGGAAGTTTAGTAACTTGTCCACACTGGGAACTGTAAGCTCTATGGAAATGTCAGCAGAGAGAAGACTATACAGGTTTCAGTAGCAGGGGGAGACATTAATCCTAACACAAATTAATTACAGTATGGGCTTTGCATGTGATTACCCACCATTAGCGGGGCTATTTGTAATCACACCAGCTTCCTAGACTTTAGCAAATATATTATCTGTAATGTGTCCCCCTTTGGCCCTTTCTAACCCCATTTGTGGCCATGCTCGGGACATAGCAGCGGCCCCACAGAACCTCAGAGAGTGTCGGGGAAAGCAAAGGCCTAACATTACTGGTGACCTCCTGCGGCCGTGGCTTTGAGGCTGGAGCCAGGGAAGGGGAGAGGGAGCGTCTGGGTTTCTCACTTGCACTTCCTTCTTTGAAAAACCGAGACACTTATTTCTCATAATTTAAAATCCTGCCCAAGTCTGCAAGCGTTAGGATTCCAAGACTATGACTTGAGTATTAGGATGTGTCTGCTTTAAATGTCAAGAGAGTCTTTAGTAACAACATGTGAAGAATGTTAAGATGGTGACAGAACACAATAAAAGTAGGGAAGTTCTTGAGTTGAGGTGAAGTGAGGCACAGGTCACCCGCTCTCTGAACATGGTAGTTGATGGTCAAGAAATCTTCACGAGTTTGTCCAGGTGCTGAATTCAGAAAGCATGCGAATGGCTATGGAATGGATACAGAGTTACTGACTAGGTTAGTGGAGGAGTTCCGATCCTTCCTTCCGGAGACTTTTATTTAGGGTATGTGGATTTTACTTGTGAGCCCTTGTTTCATTTTGCTTTGGTCACGTGCAGCTCAGGGAGCAGTGTAACTCTACCTTCTGCCACAGTCAGACACAGGCACTGTTAGGTCACCAGCACATAAAAGCTTGCTTTGGAAGTGAGATAGTCTCTGGTGAAGTCCATGCAGGAACAGGGTCACCCAGACCCCTTGCATTCACCTGGGCTGTTATGGCCCTTACACAAACCCAGGCTTCCTGTTTGCTGTCTTGAGAGGCTGATTAGCAGGTTTAAGCAAAGTGTCGGAGTTTAGCAGTGGTCTCCTTGGGAACATCTCAATCCCACCTGCTCCTCAGGTGAGGTGCCTGCTATCACTGACAATCCCAACTCCTTTATCAGAGTGGTATCATAAATCAGGGTGAAGAGCAGTATACAGAAGATTTTTTTTTTCCATTTCAGGGAAAGTCCCAAGGGAGTTTGAAGATCAGACTGTCTGGGTAATGTCACACTTAGCATTATAAAGCAGGTCTCTAGTTTTACTCTTGTCCTTTTTGGCTTCATGGCCTTACAAGTGTGCTTCCTCTGTGCCTCAGTTTCCCCAATTAAAGAAAATAAACCAAGTGGACTCAGAGCCAGTGGGGTCTTTATGTCTGTCCAGGCAGATAAGTGGCCCCACCTTCTCCTCAGGTCCCTAATAACTGCAGTGTTTTTACGTAGGGACACTCATTTCAGTAGAGCCCTGTGTGTCCCTAGTAAGAACTGCTAGGATGCCCTTTAAAAGTCCTCCTGCCTGCGGATAGGAGGATGGGGAAGGAACCGCACACTCCACTCCCTTCTCTCTGGCAGGTGGCACCTGGTGGATCTCCCTGGGTTGTGTCTTTGCAGACACTGAGCGGAGCACCATAACTTGGCATTAATGAGTGGTGTTTGAGCAGTGTATTGAGTTCTGAGCTTCCACAATGTTGTCTCTCTGAAAAACCCAGTTTGGAGGCTTGGATAATAGAAGAGGGTGTGACTGTCGTCCAATAGAGAATAATCATTTGCCCAGGACAGAGTGAGGCCCTGAGGTACATCTATCGGCCTTAGACCACACCCTCTGCCCATGCTCCCTGCACTATTCTAGTCTTTAAGCCATGGATGGGGGCTTCTCTCCCCACCCAGACTCACAGCTGATTCCATTATACGCCATTGTGTGGATCCTGATTCCAAAGATATACCCAGCCAGTGTAGACTAGACTGATTTAATTTCGCCTTTAAAAAAAAAAAATTGCAGCAGGTATTTTTAACCTCCATGAAGCATTCATTAGCTGCACTGAACTTGCTCTGTGCGGAACTCATGTTCAGAACAACCCTGCGAGTTCAGAGATGAGTATACCATATTTAGAAGAAAAAAAATAAAATTGCAGGAAGGATTACAGAATGTGCTCTGAGGCCAGAATTTGAACACAGCACAGTAGGAGAGTGTACCCATTATCTGCTTCCACTCTGCTGCCTTTCAAGCGAATTGGTATACAGACTAGGTAAATTCAGTGACACACCCCCCCACCACCCCCCCCCTCCTGCTCAGGAGCACCCTCTAAGGAAGTCCATCCGTCTGCTTGTGCCACCGACAGCAGGAAGCATTAGAGAAGAGGGAGTAGTACCAAGGGTATGCTCGCTATGGTAGCATTCGGTGTTCTCACACTATGGAAGGAAATGCTGCTGGGAATGCTGATGGCTTGGAGGAGTTTGGGGGATGTGCTCCTAGCTCAGTGAGCACACTTTGGGGTGTGGGTGTGCCTTGTGTCCACATTGTCGTTGGTCCTGTCTGCTGGAAGATCAGACTTGGTGGATGCAGAGAGGGTCGAGCTCGGTGCTTGGGCTTTAGATTTTTCCTCTTACCACACTACTTATTCCTTGTAATTGCTACATCGGAGATGTTTACCCCCAAATTAAGTCACAATTAATATTCAGCAGACTCTCCCGTAAGTACCACCTCTCACCCTTTAATTTGTGTTGTTCGGCATTGGCAGTCGACTTACTTCATGGTTTTAGAAAGAGTGGGCATGTGTGATGCATGACTTAATTCCTTTCTGCCCCACCAGTTTTCAAAACAAACATTAAAAAAAAAATAAAATAAAATAAAACAGAAGACATTGCAGAAGAGTATTTTAGTTTTAGTGTATCCCCCCCCCCCCCAAAAAAAAACCCCATAAAACAAACAAAAACACTTTAGGGCACTTAATGTTAAAGAAAAAAAAAAAAGAATAACCATAGAAAAACACTATTCCCCACACTTTAATTGTTTTGTCTGCGCCACTCTGAAAACCCAAATTCCTTTGGCATTATGTATTTAGAGACTTAGTTTGGCAGTTCAATAATGCACCGAGGAACAGAGGGTGAGTAGCACAGTGTAGATCCTAATATGGTATCATTTTCATTTCCTGTTTGTTGAAAGATAGATGCTAACACTGTAAAGCCTTCCCCCTACTTCTTCCTCCTCATTTATTCCTCCCCGAACCACAAGGGAATAAAAAGAAATAAAACCTCAAATGCGATATGGCTGTTGACTGAGCCAGCCGGTAGGGGTGACACAGAGGCGTGTTTTCTTCTGCCATTGCGCCCCTCTCCCTTCTCTGCTTTCCCCTGACTCCCAAGCCCCTACTTCCCATCTCTCCACCACCAGAAATAACTTGGTTAAAAATGTGAAGTGGGTTTAATTTGGGCATAATTTTAAGACTGTTTTTTTTTTAAACCAGCTTTCTAAAGATTTAAAGTCAACTCTGAGATATGAAAGGAATAGGTTCTCACCCTGCTTCTGAGGCTTTTGTTTTTGACACACTATCTATAAAGCTTTTGAAGATTCACACATGTATGTAGAAATATTCCTCCCCTTCCTATGTCTGCATTGTCCCTTAATGCTACATCTGTTTCCTCAGCTTCACTTTCTTTTTTTGGAGGCCATATTCCTCACCACCTACCGAAGAGTCATCATTGGAGGTCCTTGTCTCAGCTCTCTTTTGATGTAACAAGGTTATCACTGTATCAGACTGGTCCAGCAAAGGTTCTAGGCACCTAATGAATAGTGAATGTCTGCTCTGCCCATCCAGTTAGAAACATCTATGACATCAGAAGATAACTTTTTTTTATGAATTAAAGATACTGGGATTATTAAGGAAGCATCTAGCGGGGTACTTGATGTTGAACACCTGAAAGAGGAAATTTATTACCCACCTAAAAATGGGAACCCCTCAGTTCTGGTATCCCTGCTCCTCCCAGGAAGACCGACTCAGCTAACTTTCCACAAGTGTATCCAGGTATCCATGACTTTGTCCACAACCACAACAGATGAATTTATGAGTGTGAACTAGCTGCTCTTCTTCCCGTGGCCTCGTCATGAATCAGCTTGGCTAATGGGCATGATTCATGCCTGCCTTTGAGCTGTCCGTGTTCCCCAGGACTCCTTGGTGCCAGCAGGTCTAGAACGTGCCAGTTAAAGTCTTATACACCTTGGGTTGGGAAATCTCACATCAACACCTCCGGTTACTTGGACTTTGGCAGGGGTCCTATAGGTTTCAGATGATGAAGCAATAAAAATGATTGCCATGTGCTGTAGCGCAGTGGTTAGTTGGGATATTCATAGTTTGGGGTGTTCAAAGGAGTCACACATCTGTCTTTAATGACATAACAAAGCCTTTTCTTCCCATTAGCTTGCAAAAGACAAAGAGCGCCTGCAAGCCATGATGACCCACCTGCATGTGAAGTCTACAGAACCCAAAGCTGCCCCCCAGCCCGTAAGTACTGTCCCCACCAGGGGGAACAACCTGGTGGCATTTCTTCTCTGCCTCCCACCTCAAGCACTGAGGGAACACCTCCTAGGGCAGATGTGGATGCCAAAGCCCTTCCCCTACTTGACTCTTTTGGCCATTCATGGGGAAGAACAGTAGGAAGCTAGGCATGGGCAGAGACCTGGGACAATACAGACATGATGGTTCTGAGGAGTCTCCTTTGCAAAAATCCTGCCTTGGGCTCCGTTCTTCACCATAAACTGACACCAGCACTGGTATCACTCACATACATTTCTAAATCTCCTGGTCGCTTTAGCTGATTATTCAAAATGGAGGCCATGCCTTGGTTCCTGATTTTAAGATTTGTAAAATTTAAAGGTACGCTGACTTTATTTGATTTTGCTGGGAGTTCCTGTGTGAAAATTAATTGAGCGTTGACAATCTATAGTTAGTAGCAGCAATTTTAATCAACATGCAATGATGCAGCATAATGGCAAAGTATTGGTTTATCTGTTTTGACTGATATTTTTTCTATAAATAAAGCAAACACACACCCCTATATGTATGATGTACGGTGATAGAAATAAAACGGAGTCAGACTATTAACCCAGTAAATATGGTAGCCTGCCAAGATGCAGTTGGCAGACAGAATTAATGTCTGAAGCAGAACACATTACTGAGATACAGGACATAAAATCATTAAATACTCCATGCGTCCATTTTTACTGGGGAAGAGTCTTAGCTATCATGTATTCCACAGTAAATGGCTACAGGACTGGATGACTAAGCTACCAAAAAAGGAAGCAGGGGTCGGGGGTGGGGCAAAGCATTGGGAGCTGTTCCCACCTGTCCCTTCTTTTCAGAAGAGCGCTGGGAAGAGCATGGTCCCAGCTGAGCAAACTGCCCTGTGTGCTACCCTGAAATGACTTGCCTGACTTCTAGTCATGACCGTTGGTAAAGGGGGAGCGGTTGTCTTGGACCTCTCTGGAACTCCGTGAGGGCTTTAGTGAAGTGCTTCTCCTAGGATGAAGTGTCTGAGTCTCCATTCACACCTAGCAACAGGGAAAGCATGCGGTTGCCCCCGTCTTCCTCCTTGAATTAAAAACATGAATGATAGAGTCACGATTGAATGTGACACTCTAGTAACAGGCTTCTGTTGGATCAAGGCAGAGGAGGAATCCACATACAGAGATGGAAGTGCAGAGTTCCTTGGGTATCCTCGTTGGGTAACGGAACCTAGACTAGCTGGGAACACCATATATGTAAGCCCACACAGGCACAAGAGGACCCTTGATGATCTGTCCCCCTGTGGACCTGCTAAGTAGCCAATAAACAAGAGAGAAGCAGCTGGGGGTGAGGGAATGAACAGAGAAGGAAGGTTTGTCTTGATTAGTATTGAAAAAAAATGTTTTACATTCTAGAAAATTATAACTTTGAAGGGGACCTCCTACTAAATTTATTTTTAACTGCTCTATTGAAAATTCTCTACCACTAGTCAACATTATCTCTTAGTAGCTCAGCACAGTATTTCTTTATTAAAAGAAATAGGCACGAATATTTTTGACTGAAAAATTAATAGCTTTTGAATTCATACACAGCAGGTTTTCTTTTGCAAAGAAGTCCAATATCGCCGCACAGCACTTCTATAACCATTTATTTAGAGTCTAAGTCAAACCTTTGACAGCTAGAGCGCTGCTACAAGCCAGTATAAAGAACTCCAAGATGTAAACCAACAATAGGCCGTCTGTGTGAGGTTTGCCATTGTCAAATACATAGATTGTTTGGATTAGTTTATGTAAATGTACTGTTGTATTACCCTTTGGAAAAAAAATCACATTTGTGTATGAAAAGTGGTTCTCCTCACAGGCAGCATTATAAATTCCTTATCCTTTAACTTACATGTAAGAAGTAAAAATTGGTGCCTGACACGTAGATATTGTGTGACACTCTGTTGTCGGAGTGAACCTGCCTCCTTTTCATTTATTGGAAAATAGAAAAT
Source organism: Tokudaia tokunoshimensis (assembly GCA_036184795.1). Lineage (NCBI taxonomy): Eukaryota > Metazoa > Chordata > Mammalia > Rodentia > Muridae > Tokudaia > Tokudaia tokunoshimensis. Next base: position 120,276,523 of record BTHU01000002.1, on the reverse strand, counting down.
TTTATTATAGATACCATCTTAGAAATCAGGAATTATTAAAATATGTATAGGTGAGGCATTGGAAAATTAATTATAAAAGATAGACGTGTAATGTTTTGCATAAATTTTCACTTCCTTGCCAAAAGAAAAGAAAAAGAAAAAAAGGCCCATGCATATTTCAGACCCCTTGATGCTTTCAACTGTAGGGACTGGGAGCTATCTGGTGACTGATCCTAACATTCAAAATATTCCCTACAGCCCGTAATTAATTTATTCCTCCCTAAAGAATGGAACTGCTGGTAAGTATTTGAATGAGTATCATTCTAGAATCTGCGGTTTGAAAGAAATAGTCACCGAGTTTCACATCTAACCATAGATGGGGACTTCCACGCTACAACCTTGCCAGGGAGTTTATGAAGCTGTTTCTTTTTCCATTTCTCTTTAAAAGGGAACTTGGTGTTTATTTTAAAACTTAGTCACTAAGTGATAGAGTGCTTTGCTGCAATTGTGGCCCTTCTATAAGTGCCATTTGGGTGGCAAGTATCTCTCTTATATCCAATGGTCCACCCTGTCCCTAGTTCATACCCCGTAAGAACTGCCAACACATTCTCAGATGGTTCTTACGTCAGTCCAGAGATACATTTTCTGGATCCCAGCGAGGGGCGTGTCTTCAGATGTGGATAGTTAGAGGATGTGCACATTCTCAAGACTGTGCCCAAGGGTGTAGATGAGGCTCTGAGCTCAGCCCACAATGGACTGGAAGTGTATGGCTAATGGGAACAGTATCCCAGGCCTTGGGCAGCATGTCTTCTGACGGCCATTGCATCTATTCCCTCAGAATTGGAACTCCTGAATTTAGAAATCAATTCTTTCCATCAAGAGATAGTTACTTGGCCACCATGACATACTGAGCATGATCAAATGAGAAAGACCTAACTTGTCATGGACGTGTTTGGAGTCTTGTGGACAAGCTACCAAATAAGTATATGCATGTATCTGTACATATGTACATATACACTCATACACACATAGGCTGTTTGCTGTATAGAGAATGCTGTATGTGACTAGGAAAAGTTACTTGGGGAAACAATGTGTCATTTGAAACCTAAAAGCTGAGTTGGAGTCTCTGGAAAGAGGTCAGCTTCCCAGCTCTTGCCTCTGGCTACACAGATCTGTGTATAGGAGAATGGGAGTGGAAGAGGAACGTACTCAGTGAGGGTCAGAGTAGAGGAGGGGAAAGAGTAACCAATCTTAGAAGTCTACTGCCATTTCAGCCAGGCCCTGCTTAACTAGACTCTAGCAAGTTCTAGAGTGCCCAGAGAGAAAAGGCTGTTGTTGACATATGTTTACAGAAGCCAAATTTGTTGTCGTTTAAGTTTTAAAAGTTCTGCTGTTTCCCACGGAAAGAGAAGCAACAGCAAGGGGAAGAAAATAGCCTGCGATTCCTTTGTTCCAAACCCAGTTCCATTCCCAGAGCAAGCAGCATGATGTCTATACTTAACTCCATGAAGAACTGGCTGAGATTGATCTGGAGGTGGGGGAGGGGGGATGTAACTCAACACAGAGCAACCAAGGGAAACACGCCTGTGTTAGGGCTGCGTTAAGCTGCCGATGACTTTTTACAGAGACATTTGGCTATGCTGATTGTTAGGAGTGTGCAGTAGAAATTCCACTTCATAACGTAGAATGGGGGAGCACCTTCAGTTGGGGGGGGGGTTCCTGCACTTGTGAGAACTACTCCCCATGCCTGGAGAAACCGCATTCTTTGAGATTTGGTGGGCAAATAACTACAGCACAGGTAGAAGAGACTACTTTATGAAAAAATTTATAACACACTTTTGGAGTGAAATGCAGCTGGAGAGTTTCCCCTTTGTACATTCCCCTCTAGACTCTAACTATAGCAATTAGGACTGTTTTGAAATAGCTTTTAGCTCCTATCAAAACAGAGTGCTCCTTCTTACCCCCCCTTTTTTTAAATAAAAAAAAGCCCATGAACTTCAAGGGGTGGGTATCAGGTGGGGGTCTGCAGAAGCCTTGGAGCAGTAATGGCAGCGTGTCATAAAGAGGAATTCTCACATGCAGCACACAAAAGCTGTTTTATAGACTGGTTTTGTTAAGTCCCCTTCCTCACCTCACCTCAGGTTTGTTGTCCCTGTCCCTGCTAGAAATACCACCCTCTGAGTCTGTAGAATAAGCTGCTCTCCCCGCAGTACAGAGGCCTCTCCAAAGGCCTCTCCTCTGCCTCCCACTGCCCTGCCCTCTCTGTCCGTGGAGTCTGAACTTAGTGATTCATGCCTACAAAGGCAGCTTCCAGTCTCTGAACAGAGCAGGTGGGGGCAGGACCTGAGCCTCTCAGGCCCATCCAGCCTACAGCAGAGAAACCAGTTCTGCGAGCCCACAGTCCTTCTGTGCTGTGCTGGCCTCTGGTGTTTTGGTTTCAGGTTTTTCTTTTGTTCTCAGAATCTGTTTTCATGAGAAGCTAGAGCAACAAACAAAAACAAAACAAAAAGTTCTTGTGGGAATACTCCCTAGCAAGTCAGTTTCTGTCTGGGGTTTTTACACCAGCGGTTTGTTTGTTTATTATTTTTGAAATGTGAGTGACTCACCATCCTTCCATGGGAGGGAAATGTGCTGCAGAAAAACTAAAGATTGATTTTTGTTTTTAGAAAGGACAAAGTATGATATTGGGCTGCTGATAGTTGGGATAGTTTCAGTGGTAGAAGCTTCCAAGAAAGTCCTTCGGTAACCAAACTAAGGTAAAAAGGCTTGATAGCACAATTGTTTGTATTTTTACTTAAAAACTAAAAGCCTGCAGCAACTTTAAGTGACATAAGAATTTAGCTCCTGGCCAGAGTTTGAAAGAGATTATCTTTGCTGAAATCATCCCTTCAGTGGCAACTTGCCATGGAGAAAAATATCTGCGTTACTAGCTTTTCTAAACATAGCAACCTCTTCTTAAATAGAAAATGAGCACAATGAGAAAAATGGGCTTTCCATCAGGGAAAGAAACCCTCCCAGTCCGAGCCCTTCCTGCTCCATGCCCTGGAAGTGGGGGGAATCTCTTTTAAAACCTTACTTACACTTAGAAACACAAACCATCAAGGCTTTCCTTTCTTATTGATGATTGTATAAAGATTTCATAATTTACAAGTAAGATATATATTTCAAGGTAAAAACCATCCCAAACTGTTCCCAACAATTTGCTCTTTATCTGCGGGTGCGGGTGTGCAGGCATGTGTATCGGAGGTCAGTGTCCCATGTGTTTCCCCACCTTATTTTTTTGATCTTTCACTGAGCCTGAAGCCCCTATTCAGCTAGGCTGTCTTGCCAGAAAGCCCCAGAAGTCCTCCTGTCTCTCTCTGCCTTCCGAGGGCTGGCGTTAGAGACACAGATCATCACACCCGCAATGCTGAGGATGTGAGCTCAGGTCTTCCTCCTTAGGCAAGCTCTTTCCTGACTGAGTCATCCTCCACAACACCCTGATTTGCTCTTCAAGGCGTGTGGTGGGGCTCGTGATTATTCTGTTTTCAATGTTCTTGGTAGAGTCCTCCATGGTAAGAACAGGCTTTATGTGAACACAGTATTTTTTTACTTCTTCTTGGTAGCCCTCCCACCCTCGCCCAACCTTTTCTCCCCGAGACACACACACACACACACACACACACGCACACACACGCACACCACGATTGCCAGACAGACGTTTAAAAGTTAAGGAACTTGCACAGCAGCTGTCAGGGTTGTGTCTCATTAACGTGTTGGTCGGGACTTCTGCTGGTCTTGCGTGGCCAAGCTCCCTGTTTGGAGTTCCCACTTTTTTTGTTCTTCCCTCACAGGCTACAGTCATGTTTAATTTAGGATCCAGGCTCCTTTGGCAAATTAGCAATTAGAACAATTTTGTGGGAATATGTATATGTGTCATTAGTTTTTCTGCAAATTAATAGCAAGGGCAGAGGTCAGGCAGAAATTTTCCACTTGACTGAAGCTCTTCCATTGAGACTTGGCACTTGGGTTTGGAATGGCCACAGCTGTTCCCAGACACCCTTCTCCTCTAGGAACTGTCTTTTAATTAGTTTACCTCATAGCCATCATTACAAATATTACTGTCTCCCCTCCCTGAAATAAAATCACTGTTTCTACAAAATATTCCAGTGACATTGTGCACCACTGCACATTCATGGTGGGGTCAGTGGAATGCACCATTTAAATCATTAGATCACCTCCGTCCGCATCTCCTAATTAGAGTCCTTACAATACATTTTTATCTGGTAATTAGCTGAGATTGGCTGCTTCCTCTGTGGCTTATTAGAGACAGCCCAGCAGTGGGTGTGAATCACGGTGTCATTTGTCAAGCCTGGTAAACCCTCTCTTCAGGCTCAGTGTTTATTTCCAGTTCCTACCTACATTCAAGAACATCCAGAAAATTCAGCCTGCATTGCTGTCTTCCCATCTCATGCCAGCACTGGAAGGATCTGGTTTTTGGTTGTTTTTTTTTTTTTTTCTTGTTGCCTTTGAGAGCAGAACTGGTCCAAATATTATTAAGCCCCATAGAAAAGCTGCAAGAGTCACATTCTTGGCAGACCTAATGGCATGTCTCTGTGTCTCTGTGTATGGGTTCACCAGTTATTCTCAGATCCTGGGGTATTCAAAACGATGGGCTCGTACCTTCTGAATGCTTCCGTAGGACTGGATGAGCTTCCTTACAGAGCTGGTAGGGAGCATTGGGATGATGTTCTTAGGCCAGAAGGAGAAGTCGGGATCTAGGGTGAGACCCCAGAGAAGCTGTCTGGGTTTACGCCTGCTTTTGACAGTAAGCGCTTGACTTCGGGTCTGAGTCAAGAGTATGGACAAGCTTCTCTTTCAGTCTTTGTAAAACATGAGTAGTTTGTAGGACTGGTGTGAATGAAACCAGAGCAGGTGTTTTAGAGTGTGTATTTTTATGCACAATATCTGTGGCCTTCCAAAGTCTCCTCAGGTTCAGGCTGTTCAGGATCCAAAGGATCAAACCTATGTATTTAGAATCTTTACACTAATTTCCCCAACTTCAGCCGATGCTAATACTTACAGTTGCCAGACTTGGTCACGTGTTAAGGCTGAGGGGAAGAAGGGGTCAGCCTTTGCTCTTCTCTGTTGGCACCTTACTCTGCCCTGTCCCTGGCCTCTACTCTGAACTACCAGCACTTGGTTTGCAAATGTGTGCCATGCTTTCCAGCACCATTGGGAGGACAGATTCCCACACTGCCCCCACTTGCTGGAGGTCAGCAAGGGTGTGCCCCAGCTTGCTGTCCTTGGACACTGGAGGCTTGTGGTGTGCTAAATCAATATTTCAAGCTGAACATAGAAAAGCAGAGCTGAACACTCTCAGCCTACCATTTAGCACCAAATCTGGGCTTTTCTGTTCCTTTCATGACATCGGGTCCCTTCCTCTCTCTTCCTTTGGAACTTATTGCACAGGGGTAGTCTCTCGCATTCCTACTGTGTGAACTTAAGTCCTTAAGTCGAGTCTTCCCAGTACACTGGAGCAAAGGACTCACTTTTAGTACCATCCACAAATAATACTTGCGTTTAATCTGAGGGTGGCAAAATAGACATTATGGTAGCTGACTTGGAAGGTGGCATGATAAAATGTTAGCCAAGTGACTTTGTAGAAGGTTCTTGGGTTTGGGAAAGGCTCTCTAAGTACTTGATAGTTCTAGAAACATGATGAAAACCACTGGGTTCTTCTGTATTGTGAGACTCAAAGGGCTTTTCTTGTCCCAATCCATTTTAGAGAAGAATCTTCCTTTCTAGGATTGTAAGAATCATAAGGGAGAATGCAGCAGAGCAGAAGGGAAGAAAGGCGTTTATGAGTATTGCCCCACCCTGCTCCAGAGACTTTTCTGCTTCCATAGTTGGACTGTTTAAATCTTTTAAGCATCCAAATGTTACATCTTTATAGAAATAGATGTCTGCCTCCTCAGTAAGGGCCACCGTTGGTCGGGAGCCACCGGTCAATCATGCACAGTCCCGTGGTGTATTTGGTTCCACAGTGGACTTAAGTCCCATAACTTCTTGCTGGTCTCTGTAGTGACTCAGAACCCTGTGTAGCCTCTTATAAACCCATTGCAATTTTAAGGTTAAAATACACACACACACACACACACACACACACACACACACAGACACACACAAAATCAGGCAACACAGCTTTCCAGTTGTGGCAGTACATTGCTAAGAGTTACACTGGACAAACCAGGTTTACAGCCCTGTAGCTCAGCTGGTATTCCTTCAATCCCCAACCTTGCTGCTGTGCAAAGGAGAATCCCTTTCATTGAAAGTGTGTCCCATGTAAACATACCGATTTGGAGAGGTAACCCTCACCAGGTGCCTGCCAGTCTTTCCTCTGGGACAAGAGAGGTTTTCACGGTTGCTCAGGTTTCTGTAGTTGTTTGATTTGTTCTTTTTGTTTTGATTTTCTCAAGTCCTTCTAACCCAAATCCTTCTCCTCACAGCTGAACCTGGTATCAAGTGTCACCCTCTCCAAGTCCGCCTCAGAGGCTTCTCCACAGAGCTTACCTCATACTCCAACAACCCCAACCGCCCCCCTGACTCCCGTCACCCAAGGCCCCTCTGTCATCACCACCACCAGCATGCACACGGTGGGACCTATCCGCAGGCGGTACTCAGACAAATACAACGTGCCCATTTCTTCAGGTAGCTATTCTCTGCCTTTGCCTGGGGCAACATGGGGAATCTGCAGCTCCTGTCGATGAGCCCCCTTTAAAAAGCGATCATTAATAGGACAATGATTCTTATTTAGCAGATATTGCGCAGAACCAAGAATTTTATAAGAACGCGGAAGTTAGACCACCATTTACATATGCATCTTTAATTAGGCAGGTAAGTAAATAACATGGACCGTGAAATGCTATCAAAAGGTGTATGTGGGTATATTATATTGATGAAGTAGATTTAAAACCACTTAGTATGCAAGCATGCTAAAACCTTTTCTATAAGGTTTTTAAAAACTGCAATATATAACATAATTGCTTTTGATTAAGTATTACAATACGATGTGATTATTAGGGAATTCATTTCACACAACAGTGAGAATGAGGCTGTTTAAAGATGGCAAGTCAATTATCACAAAGCTACAGTAATCTCTGATCCCTGGAATTAATCTGAGCTCTAAATAATTACTGAGCTTTAATCAGCTAGTGAAATGTTTTGCATTTCTCTTTGATTCTGCTTTATGAATGACTAATAAATTAATATTTCTGTACGGAAACAGAAATAAAAACTCCAAACAATTAGATAATTCCATTTCAAGTTTTGCTATTGAACTGTTTAAATACAACCATTAATCTTCGATCATTTTGTGAAACCTGTCTGAGGAGTTTGCTCCAAATTCCAGTTGTGGTTTGGATCTGATTTGGTTGTCTTGTTCTACATTTTCATGAACACTGTCAAATGTTCCTGCCTTTTGGATTATAAATTACTTTCTCCGGATTCTTTTTGCCTCACAGGCCATTCTCGAATCTCCAGAAAAGCAGCTAACACTAAACGAAATCTATAACTGGTTCACACGAATGTTTGCTTACTTCCGACGCAATGCAGCCACGTGGAAGGTAAGCTTTGCAGTCCTGAATTTTGACCTTTATAGAAGAGAGGATCTTCTCGAGAAAAATCCAGTTACTGGGTAATGAGAATATTCCACTTGTACTGGGAATGTGACTAGGAGAAGTGTCTTATTGTGGTTGAAGTGTTCAGATGGAAGAGCCACCCCAGTCCCCTGCAAGAGAGGTGTGGCTGGATTTGCTGGAGAATTCTGTGTAGGGAAGGAGGTGACGTTGTGACCCTTAACTCTGAGGTTGGCCCTACATGCTTACAAACCATGGGTAACCAACAGTCATTTTCAGGGGCGTAACTAGGAACCAAGCGGAATAAGATCCTTCAGCAGTTAGATCAAAGCTCTTTAGCCCCACAGGTAGAGGAAGCTGTGCAATCCATGTACTCACACAGCAAAAAGGGTGATTGCTGCAGAATGCAAGATATCAGTTATAACAATGGGTTCACGGTTACCCTGAAGGGAAAAGGTAGTTTCAGAATTATGTAATGTAACATGACAGACACCATTTGCCATAGAGCAGGTCAGCTGCCATAACTCCGCTAGATAACCCCCAAATGCTTGGAGTCCCTTCTAAATTTCATTGGCATTTATTCCGTGTTCCATTAAGCCTTCCTGTTAGGCATAGTGAGGCATGGTGGTGCATTGCCAGTCATCCCAGCATTTGAGAAGTAGGGAGATTTTGAGTACAAGGCCAGGCTGGGCTACACAGATAGCCTTCACAACTTTTTCTCAGCTTCCTAATTTGAATTTATTACACAATGCCAAGTAGATCTATTTAGTACCGCCTAGCATTTAAGATTTGTCCTTATCCATGGTTTCAGTACAACAGGTGCTCTTACAGGATGCGACTTCCTTAATTTAATAGGAAGAAACATGTTTTGTTTTTTTTCTCCTCATATTCTATAAGAAAATTAGTATAGGCACAGGATTAATTCATTAGCCACATGGGGGCTGACAGGAAGTTATATTGCAGATCTTAGCTTCTTTCCAATCCTGCCTCAGGAGATAAAATAATATAATGGCTCTTTAGCTACAAATCTTTTAAAAATTTAGGAAGTAGAAGCGTAAAGAAGACATTTTCTTCAAATTGCTTTTTAGAAATACCAAATGACCACATTTCAAAATAATTACCAGTCGCAGAGATGAATTTCAACTCGAGTCTCACTTTTCCAGCTTTGCAAAATAAAGGCAGAAGTACCACTAATACAAACAGTCCCATATGAAGCACTCAGGGACCCGTCAATACAGATAGTTTTTCTCTATGTGTCCTCACTGGGACAGTGATCCAAAAGGCAGCGTGGAATGGTGTCACTTGCTGATCCTTTTTTCTTCTAAAAACTCTTGATTTTTAGTTGCTTTTTATTTTAATATACAGAGCCCTCTAAATCATTCTTTGATGAGCAATAGCCCCTGGAGTCTTTGGATTTTTGTGCATTTGATACTTAGGTAAAATGTCAAACAGTGATTGATGCTGCCTTGTTCCCCAGCCGTCTCCCTCATGGATGCACATGTGCTCTCTTGATTTTGAAAGGGACGTGGCCTCATTTGCTTCTGTCTCTTCCATGAGAGTGGAAGAAATGATTCCCTGTGCAATATAAAGAAGAAATTTTTGTTTCCCTAAAAGCTAGGTTAATTTTATATGTGTAGAGTTTTGTTTTTAAGCAACCTATCAGAAAGCTTTTCCATCAAGGATAGCCTTTGACAGTCATGTCAGGATCATGAGTCTGCTTCCAGCTGTACCCAGAGTCTCCTGGGAGCCCACTCTGGAGTCCACTGGTGAGCAGATCATCATAGAAGTAATAAAGATGTGTCCCATTATCCTCTAAGTAGTGAATCACAGAGAAGACTAACTTGTAGGTAACCTCATTAGTCACCAATTATCACATCCCAGAAATCTGAAAGACCTCTCTCTGAGAGTTCCAAGATTTGTCACCAAGAAAGCAAATTACTGTAGGAGATGAGTGTAGTTTTTCTGAACAATTCAGTGCTGGGATTAAGTGAGGGCTTATGTAAGGTGCCAAAATCTCAGTATGTGTGTCACCCGCCTCTGCCTCCCCCAAGCCACTTAACTCTGTATGAACACAAACAAACCTGCCACAGGTCACTTGTAATAGTCTCAAGCCCATCATCACGTTGCTCAGCCAGGCAAGACTAAAGTGTCTCCAGATTTTTATCCAGTCAGGGTTGTGGATTTTCCAGAAAATATGAGACATCTAGAGCCTCTTTGCACTTGAATTAGGAATGTCTTTTTTGTTAGATGTGAAGGATCCCACTCCGCAATGGTCAACAGTGATTTTTTTTAAAATATAAGAAACGTAGAAACCAAGTAATGGAATATAGTCATTTTGCCATTGAGAGTCCTACTTGTAAGTTCTTGGCATTTGCTCAATTAGTTACAATTGCTCCTCCAAGTAATTGCCAGTGTTCACAGATATTCCAGAAGGTAAGGCTTTGCTCACTTGTTGAGACTGAACTCTCGGTGCTGAGTTAGTTCATCTTTGCTATACAAGGTGGCACTCTCAGTGGTAAAATCCTATTTAGGATTTTCCTTAATAAAGCCTATGCATGGTTTCAAAGCCAGATACTGTTGTGTGTTTAAAACTGTTCACCTTTCGGGATTTAAAAATAAAATATCTTTTTTGAATCCCATATAGATGGGTTTGCAAAGAATAATTTTTATACTTTACTGATTTTGACATCATTTTAACAATATTTTAGATTTATGTAGAGGAACCTGCTTGGGACTTGCATGCATATTTACCAGTGTGTCTTCTGGTCACATGGTACCAGAAATTAGGCTTAAATGCCAGAGTACCATTGATTCATAATTTGAGGTTTTTCTTAAAAGACACTCAAAAAGAAGGTCCTCCGTGGGGGAGGGGGTGGTGGCTACAGCTCTGGAGGATGGTTTTACAGATGTGGGGCTGAATGTACTGCTGTATTTTTTTTTTGAGTCTTTTCTTATAGAAAAAAAAAATGTCAATGTTCTCTCTTTTATACTTGCTGCAGAATGCAGTGCGTCATAATCTTAGTCTCCACAAGTGTTTTGTGCGAGTAGAGAACGTTAAAGGGGCAGTATGGACAGTGGATGAAGTAGAGTTCCAAAAACGGAGGCCACAAAAGATCAGTGGGTACGTCCGCCATGTTTGAACTTCTTAGCCCAGCTCGGATTGTGCTAACGAGTGTACCGTAGAGGCTGCTAGGCGACGTCAGACCAAAGACCTGGTTTTCACGTTTGTCTCAGTTAAGGGAAGCAAGAGAACATTTCATCCCTCCTGTCTCGTATACCCACCAGTCCCCTGCCCCTGCTTGCTGGTCTCTGTTACATCCCATGCTAGTAGCTTTTAGGCGGCGTTGCATATTAACCCTCACGAGCCATTCGCTTATGCTTATTGCATTTTATTTTCTTTTTCCTGTTCCCTGTATTGGATGTCTGTCCTGCCCCCAACCCCGCCTCCTTTTGTTGCCACTCCATCTCCTTTGCTGCTGCTCCTATCCCAGGGTGCCATTCGCACCAACCTCTCACTGCATAAGTGCTTTATCAGAGTAGAGGATGAGTTTGGGTCCTTTTGGACAGTTGATGATGAAGAGTTTATACGTGGCCGCCATATTCAACGAGGCCGTCCTCGCAAATACTGCCCCGGTGAAAACTCTGACGAGCTTGGCGCACAGTAAGAGCCTTTACTTGCTTTGTTCTCTTGTGTCTGCTGTTGCTTTGGCTTTGCATGGTTGACTCATCCCATGTAGAATGACATTTCACCCAAGAGCAGTGCCACAGCTTTCTACAACAGAAACTAAACGGTGTGATCTGTACATGTACCTTGCTCGTTTCGCTTTGGAACGCCAGTGCCTAGAACGATGCTTTTTTCTATGTCTCTAATGCCGATGATTGATTGTGTTTTGATTCAGCAGCTTACGGGGACCCTCAAAGCTAGATATTTCCCGTGTTACCCACAATCCCTGCAAGTGAAAGGAAGTGGTGGTTACAGTATATATCTGGTGGGATAATTCTTTTCCCATAGAATACTCGAGTAACAATAATTGTGAACAAGTTAGGCACAAGGGTGTGTATCTGTAATGACAGCCCCCCCTCCCACCCTCCTGGGAAGCTGAGGCAGGAGGACTGCGCCATTCTAGGACAGCCTAGACCTTGTAGAGAGACCCTGTCTCAAAAAACTGGAAACCAAATTGTCCTGAGCGCAGGGGAAAGATTGATAATGTCATTCCCTTCAAAGTCTGTTGATAAATGAACCTCATTACCTACTGGAAGCCACACTTTCTGTGTCCAATGTAATTTTCTAGCTTATTATTATTATTATTATTATTATTATTTTAACTGGGGCAGGGATATTTTTCTTTTTCTTTTTTTAATGGTATTGTGGCTTCTTTTAACCTAGTCAACAGAAAGAGCACCAAATTAGAGCTTGCTCTCCCAGACTGGGCTCTACAGGAAAGACAGCAGCCAAAGCTCCTGCTTTACAAAGGAGGAGTAAATGTGGCTTCCCTGGAGCAGTCAGGGTCACTGAGAATGAAGCCTCAGAGCTGAGAGCTCCTCATGCAGTCCCAGGCACCCTACCACTCAGCCCCTACTGGGGCCTGGCATCAGCTAACCCTTTGCATACTGGTCCCCAGGAAATATACCCAAGTGGGTTACAATTTAACGCAGTTTCACCAGGATGAACCACTAGGTTCATCCCCAGAGGTATTTGCCCAAACCAACCCCGAGAAACATATATAAAGCTTAACTTCCCTTCAGCTTGGTGACTGGGGTGGGGGAAGAATTTAAAATGTGGAAGGTTACCAGCAAACTTGAAAAACAAAGGTTGGCAAGAACCTCTGGGTCGATTGCGTTTAACTTTGAGTTTTATCTTTTTCTTACACAGTAACCCTTCCCTTATTAAAAACATGCAGAGCAGCCACGCCTACTGCACACCTCTCAATGCAGCTTTACAGGTAAGATTAACGGCCGTTCCCAACCCGCAGCACAGACACAGGGCTCCCCCACTCATTTCAAAATATATTAGCCTCGCTCTAATTAGATATTAAATTTTAATTCCGTTAAACTTTTTTCTTAAGTGCACAAAGCATCGTTCTCCCCGGAGGCAAACACATCGGGCTGCTTCAGCATTAGCGGGATACTCAGCATTTTGAATATTGTGGCAAAAAAAAAAATTAAAAGTTCACTTATTAATATTTATCAGCAGTATCATAATTTCCATCCTCTTATTTCAGAATTTCACTTGAGGCAAAAATACCACAAGTGTAATTACTCTAGCACAGCTATTAATGTGCTGGATGATAGGCCACGGTGTCACATGACCTTCCATTGTTCCCGGGTTTAAAGAGAAAGTGAGGCTTTATTAAAGTCCATTCCAACACCTTTTCTTTCTGTGGGGGTGGGGCCCTTTGTTGTCTCCTGTGTAAGTCAACTGTCTACACAACAGAAAGCATAAAAGAAGTCCAAGTTGTCACCCAGTCGTTCAGGAAAACCTAACCATCATAGTCCGGAGTTTCCTGCTGACACATAAATCACATATTACCTCAGCGAGAGTCTTAGAAGGTGTGAGCCCTGGGTGTGAGTGACAGGAGGGATAATCTGTGTATCTAGCCAGTCTTTAGGTTTCTTGTTCCTCACAGGTACCACACCACCAACTGATTTCTAAAATTAATGGAGTATCTGGTATCACTTCTTTTAAGTTCCTAATGCCATACTCAGGTCTTCCTTAAGGGCTCTGAGGTAGCCAGGATCCCTGTAGCCACTGTTAGTTTTTTGGGCTTTGTTTGTTGTTGTTGTTGTTGTGTTTGTTTGTTTGTTTTTGTTCTTTTAACCTATCTTGATTATTTTAGAAGACATACTTAAAAGAATCTTGCAACATTTGCATCACATACTCTATAGACAAATCTCATACCTCCTAGCACTGTTCTCAGTCTGAATACTGTAGCAACCCTGAACTGGTTTTGGATTCTGTGATGTCTCTGGCTTTTCTGAGGTACCATAACATTACAAGGGAAGGCAGAAATAGAGAAACAAATGCCCCAAAAAGAGACGTCAGTGGGAAAAGGCTTGGAACGCGTGGCATGATGGGAACTAGATGGGGGAGAGGAGGCAGTGACAGTAGCCTGATTCTCACCACTTGCTAAACAAATATTGACTGAGCCCCTATTCCATGTGCCTGTCTTCCCAGCTCACCCACAGCATCCTAGGGCCCCTCATGGATAACACGTCTCTGACACAGTTCAAGGCAGACTCACTGAACTGAGCATCTCAGTAATTCTATTTATTTCTTTTTACCCTGAACTAAATTTACTGGGAGAAGCTACTCTCTACGTTTCTTTTAATTACTCGTCGTTTACACAGTAACTTCACAAGAGTAAATGAAAGCCGGCTTATACACTGCCACTGTAAATACCATGCATTAGTAACTTATTTTCCCTGGAGTCTTGTGAAGTATGAATTTAAAGGCAGCTCTATCTGGAATGGTATTAAAATTACAAGCACATTTTACATCGGATTCCCTTTACTATGTGACTAATTTCAATTAGCGTGCTGTATCGCTACAGATGTGTTCACACTTCATGTCTGAGACTTTTGTTTTCCTACCCCTCCCCACACTTCCGTGTTTCTCCTGCTCTCCCAAAACCAGCCTGCGGCTTTCCAGGAACGATTTAAGGAGTATCTCCTTTGCCCCTCCTCTTGAATTTGGATTCCCCGCTAGTAGACAGCCAGTCATATAAGACAGCTTCCTGCCATGCAAATTAAATAAAGATCCCACCAGCAGGGCCTTCCCTTCCTTTATCACCCACTTCCATTTCTCAAGGCAAGTAAAAATAACAGCGCAACAATATCTTCTTTAAAAAAAATTACTAGAGCAACATAACGGCGTGATACACAATTTATAAAATAGGACAGCAGAATCTACTACAGAAATAAAACTTGGGGCTCGGGACAGATTGCATTATGCTCTGGAAAAGTGAGGTAACTAAGGGTAACCATAAAGCTTTGTATTTATAGACTGCCTTTTCCCCAGGGAGCGCAGAGCAGTTAACATTCCAAAAGCCTCGGTACGTACAGACCCAAAGTGTGCCATCACTTAAGAACCCCTGTGTTGTGGGCAGAAGTGCCGGTTTGATGTGAAACACTTACTGTGCCTGGAATCATTTATATCATTAAGTCCGTTATAAATATGGTGGCACACCTGCTCCTAGGAGCATCAGCTACAGGAAGGACCTGTTTGAAGGTGATAATTTGGGGGCTTCTCTGAGCCTTAACTCTGCAAAGGACTACTTAAGAGGCACAGAGGTTGGCCAGGCCTCAGGATTTTGCTGTAGCCCAGTGGCTACTATTTTGTTTTAAAGGAACAAGACTGGTTCTCTGTACTTATATTATGTCTGAGAGTTAAGGGACCAAGACAAGGGTCTACCACTTGTCATCACTGTGGTTACTCATTGTCCATAATCCAGTGTCAGTCAGAAATGGCTTTTACCCATCATACTTGGAAAATCACAAAGAATAAGCAGATACTCACTTATTGTCTTAATAGACAATCCTATAACTGTTTCCATGCTTCCTACATGTCAGTTTGGGGCTTTGGAATCCAATAAAATGTCATGGTTAGCATTGGGTCCAGCTCCGGTTCCATCTTGACTATTCAACAAAGCAGTTGTCCAGTGAGAGCAGATTCTCATGGTACTTCCACAGTGAGAAGGCCACTCAGTTGACAGTCCAAGCAGAACTTAAATGGCAGGGAAGTGTGACCACTGTGTGGTCTCACATAAGGCAGCTGAAGATGGCAGCCTCGTTGCAGCTGACAGTAATATTACTGTGCCAACCTTCCTGCCCAGAAATAATAGAAATGTCTTATTGCGATTATAAAAGATGCATTCAGAAAGTGCTGGATGCAAGCAGATTATCTGATATTCCATCAAGGAGTGGGAAATGGTCACCACACTGGGAAATCACAAGCTACCACCCTCCTCCCTTTACTTTTAAAAAAAGGAAGCAGATAATTCCAGAGGGGAGAGGGCAATGCATGCTCAGGGCATCTCTCTGGGAAGTGCTTCAGACACTGGGTCTATACAGGGAGCAAGACTGCAACTGACAAGCAGATTCACGGCAGCCCAGCTCCGCTCCTCTTTTCCCTTTGTTTCTGGCTCATACCTTCTCTTTGGTACCAGCTTTTCTAGAATAGTTAGGACTCTTACATGACGGGCCAACTGAAGCCACTACGCCAGATTGTCTTGTGATCGTGCTCTCTCTCATTAGGATAGAAAGCCAGGCATAGTGTAGTCTGCAAGAAGACAATTTTGATAAATCTTCATCTAATTACAGCTGCCTCTTTTCCCAAGTCTGTCCTCTTGAATAATAAAATGAAAAGTCACTTGGGCACATTCCCTACCCAGTGAAACAAATGGGGTTTCTTCAGTCCGGTGGTATTTTTGACAACTGTCCACATTGCAGACAGGGTGACCATTATGTTTACATCTGGGATGACAGAAAATTAACAGTATTCTACCAGACTTTAGTTTGGGGTGGGTTTTATTGGGGGGGGTTACATACTTTTTTGCTGACACTCATTTGGAATGGGATGGCTTTGTCACCTTTAATATGGATATACTTAAGTCATAAAGGAAATAAGATTCAGCCTTTTTTCCTTCCTTTTTTTTTTCCTTCCTGGAGAGTTTTCTAGTCTTCCAAACTTCTGCATGATTAGTCCGAGGCTGAAAGATTGTGTGATGTTACTATCGTCTGGTTATGTCAGCCTTCACTAAGCAGGTTCAAAAAAAATCATTAAAATGGGAATGATGGGGGAGAAAAAAAATGATTCCAGTTCTTTCCTATGTGTGCTTATGGAAGTTCTCATAAATTTGAGCCGTGTGGCCATATAATCTGATCAGATCTCAGCTATCCAATAGAGCACTCATCAAAATGGATAAAGAAATGAAAATTCCATTATATTTCACTGTGATCTGGAAATATTCAGTTCCTCTTTAAAAAAAAAAAAGAAGAAGAAGAAAAGAACACTGGCTATACACCTCATTTTGGAAACCTTTGTCTAAACCATATGATTCCACCAGGCAGGAGCCAGCAGATGGCTTCACCTGTAGACTCACCAGTGCCCAGATAGCTTACCCAAATGAAGCCGGAGGCTCCTAAAGCAAAATCCTACAGCTCTTAGAAATTGTCAGCTACAATACAGTGAACTTGAACCAAAAGCTATCAAGCACACAACACATCCATAATCCAGAGCTTTCTTGTCTGGCATCCCCTCTGATTTCATTGGATTTCTCTTGGTTGATACAGGCTTCCATGGCTGAGAATAGTATACCTCTGTACACTACCGCTTCCATGGGAAACCCCGCTCTGGGCAGCCTGGCCAGTGCCATCCGGGAGGAGTTGAATGGGGCCATGGAGCATACCAACAGCAACGAGAGCGACAGCAGTCCAGGCAGATCCCCTATGCAAGCTGTGTGAGTATTGCCTACCCAGAGCGCTCTGTCACCTGATCCCGATCTCCCTCTTAAACACGCGAACTGGCTCTTCTCTGGCCCTTCTAGACACTTTTCCT
Organism: Tokudaia tokunoshimensis; assembly: GCA_036184795.1. Lineage (NCBI taxonomy): Eukaryota > Metazoa > Chordata > Mammalia > Rodentia > Muridae > Tokudaia > Tokudaia tokunoshimensis. The sequence goes on along the minus strand of BTHU01000002.1, from coordinate 120,259,372 downwards.
ATCATTTCTGATTTCTTAGGAGCCCTGGAGTCACGTGTTAGTGCATAAAAGGCCTAGTTAGTAACTTTCTCGTAAAAGCAATTGGCTTCATCCACGGTAAGTGCACACAGCAAAAAAATGAGAAGTTTCCTCCACTTTGGGTCTCAGACCGTTATTTAATTCACACTGCGATTTCTCTCTTAAAATCACCATACACCTCTTTGAGAAAGCTCATGTGTGTTTACCTTCCAGACAAGCCGAGCCCGGCGAGGAAAAAGAGGCTTGTTTACTGGGTTTCTCGAGAAGTTTAACCACTTGAGCTCGCCGCAGCATTATTACCAAGCATTAATGATGGCACAAATGAAAGGCGGCATGATTTATAGATTGCTCTTAAAATATCAAAAGGAAAATTAATAGGAGCATTACAGCAGCAGACGGCGGGATAATGAGAGCACATATAACTGAATGTAGCGGTGGGCCGTGGTTGTCTGGGCTGAATGTGAATGATACCAGGGCCATACTATCCTCAGCAAGGCCACCGAGGTGGAGCACCCCTTTGCGGTTGGTGAAGGTTGAAAATGACCACCTCTGTCATAGCCCCCCTTTTCAGTCCTAGGAAGGGCCCTACAACAGAAGAGACACTGTTTGATTCCAGATGCTTCCGTGCGCAGTGAACCTGGCTGGGAGTGACCATCTCCCTTTCAGGGAGTCTCTCCAAAACCATAGCCCATTTTAAGTGACTAAACCAGTTCAGTGTTTCCACTACTGTCCGCTCCAAGAATAGGCTGCTTGTCTGCACATTCTTTCTGAATTACTGACCAACATCTTATTTTAGGAAATTTGCGTGATGGGGATGGAAAATGTGACCTTTAACAAGTAGGGACAGAATGAACTGGCGTCTAGTGACCAAGGGGATAAATGGTGTCTTCCTGCATAGTGAGCAAATCTGAAATTTTTTACTTTCTAGCATTTTAATCCCATGCCCTGAGTGCTCGGAGAGGGGTCTTTGGAGGTAGAAGCGATGGTTTGTGATTTGTGGGAGTAGTCTCCCGGAAATGACACACTGCAAATGACACACCAGCATTTTTAGGCAAGCGCACGCCTCCCCCCACGATTGCCACAGAATTTCATCTTTCCTAAAACAAGCTGCTGTTTCTCTCTTGTTGTCTCACTGAGATTCACCAATGTTGTGATATTGTATGTCAATATCCAGGAAGTTCAGAGCCACTGTGAGTTGGTAATGTTAAGTCACTCCAAACAAGACATACCCATTGAGAAAGGATCTATGAAGTTACCCAGTGGAAGGCACACTGTTTTCTTAGAGTTCTGTTCAAACTCCAAGGTGTAGTCCATGTTATACCTTCCTATTAATAGAAAGATCAGTAGGGGGACAAAAAAGTAAATAAATTTTTTTTTAAAAAAAAAATCCACACAGAGAAGCCTATCATCGACGGATGTTCATTTGCTTAACAGGGTTGAGTGAACGCAGACATAGCAAATTTATAGCCGTCGTCCTAATGTATAACAAAGCAAAAGCTTCAACTGCTTGAAATACAGTAAAAGCCCCCACAGTGCTCGCACGTCAGGTGTACGCCCCAGGCCCCACGGTTCTCTGTGCGGACAGCAGCTTCACCGTGCTGTCAGTGCGGCAGCCAGTTAGTCTGCTGACCCCCGTGCTTCCACTAAGTGAGTCTATAATGAGAGATTTCATTCTTGTCCAGCGCGCATTACCCTGCTAGGATGCAAATTGTTTTTTAACTGTTCCAGTCTATTGAAATAAATCAAGCCATAAACTTTACAACAAGGCTTACAAGCCAGTGTTAGGACGCCGGCCCGGCACATAGGCAGCGTTGTAATACAGCTCTCTGCTCTTCACACAAACCATAGTGTCGCCTCCTTCTTTCAAAAACAGAAGAAGGTAGTCGCATAATGATGGTCTGGGGACGGTATACTTTCATTCTGGTAGGACCTAAAGGACCACCACACCAAAGGCTTTGGGCTGTGTGTGTGCCCCGAACAGGAACACAATGCCTTTAAAGACTAGTCAACTATAGTTAAAAATCTCATGTGTTTCCAGGTTGGCTGTACAAAAGGATTACTCAGATGTAAGGGGAACAGAGAGATGGTTTGGGCTCCATTATCTGTTAGGAGCCTTTTTGGAAATAGTGGATGTTAGAGAGAAAGGGTGGGCCTGGTGGGGGAAGGCTTAAGAGGGGCACCCATTGTACTGTAGATGGTACACTGTGTATATGCCCAGTGGGAGGGAAGCCTTTAACAGTGTGCATCTTATATGAAAGGTCGAAGAATCCTTCCTGCCATGCTGGTGTGGATTTTCAGGTTGTCATACCGTAGATCTAGTTGGTGGTGGTGCCTTCCATTCTATGCGAGGCACTGGGACAGACTGTGTAGTAGATCCGGCAGTACCAGCACCTAGGTTTAGGGACAGTGAACGTGCAGTGAATTCCAGAGAAAACTCTCTGGTGTTAGGACCTCTCTATGGGGGAGCCTTCAGTTGCTCTATTGTCTGGGACTGGATCTAGAAAACAATGATTTACAGTTGTAAAGCAAGAATGTAACAGTAAGATGAGTCTGCTTTCTCTAGGGTTCCCACAATCCTTACCTCCAAGGCTTTGTATAATACCATCAGATTGCACCCTTCGAACCAGAGATTACTAAGTACTAAGTGTGATATCTTTTAAAAATTTAAGCATGAGAGAGTTACTCTGGAAAAACGGCAGTTGACCCTCAGTAACTGATTAAAACTAAATTTTTTTAAAGGGCAGATTCCTGTTGCTGGACATCACCCACTTTGTCAGTGGTGACCTACAAAGTCACAGTTCTCGATAGTAGAATCAGGAGGCAAACATGAAAATCCACTGTGGTCAGTAAAGCTAGGGGTGTGGGTCAAGGTAACTTGGATTTTCCCTCACACCTGCTCCCACTCGATGCCACAGGCTGTTTTTCTAAATTAATGCTTGGGACACTGCGATCGAGTCTCACTTGATAGAGCCCCTCCGCAAATTAATATCCCAATAAATCAGGAGAACCATAAAGATGTTTTGGCCTCTGCTCCAACAGTTCCATTCTTAGACATTTATCCCAAGGAGGTAAATCAACAGAAGGAGAAAGATTAATGACTGGCAGTGGTTTACTGTACTATGCAAACAGCAGAGGGGAAGGAAGGCGATTAGAGAACGACAGCTGTAAAAAGGTACTTACTTATCCACAAACAGAATCTCGTAGAACCAGAAAAACTAATGGGAAAGCCAATAAATAAATAAATAAAAATTCCCACTGTGTGTAAAGTATGCTCTAATATGTTCCTCAAAGGGAAGGGAGAAGCAGCAAGCACTCGCTATAACCTGGGCTGACTGCACAAGATGTGACATGTTCAGTTACATGGGTGCCCCACACCTGGAAGGACACTGCCCTTGTTGAAATGTTTGATTTTTCTCTTAAAGTTGTGAATATTTTTCATTCAGGGGCTCTACAAGCTATATAAGCCAGGCCTGGGCCTTATTTCAGAAACAAGGATGACCACACTATTAAAAACTTAAAAGTAGCTGGAACCCACATATAAAATGTACTGGGAGGCCTGGGTTTGTTTTGCAAATGGGTTTTAAGAACATGGGCGTAATTGTTTAAAGCTGACATCCAGCCCCCCAAGACTCTCTCTATGCTGTGCTAATTTTAGTGTCAATTGATTTGGAAGGTTCCTGTCTTCCAGATCAGTCTAAAGTGTGCCTCTGTTTGTTTTTAAACGGTTCCAGGCGCCTTTGGGGCCTGCATACAGCATCAATTATTCAAGAAGCCAGCCATCCCCAGTACCACCTCTTATTACTAATACTTGGTAATGTCCATTATAAGTCCCTCCCACTCCCAGCCTGTCTGGGAGATGTGTGCATTTTAACTTGAATGGTTCTTTTACATATCAAAAGCCCCCTGCAACAGAAAGTCATTTGTATTGGCAAAAGATCAGTTGTAAATATGATTTACGAACAGCTTTTCGCAGTTGTTATCAGAGTGGTTTTTGTGTGATCGAGCCAGCCCTCTCTAGATGAACCGAGCCCCCAATCCATAATGAGAAAGTTGGCAGCTCTCAAGGTAGTGAGAGTGTCCCAGTGGCGGCTACCAGCCGGGCCTCATGTTTTGCCTTGTTTACAGCTGACAGCGTTATTATTCTGATTGGGGCTCTGCTCTCTTATCATATTGCTGTGTTGAGCAAGCCTTTTCCTCTCCGTTTGTGTTTCCTGGCAGGGCTTTTCTTGCCTTATTGACAGTTTGTAAAAATATGCATTAATTTGGAGCTTCAAGCATGTATCATGGTGTCTCTTTGCTGTGTTTGCTTGAAGTTGATTAATGATAGAACCTCGCTTGGGGTCGTCCTCTGGAGGGTTCTTTCACAGGTTCTGCATGTTAACTAGCAAAGCGGAGCACACAGCAAGCCGTGATTAGCCCAGCCTCCTGTGCTCAGTGCTCCCCGTGAACCGCTGCCGTGTTACAGAGTCTCGTGTCACATAATTATTTGCAGGGTGGCATTCGTCCACCTAGGAAGTCACTATGGGGGCCTGTCATTTGGAACTCAAAAGGATGGTCCTGGTACCAGCACCAGCACCTGGAATCTCTTAGAAATGCATAATCTGAGCTCCATACACTGTACTGTCTAAAGGTCCTCCAGTGACTCATGTGTCCTGAAAAGCAAGAGAAATGATTTCCATACAGAGTACGTTCTAAAGCAGAATCCCAGACTCTTTCATTACCAGTGGCTGCTATTACACTGAGCAGTTCAGAAGCCCCTGGCCTGGCCTCATACGGCCCCCCAATCCCTTGGGCTGCAGGCAGTGCAAATGTACAACAGTCACTGGAAGTTTCCCAGCACGTTTAAAAAACTTGGTTTGGGCTGTGGTTATGGCCAAGGTTACTCTGCCTCTGCTGGGCAGTGTCTCTGTAGCACATCAACCTGGGTGTTCCCCTAAGCCTGTTTCTCTCTGTCTCTCTGTAGGCACCCCATACACGTCAAAGAGGAACCCCTCGACCCTGAGGAAGCTGAAGGGCCTCTGTCCCTAGTGACAACAGCCAACCACAGTCCAGATTTTGACCATGACAGAGATTACGAAGACGAACCAGTAAACGAGGACATGGAGTGAACCTCTGGGCGGGCCGACCCCCGAGACCGAAGATTGGAAAAAAAGCAAAACAAATTGGAAAAAAAGAAAAAGAAAAGAAACCACGTCAAAAGCTAGCAGTGAAACCGCCCTCCACTTCTTGTACAGTCTGGAGGATTTTCGCTACATTTTGACGACTCTGAAACGTGTTAACTCTTAGTGCCATCAAGAATCCCATTTGGGAGTATTTTTGATTTTTCTACTTTTTGTTGACAAAAGGGATTTGTACTCTGTGCATTGAATGGACCTGTTTGGTACTTGGGATTTTCCTCTTTGAGTCAACATCAGTGTTGTAAATTCGATAAACGGATTCACTTTTAGCAGCAGACTTTGAACTGCAGTTTTGCCCGGCCAATGCCGGACACCGAGGACACCCGACTGAGCTCACGTACCTGCGCTGCAGACCAAGCCTTCGCCCGAATTCAAGACTCCAGTGGACGACCTATTTGCACAGCACTGCATGTTGATATCACTGCCTTTACTCACTTTGGTTTGTTTTGTTTCTGTTTTTTTGCTTCCAGTTGGGATGGGGAAGGCCTTTGTGTGTGTATTGGGGGGAGGGGTTAAAAATAATTATCCCAAACTTTTTAATGTATTGCTTTTTTCTTTTCTTTCTTTCTTTTTTTTTGTTTTTGTTTTTGTTTTTGTTTTTTTGGCTTCTTTACCATTTTAAGTTCTGACCTCAGGCCTCCATTTGGGCCCAGGGCCTCTTGGAGGCTTCGTGTTTCCTGTACCTTGTGATGAATGTTAATAGGCGTTTTTATTATACAGAGCTGAATGTCATTTTTTGTCTGTAGTTTTCTGGCACTCATTCCATTTTCCTATAGACATCACCATGTTTCTCTCAAGTTTAAAACAAAACAAAACAAAACATTCCGTTTTGGTCTTTTTCCAAAAAAAAAGAAAAAGAAAAAAAAAAGATCCCAAAGGCTGCACCTTACACCTGAAGGTCCCCGCACGGGGACATGACATCCTGCCAGAAAGAGAATGAATGACAGAAAAGAGAGAAACGCACGCGTACACACTCTAGGGACATAGCAGATTCATTTCACAAAAGCAGTATTGGGGTGGGATGGGGACTGTTGGAGATTTTTTTTTTTTAAATTTTTCATAGCGCCCACCATGGTGAGTAACTGCCACCATATTCTCTCAGCATCAGAAAACACAGCCACAAAAGAAACAGAAGAGAGTAAACAGTCCTTAATAGTTAGATTGTCATGATGGCCGTGGAAGATTTTCCCTCCTATAATCAAGAGGCCAGGACTGCAGGCCCTATGCTGTCCTTACCCGCATAGGTTGCTTTGTTTGCAAAATAACCAAAAAGCCAGCATGGTGACGGGGCTGAGTTTGTACATTGGTTCAGACCTGCTTGGTGGCATTCATCTGTTTTAATGCAAATGAGACTTCACATTGAACTTTTTATGTGAGTTAATGAGGACTGAGCTCAGCAGTGTGCTAAGTGGTTACTGCAGCTTGGTCTACAGTGTGAGTAAGCACCACACCCACCTCCCCAGTAGCAGACTTCACAGAAGACACCAGGTAGACGGAGGCTCCTGGGACCAGGACCCATAGAACGTGATGGCTCTAGGGTCAGTATGCCCTCAGCCCTTCACACCCTCCACACTTCCGTCTGCACCCGCTCCCTGGCATTTATTTATCTGGGGCTGTAGCTTTTGTTTGGGTTTAGTTTGAGAGCCTTTCGGAGCTTAATTTATATACTTTGTACCTTTTTATTTCTAAAATTACCAAAGATATTACGCAAAGGTAAATTATTTTCTTTTATGCTTTATCTGATGAAGCCAAATATCCTCTTATTGTTGATCAAAGGAGGCGAAAGGATTCAGAGGCAAATGATGAAGTCCGGGCTATTTGCCAACCTGAGGGAAATTACTGCCCGTCAGCAGAGTTCATTTAGCAGACTACATAGGCAATGGAACCAAAGTTTTTTACTTTATTTTCTAGGTTTTATTTTCTTTCCTTCTTTTCTCTACCTGTAGAGAGACCAAAACTAACTCCTATAAGGAGAAAATACGGGGGCTACTGCAGAGAAAAGAAACCAAGACAACAGTATTATAGCTCCTACGGCAAGAATGGGCTATCATCTCAAAGAAAAAGAAATGAATGTATGATGCTGAAAATTAGTGTATAATCGAGGAGACACTTAGGATGAATTCAGAGAGAACAGAGAAGTGTCTGGATGCTCGAGGCCACTTCTAGAATAAAGAGATTTTTAGAACGTTTGTATGCCACTTTTGTTTAAGGGCTGTGCTCTGATCACTGCGTTAATTTTGGTTTATCCTGGCATTTATCCTCTGGTTTCCTTCTGTTCTTTGTTGTTATTTTTTCCTTTTTTAAATTATGATTTGGTCAGTGTTTTTCATTTACACACAAAAAAAAGGTGACATTCCCATCCACTCATAAGCTTAGACTAGAATGTCTTTGGCAATTACTTCCGAAGGTTTGCTCTGCTCTCTATAGAGGGGCGGTCTGTGGTTATTCACCCCCCCATCCCCCCATCTTTTCCAGGCAGTTTCATGATGTGCAGGGAGTAGCCAGGCAGGGTCATGGGAAGGGGGCCCTGTGCTTCTAAACTGAGTGGTTGCTGGTTAGATATTCAAAAGAGGATAAAAATCTGGTAGATTAGTTCATTCTCAGCATGTGTAGCTAGACAAGAGTAAAGATAACAGCATGAGGACTGTTAGTACGCATACCTCAGTTCAAACCTTTTAGGGAATGAGTAAAAAAAAAAATTTTAAAATATACCTTTCACTCAGTCGCACTTAGTCGTATGTCTTGCATGCTTAGTCTAAAGACTGTAGCAAAGAAAATAAATAAAAAAGAAAAATTAGATTTTATGTATCTTTGCAGGTGTCCTAGCCTCGCAGAAGAACCAACTGAAAAAAAAAAGTTCTCAGGCTTTACAGCAAGCAATCTTCACTCTGATTTTACAATTCTGACTCTGTCCCTTGGGGGGTTACGGTCGCTTCTTTAGAATGGGGTTGATTCCTTTGTACATATATCCCGATGTGTCTGTGTGGATCTTTGTCTTTTTTTGGGGGGGGAGGGGGGAGGGTTTTGTTTTGTTTTGTTTTTTTTAATTATTTTATTTTTTAGGTATTGTTCCTAAAAAGGAATAAATGCATACACCTGTTTGTCAAAACATCTTTGCTTTTTGTGCAACTGCATTTTATTAATGATACATTTTTTTTTAAAAAAAAAAAGAAGAAGAAAAAAGAAAATAGTATCTTTGGGGGGGGGGAAATCTCCTGTATGTAATGGATTTGCAGCCAATGCTGCACGTGTATTTTATTTCATTGCCCTTGATTTACAAACATTGAATGACACGTTGATCTATGGGAAGAAGGAAAAAACTCCACACCTCCCTCCCTCCCTCCCCTCCCCCCCTCTAATTGTAACATAGTTGACATAATTTGTTTCCTATCATTATTTGGAACATTTTGTACAGGTTTGTGGAATGAGGTGAGAGAGTGTGTGTGTATGTGTGTGTGAGTATGTGCGTGTGCTGCTCTGTTTTTGATACATTCCTATTCCTTGTGTTTATCACACCACTGCCTCCTTGACTATCTTAATCAAGTTCCTAAGTTTGAAAAGAGAAAAAAAAAGTTGTTTTAAAAAAAAAATGTTCTCTCTTGCCGCAGTCAATATTTTTGCATGATGAAATTCCAGGCTCACACTTTCAAAGTTTTATGAGTAAAGTAGTGATTATTAATGGGAAGTGTTGAAAATACTGAACTTTTTGTATAAAAATTTTTTACAAGGTCCCAAGGTGTAAAGACAATTTGTTACCTTTTTTCTTTCTTAGTAAATATAAGCAAACCTGAGGGAGGTTGGCCTGTGTCAGAAACAGTCATGGTGAGGATCCTGCTCCCTCCACGTTCTTAGGGTCTATCCATGTGAGAAGGCTTACAGCCATCTAAGGGTGAACTGTCTAGGCTTACGTATATGGTGACCTAGCTGCCAATCCCCTCCCCACATCAGAGGACAGTTGACTTCATATTCCTAGCATCTCATCAGCCATAATAAAGCTTTGGTTTTAAAAAAAAAAATAGAGCCAAAAACATAATATAAATCACTAGCTCTTTTTTTTTCCAGTTACAATATTGAATTGAAAAATCTCACCTCTCTTTTACGTTCTAGCTGAGCTCTCTGTCTCCAAGGGCATAAAGCAAACTCTGCTAATTGAATCTTGTTGGTACCTGTTGGTCAATGCCATACCCTCCTGACAGTCTGGAAGTGTTTCGCAACTCGGTTTTCCTTTATTATCCTGAGAAGCAAATGGACAATTCTAACGGTGTCTTGTGGGTCCAGTGTAACTCGAAGTAGTCCCTGCTACCCAGGAGCCTGGGTGGGGATGGTGCAGTCTGGGTTGTGAGTGTGGTGCTCTCTGTATCTGTGCTGCCACCAACAGGGATTGTTTTGTTTTGTTTTGATAAGGCATAAAAGAATCTCATTCCTTGACATCAACTGTAATTCCATCATTCCATGTCTGTGGATACAGACAATAAAAAAAAAATGTTGTGTAGTCAGTAGTAATTACTGACATGAGCGCATTCTCAAATGCAATAAAAATGCTGGTTTTTCACACTGGTAGACAAAGTTGCCACAGACTAAATTTTTTCCCCACTTCTGACCTGCTGAGACTCTGGGTCAGGCACACACCCCAAGCTGCCTCTTTGGCAGCTACTCCAAGCCAGGTTCACAATCAGCTCTCACTCATGTAGGTGGGCCGGCGGGCGAGAGGGCTAAAGCAAGGGCCCCAAGGAAGGGCAGAGGGACTAGCTCCTTCAGAGGGAACATACTCTCTTCTTCACCAAATTTGATAAAGAGAAGAAAAGTTTAATAACTAACATAAAGAGCTAAACTAAAATTTCCGAGGAAAGCAATTTCATGAATAATTCATTGACATTTCACATCTGCAAGATCAGTCATCCAAATAAAATGCTAACGTCAAAACCACGCACCATCTACAGCATTCTCATCAAGAAAGCTCTTTGCATATAATGATAAATGCTTAGATTAGAACAAATGATTATATAAAAAGGCTCTATCAAAAGTGCTAGGTTAACCACACAGAAGACAGCAGAGCCGATGGAGAACCATAGGTCCCAGGAAAACACCTGTAGAGAGTACTTTTAACTCTATACCTTTAGAAACGTGTGCTTTTTCTCTTAGGCTTAATTACATCATACATATTCTAAGGACTAATGAATTTAAGCACGTTTTTTTTTTCCCAACACAAATTAACTTGTAGTATATTGAAAGAAACATTGTAAAGTCTCATGTGGTGGTACACGCCTTTAAGCTAGCACTTGGGAGGCAGAGGCAAGCTGATCTCTGAGTTCAAGGCCAGCCCAGTCTACATACTGAGTTCAGCCAAGTGACATAGCTCATGTCTCCAAACAACAACCCAATAAACCTTGTAGTGGCCAAACCACAGCATCCTAACCCTCGTGTGTGGAATTGCAGGTACACCCATAAAGCTTTCAGACAACAAGGAGCCTTACCAAACACCTTTCCCAGCACAGTGTACCTGCCCATTTTGGGGGAAACATTAGAAGGTTCTCTCCTGCATTGTGTATGAATCTACATTTTTCTTTTTCTACAACAGTATGGTCTTATTTGGGGGCGGTTTTATTTTTCATCATTTGTTTCACCATGTAGCCCTGGCTGGTTTAGAATTCCCCCACCTAGGAAAGTCAGGCAGCCTGCCTTATTAAAATTGCAGCAATCCTCCTGCCTCAGCCTCCCATGTGTTAGGATTATAGATAGGTGCTGCCACGCCCGGTCTTTTACATGTCATTTGAACAATTAGCTGTCGTTGCTGAGGTGAGAACCATTACCCTCTTCTCTGATGATGGCTCTGCCAGTCAGAGAGCTCCCTAGCCTGATAATTAGCAAAACATTGGGACCTTGAATTCTCACCTGGCGACTAAGAATATAATATCAGGGTTAACTGGAATCCTCTTGATTGCGAGGCTTAAATGCTCCTGCTTCTCACAGGACATACTCTGAGCTACCCGCGCAGGAACATTCCTACCGAAACACCCCAGGACCTGCGCCACTATGAAGGTGTGTAGTAGAAGTTCAGCAGGCTGACATCTACCATATTTTAAATTGCATTTCAGGAATCCTCCTGTGGCAGGAATACTCCTTAAAATTTCATGTCAGGCTTGCTCCTCACACCGGGCAGCTAACCCAAAACACAGCTTTTTCTATTAAGCAGGGACTTTTTAATCTAAAGAACAGAAGCTCTATATAAAACACCAGCAGCACTGGCATACCCATAAACCTCTCGGCGAAATAGGTAAACAATGCAGTGAGCCTTTCTGATTAGACAATGAGCCTTGTCTTCGTTGGCAACGCCACAGATTTATATAGAATGAGTAATCACAATGTCGCTTTTCACTTTAGTTACAAGTATTCCATACTCAAAGTTGGGTCTCAAAACTTCATTTAAGGTGATAGACTGATAAACTAAAGTTTAAGACAGAATAGTTCATATCACAGGGAAGCTAAATGCCAAACTATTGGCATAACTGTGGGATAATACGTGTATTAGAAAACCACTCTACAACACTTACATTGTATATATACATATATGTATGTATATAAATATATATAAAATAAAACTGCCCTATGCCATTTCTTTTTTTTTTTATTTTTTTACAGCTTTTTTTTTTTAATTTACATTCCAAATAATTTCCCCTTTCCCGTTTCCTCCCTCCCCGAAAGTCCCATAAGCCCCCTTCCCTCCCTCTTTTCCCCATTCAACCCCCTCTCGTTTCTCTGTCCTGGCGTTCCCCTACATCCAGTCTTTCCAGGACCGGGGTCTCTCCTTCCATCTTCTTGGAAATCTACTGATATGTGAATTGTGTCTAGGGTATTCCGAGATTCTGGGTTAATATCCCCTTATCAGTGACTGCATACCATGTGTGTTCTTTTGTGATTGGGTTACCTCACTAAGGACGATATTTTCAAGTTCTGACCATTTGCCTAGGAATTTCGTGAATTCATTGTTTTTAATTGCAGAGTAGTATTCCATTGTGTAAATATACCACATCTTCTGAATTCATTCCTCCGTTGAGGGACATCTGGGTTCTTTCCAGCTTCTGGCTATTATAAATAAGGCTGCTATGAATATAGTGGAGCATGTGTCCTTATTGCATGCAGGTAAAGTCTCTGGGTATATGCCCAGGAGTGGTATAGCCGGATCCTCCGGGAGTGTCATGCCCAGTTTTCTGAGGAGCCGCCAGCCGCCCTATGCCATTTCTATGTTGATTGTAAAAGCATACTGGATGCCTAGTATCAAGTACACATATGTTAATTTACCCGTCTGAAGTTATCAACAGTCGCCTCTGCTCCCCAGCCTCAAAGCAAGATGTTGGGCTGGGAAAAGGACAAGCTTTGAGTTATAATGTTAATTGAAGGTAACCGGCCTTTCAAGTATTAATCTCAGCTAAGGCGATGATCATTATTTACCAGCCCATGACATTTTTATCACCCATCATTTTAGCACGTTTCCATCGAAAATGCTAAAATGGTTCGTCATAAGGCAGATGACTGCTTGAGCTGTAAAAATGACCAACAGGAGTGGCGGTGCTCGGACATTAAATTATACTGTAATTAATATAGACAGTTAAACTGTCTACTACCAACAGCAATTTAGGTAACCACATTTGATCAGCTATAAATTGTAACTACATTAAAATCCCAGAAATATTAGCAATATGGATTACTTGATGGAAGTCTGTGCTGATCAACTATCCTTTTTCTTCTCTCTCTCTCTCTCTCTCTCTCTCTCTCTCTTTAAGCGGAAGCACGGGTCAGGTTGACCACAAATCTGTGGGCGAAGATCAGGCCTTAGCACTTTTAGTCTCGTGAAACAAGCAATTACAAATAGTTGTATCGATTTGTTAAAAGGCTTTATGTGACATAAATTGTTTCCTGTTTAGCTTATTGCTCTGATCCATAAATGTCACCTAGTCCAGTATTAATTAGGGCCGTGGAACAACATGAGGTTGCCAGGATGGATTCTGGCCTAGAATTTGTCCCTCCCTTTGTGAGCCTTTTTGGGAGTGTCTCACCCACTTATTTCTCATTAGTGACAGGCAGAGGAAAGGAAAACTATTTTGTTCCATGAAGTTTTAATGCCCACCCACTTTCTTATTCCAAACGAAACTGTGGGATTTGGGACTTGTCTTACTGCAAGTTGACACATAACACCACATTTCAAAAATATCTTCTAAATAGAATAATATTTAGAGGGATTTCAGCCCCCAATAAGCTAACACATCTTACCCTTCTCAGTGTATGGCACTGTATGTGGTTTTGCGGGGGGTTATATTTCTACCCTTAAAATGCAATTTTAAATGACTTGCACACACTATTGACTTAACATAAATCAAGTGTATCATATATACTTTCTTTCTGTCGGCATGCCACGTAGAAAAATATGTGAGATTCAGGGGGAAAGGAGGTGATTGAGAAAATTTATTAAATATAAGTTTTTACTGTAATACAATATTAATCTAAGCCAATGCTCATTTGCCATTAAACTGATCCTTTTTTAAAAAAAATACATACACATGCTTTTTATTATTTTTCACTCAAGCAAAAATTCCACATTCAAAGACTTTCCATCTAGCTGGGAATGTCTCTGGCAAGCAACATGTCAAAAAATCTTGACCTACAGAAAGACAGCAGACAGTGTCCACGCCGAGCATTAAACCATGGGCAGAGAAAGCAAACATGGTTCCCCAATACATTGGCTAAATGGCGGTCAACAGTGCAAACAAGGGACAAATGAGCCTTCCCCAGAACCTTCCTCTTTGCTCCTCTATAGCACATAGTTGAAAATGTTTGATTTGCAACATAAAAGATTCATTAATTACCACTTGAATATTTAAAGCTGTTTTACAGTCTAACAGAGATAGATAAAGCGGTGAATTAAAACCTCTAATAAAACTGTAGAAATATTTCAGTAAGTTTACCCGTGTTATGATTTAGGGAGAGGTTCGAGCATTCTTAGAGCATAGAGGCTTTCAATTTTCAAGTGTGTGTTTGAAGGAAGGAGCTGAGTGCTCTGAAGTAATTTGTTTCACACTTGCAAATGTTTACTAATAATTTATTTTTGATTCAAGCTCACTACCTTAGGATGCTGTAGACAGAAAAAAAAAATTACCTACCAAGTAGATTAGAGGGAAGCCTTCTGTGTCAGGAATTAATCTTTCACTGGGGTTCTTAGCTAAAAACATGGAACCCCAAGGATGTGACAAAGCAGTGTCTGCCCCTCCCATATGTGATTTGTATTTCTCAGGTACTTTAGAAAATGTATTTGGTCCCTGTGATCCCCATAGGAGACTGTGCCAGCCACAGTTCCACTTGATCCCTGACCGTAAGGTACAGAGCAGCGTTGACAAGCTGCTTCACCTCTTTCCTCCTCAACTTCCTCTTCCTGTGAGTTTAGGATGGTTTACTAACCGATAACGAGGATTCTTTCCCTTTATATTCTTCTCAAAACTTGTTAACATACTCTCCTTTGTGGAGTTTTCCTAACGGAGTCTGCAGCAAAGGGAGTCTGCCTGCTACAATGTATCTTCCCACTATTAAGACTGTCCCAGCATGCTCTCTGTTGTAACGTGGCCTGTTTAAAACATGCCCACTAACACTCGGGCTTCCATCCACCGTCTATCACATACTTACCTATCCAGCTGCAAGCACTCAATAGCCTGCTCAAACCCAACACTGGCGGTCAGCTGAGGAGTAAGACAGATACAACCCTTGAATTCATGGTCCCTGACAGTTCCTGGGGGGATGAACATGAGGTTGTGTGGTAGTGTTTCTGGGTACTAGTGAAAGGCAGAGTTTGGGAAGATAGGAAGACCACTGAACTTCACTGGGGACCACCAGGGAGGCCTTCCAGAATATGCAATGTTTAATTAAAACCCAAAGGATGTCTAAGCTTAGGCCAGATGGCAAGAAGGAAGGGGGAGTGCAAATTAAAGCACTTAAGAGGGCCTGGAGTGTGAGCGGCCATGAATCTCAGGGCAGGGTTCAGCAGGAAACTGAGAAAGACAGACCCTGAATAAAGTCTTCATCGGGGTGGCCAAGCACTCTCTCACTGTTTGCAGTGCCAGGTACTATGACCAAGCTGGTTCTGTCACTTCCTCTGGAGGTGATACTGAGAACTGAGGTACAGTCAGGTCATGACCCTTTGACCCTTGACCCTTGACCCCATGGTCTCCCCCAGTGGTTTTCAACCTTCCTAATGCTGCAATCCTTTAATACAGTTCATGTTGCAGTGACCCCCACCCCAACCATAAAACTTATTTTGGTTGCTACCTCACAGCTGTAATTTTGCTGCAGTTATGAACCATAACCATCTGTGCTTTCTGATGCTCATAGGTGACCCCTGTGAAAGAGTCATTAGAGCCCTCTCTTTTAAAGGGGCTGAGACCCACAGGTTAAGAACCACTGCTCCAAACCATTTCTTTTTAGTCATACTGGCCTCCCTATTCCAGCTGGGTTGACTATGCTGTGCCTCCAGGCTCCAAAGTCCTTGCAGGCAGTCTTTTTTGGGATCAGCGGCAGTGCCAGAAAGACCACACATAGGTCAAACAGCTCCATGTGAGGTTTATTGAGAGGAGAAAGGGCAAGTGGTGGAGGAAAGAGAAGAGGGGAGTGTGTGCTTCCTCTTATATATTGATGGTGATGTGGTCACAGGTAAAGGTGGGAGGTGAACCAAGTGGATTCTGGGAATATGGTGGCCATTGCCTTGGCAACAGGTGTGTAGGTCTTGCTGTGGCCTATGTGATGATACAGGTTTTCAGAGGTCCTGGTACCAACAGTGTTATCTTCCCGAGGCTTACGCATCCCTTCCCTGCAGTTCCCTCCTTGCCACATCAACGCTGAGAAGCCTTTGCAGGCCGTGCAGTATCACTGTTCCTCTAGCTGCCCACTCTCCCTCCTCCTTCCACAGCCCCTCTCCTTCTTTACTGTTTCTGTTAGGCTCACCATCTCTCCATGTTAGAGAGACACTGCTTGTTTTGTTACGGAGTATCTCTAAGGGCATGGACCCTGCCAGCATGGTCCACCTCAGAAAGGTCAGAGATGGTTGCTTAAGGAGTGAGCAAATGAAACAAGGCTGGGAAAGACAGAGGTCAATTTGAACTCCCTGCAGTCAGACCTCAGAGCATGACCACACAGCCCATCCTCCTATATTGCAAAGCCAGCCAAACTAAATCTCTCACCCGACATTCTTGTCCTGCTGCTACAAGAAAGGGTCACCAGCGTGCAAACAATGAGCATGCATGGGCTTCCTAAATGATACAGACAAGGTTGTGTGACAAAGAATCTGGCAACTTGGTTATTTACTTCCTTGGCTCATTTTAGATCCACCTATGAGTCTATAATGAGCCTCTGAGCCAAGTTATGGTTTCGTATATAAGTACTAAACATGAAACATGATTTTTTACCTCTAAGCCATCAAAATCAATGTGTAATAAAGAATACACAACTGTGATCCCTACAAACTAGTTGTGCCCACGGTTGAACTCAGTATCAGGAGAGACACAACTGGGTGAGAAACAAGACTGACATGGAAACTATGGGGAAGCCACTCGGTACTGTGATGTCTGTGCTTTGGAATGTTTGCTCCTGACTGGAAGGGCGAACAGGCCTACACCCATGAGACTCTAATGAGGTACACAGGAAGTTGTTCCCATATGCAGGAGCATCTATTCCCAGAATCCCACAGTAGGACAGCATTCCTTTATGTCATTCATTCACCAAATAAGTAAGGTTAGAAAGTGAAGAAGGTTGAGTGTAAGAACTGGGCACCGACCTGGATCCTGACAAATGGGACCAAGTCCCTTGCACTTTGGATGACGCCATGACTTTTGGCAGGTTATATACATATATCCCTTTAGGTCTCAATAAAAATCCCCATGTTACAAGAGAATTATGGTGATTTAATCAAATAGTGTTTATGTATGAAGGCATTCTCCACAATGGGACCAAGTATTGAGACAAAGTGCATCAGTGCTTGTACATGAGGTTTGATGTAGCTGGGCAGTTGGCAGGGCTTAGATGCCAGCCTTTGCAAACCCCAGTGTTGAGCGGAACACTGTGTCTGTTTCAGGACTTGTGTCTCTTGCTGTGTCAGTGTACGTTGGTCTGTACTGACTTCTGTCCCTGGTCATCCCAAAGTCCTGTACCATGGTAGAGCCAATACACAGTAAAAAGCCATATATATGGAGATCTTACAGCAAGAGAGACCCCTCCGAGGTCAGGAATCCAAAAGGAAACCTATAGAATTATAACTCCTGAAGGAAGAAAACTGGGCACCATGGTATTTGACTAAAGCAGAGGCTGGAAGACTTCTTATTGTGGCTTCGTGAAGGGACCGTAAGACACGCCAAATCCATGCTCTGAATCACGCCTCTCTGGTCTGCAGATAACATTAGGACTCTAAGACATATTGAGGCCAGAATTAAGAAAATAATGCCTCTGGGAGGCTACAACAGAGACAAAGTGACTATTTTGTGCTTTAACTAAATGTGATATGATGCAAGATGCCAAAAAGGGACAGTTGGCACAGGTCACTGGAAAATGACTTGGATGTATTTTATAGCATCTCTCTCATTTCTTGACCAGAGGGAATTTGGCTTGAGAATTTGTGAGACAAAAGGGGGGCTCACCCAGGATCACAGCTGAAGAGAAGAAGAGGTCACGTACATGCACAAAGCTCTCCAGAGAGGCTGTTCTTTTCCCAATATGTTTATATGGTCTCAAACACACATGTCAAATAAAATGATAGGGGATACAGGCCTAATGCCTTTCTTCTTCCTTCCCCTTGAACCCCTGTAGGCCCACATCTGTCTGGGCAAAAACATATATCTCAGTCTCCATATCTGGCAGAAGCACCAACTGAATGGTGGTGTCACTAACTGTCCAGTTATTGCCCAGACTACCCTGCTGAATACATTCTCAATACTGCCCTGCTATATCCTATACTAAAAACATAACCACTTATAGTACCATGTTCTATGAACCAAGTTAATATTGCCATCACAAAAGCCCAGGGTAGAGCTAGGCAGCCTGGGCTAACTATTCTTTATTCAGCCAGTCACAGAGATCTGAGGTAGGAGACGTGTCCTCTGATTGCTCAGTTTCATGAAACATACTCTTACCAGACTCACATTGTATAGAGAAACAATCATATTAAAAGGGTCAAGGTAGCACCTTTTAAAGAAAGTGTGGCTAAGGAAGCCATGACAGTTATTACCCACCTCCTAGGAGATGAAATGCTAAGTGTTGTCTTGAATTCACAATACTGAACAACATCCCCCAGCCCCCAAGTTACTATAATTTAATTCCGTCAAAGTGTTAATTTTGCCAGATAGTCATGGCGAGTACCTACATAGTAAAAACCTACCATACTGTGGTAGGTAGACTCTAGGCAATCTGTAGCAAACAAACCCTTCTTTCTCCTGAGTATTTTTTTTTTCTTGAAAGGAGAAACAGGAAATATTAGGTTGGTGATAAGTTGGTGGCAAAAAACA
Organism: Tokudaia tokunoshimensis; assembly: GCA_036184795.1. Lineage (NCBI taxonomy): Eukaryota > Metazoa > Chordata > Mammalia > Rodentia > Muridae > Tokudaia > Tokudaia tokunoshimensis. The sequence continues at coordinate 120,240,645 of BTHU01000002.1, read as the reverse complement.
AAAAAACAAAACAAAACAAAACAACAACAACAAAAGCAAGGCAAGGAAGGAGTTAGAAAGCATCAGGACAGAAGGTAACTGATTACGTGGTTGCTATAGCAAGGACCTCGGAGGCAAGGTGACTCTGCAGTGAAACTCTGACAGAATCAAGCTGGATGGGTACCTGGAAAAACAACCTTCCATGGCAGCATAAACAGATGCAAACCCTAAGCCCTGGGGAAGGGGGAGTCAGAGTAGGTCAGAGATGGCCCTATGGCTCAGTGGCCCCATCGTGAGAACAGACACTCACTTTGTGTCTTAGTGAGATGGAAGTCACTGGAGAACTTGGCTGTAAAGAGTTCCTTTGGTCACTGCATTGAAAATGCAGGGAGGCGAATACAGAAGCAGAAGGTTGGCGGTGGCTGGGATGGAGAAGGTAGATGGAATGACGGACAGCAGGAAGGCACTGTTGTCTAAAGAAGCCAGTGCGATTCAGTGCCAAGTGAGGTACTGGTGAGAGGGAGGATTGAGGTCAGCGATGAGGTGCAAGGAAAGAGTGGTCATTTTCCAACCTGAGGAGACTACAGGAGCACGTAGGAATAAGGAAATGTCAACACACCCGTTTCAACTCTTTACCCAAGATGCCTTTCAACCATCCAGTGTGGGATGATGACAGGTGGCTGGAAAGGAGCCTGTTTAGGAACAGGCTGAGGCTGGATGTGTGTAGGCATATGTTTGGGGAAGAAGGAGTAAATTATACTTCGGTTTCAATAACACAAAGAGACTTTTTTCAAAAAATCCTTGTTGCATGAAAACTGAATATAATGTGGAAAACTGAATTGTCCGCATTCTTTTGTGATTTTACACAAATGTGGATGTCCAGAGGAATCTTTTTTGGCTCAACACTAGGCCGCCTTGCTTAATGAACTTAAGGGTGCAGTGCTTAGAGAACATGCCTCTCATGGTAGGCTCTGGGAAACAATTTGTTGGATCTACTTAGTGCTGAGTTTATAAAGCATAACACATTCATTTGTAATATAAGAACCAGAAAACGATGTTGCGGGAGGCACAGAGAACATGCACACTGTGTGTGTAGATGTAAGCAATTCCTGATGCCAGGTGTCATGAGGATGGATGTTTTCAAAGAGTTACTAATTTAAAAGTAAACACTTTTGAAAAGCCCAGTTCACTATAGGTTCTCTCTCTCTCTCTCTCTCTCTCTCTCTCTCTCTCTCTCTCTCTCTCTCTCTCCCCCCCCCCGAAGTCCTTTCTTAATTACAAAATCTGCCTAAGCCATTTCCTTTGGTGTGCAAAAAGGTGTGTAATTAAACCATCAGTATAATACCTATCTTCATGTAAAACCCGCACTGATGAACTTTAACTGCAGAATAAAAACTCCTATTACATGACCATTAAGTATTATGAATAAAGCAAGTTAGGGTAGAACTTGATTAATTTTTATGCACTATGGATTGTGTCTAGAAGAAATTAGATTGTGGTGGGTCTTCTCCTAGGCAACCTCTTTAACTCAGAAAAGGTATATTCTAAGTTGGTGTCAGGAAAAGGCATCCAGTGTTATAGTGGGCATCTGACCATCATCCACTTTTGAAGTGTCTCTGTCCATGCTGAGACCTAAGGTCAAATCCAGTTAATGGTGATCAGCTTCCTTGGTAATGGAGACAAAGGCTGCAGACATAGGGAGTGGGCAGAAAAATACATAACTTGGATAGAGTTTCCAAAGACAACAGTGTTTTAGATCAATTTTGTATTATTTTAAGCTTTTGGGTTAATACAGAAGAGTTTTGTTTAAGATGGACAATATTTGATTTGGAAGTCTGCAGTATCATCAATTGATGCCTCTAAGGATCCTGGGTTTAGATTTTATTTGGGAAAGAAGAAGCTGTGAACAGCGCCTCAGAATCCCCGGAAGAGTCTATTCTTTGCCTGTCCGAGGAGAGAAACAAGAAGGAAGCAAGCTCCACCAGTAGTAGGGAAAGCTCCTTTGGTACAGAGATAGCTGCAGTCTAGATGATTGGATATTATTATATTATATTATATTATGTATATTTAATACATGGGTATTATATATATATTTAATACATGGGTACTGGGGGATGAGATGGTTACCATGGCACCAGTATGGAGGTTAGAAGACAAGTGGCTCTCTTCTTCCACCACATAGGTCTCAGAGATCAAACTTGGGTCATCAGGCTGGGTGGTAAGCACCTTTACTTGCTAAGCCATCTTTTTTTTGTTTGTTTGTTTGTTTTGTTTTATTTTGAGACAGGGTTTCTCTGTATAGCCCTGGCTGTCCTGGAACTTACTCTGTAGACCAGGCTGGCCTTAAACTCAGAAATCCACCTGCCTCTGCTTCCCAAGTGCTGGGATTAAAGGCATGCACCACTACTGCCCGGTGCTGCTAAGCCTTCTTGCCCACCAAGATGCCCGCCCAAATAATTGTGTCTTACAAATAACATAAACAGTACTCCTGCAAGCATGGATAATGGAGACCTCGAATAAGTATTCAGACGTTTTAAAACTGAAAAGACCCAAGCTAGTTTTCTCAAAGTAAACTCAGAGGAAAAGAAAGTCCTGTCTCGAAAGGACACTAGTCAGGTGATAGTGTGAGGTACTGAAAGAATATTGAGAAGTGCCTCTGGGGATTCTTGGTTTCAAAAGTCAGAGAAGACACGTGTAGGGAGTTTTCATAGTCTCCCTTTCAGAGAGCCTTAGAAGTGGACATGATACTAGAAACTGAGAGGGAGTAATACAGAAGTCTAAAACCCAGGCATGGTCCACTTAGACAAAGGCCATATCAGGTGAGCATCCATTTCAGCTTTTTCCTCCCCTTCTTCCTCTTCTTCACTTCAGCCTCTAAAGAAAATTACAACTAAGGAATTCAATTCCTGGACAACAGTAGCATCTATAGTACACGCCTAAGCAGACTTCTTGAAAATTCATTTCAACAAGTGGGGCAGTGGAATGCACGATCCAGCCAGGTCCACTGTAATGGTAGGGGCCAAGCACTGAACCCCAGTCCCCTTCCCAACTGGGCAATGACTCCCCAGAATCTACTTCACTATTCAGCTTAGTATGACTTAGCTAAGGAGACATGACTTCCGAAGAGGAAAACAAAACAGAACATCTATAGAGCAGGATTTTTGTGAAAGCCACGAGCTAACATGTCCCTATAACATCAGCATGAAATATTTCCAACACAAAACTTTCCAGAAAACAGTCAGATTTTACACTCCAATGAAAAGGAAGTCCTAGAGACAATCAGAGTTGATATACAAAGGTAAGTAAGTTGTATATACAAAAAAAAGAACCAAAACAATAGAATTAATAAGCAAGAATAAAACTCTGGTATCAATGCCAGTGGTGAAGGGTGGGTTTAAATTCAAGGTATACACTAAGAAGAAAGAACAAATGGAAGGAGCTTTGTTATTTAGGACAATATCTAGAATTGTTTTTGTAAACAGAAGGAATTTATAGAGAAGTTTGGTGATATAAGTGAATCTTAATGAAGAAAAATGAAGATAGTAAAATATGCAAAGAGGAGGAAACATGAAAGCAAGATTAAGTCTTAATATGATTGTTTTATAGTAAATATAAACTGGCTAAATTTAAAAATAAAAAGACAAAGACTTTTAATTGAGTTTAAAAACAAGAGTAAGATTTGCCAATATGAACTTTTCAACAAGCATGCAAACAAATGTATACAAAGTTTGGAAAATAATAAGAAAATATAAATCAAAATAAAACAGTACAACCATTTTAGTATGAAAATAGAAAAAATTTATAAAAGTTCTCAGTGGACAGAAGAAAATTAGAAACCTCATAGAAGAATAAGGACTAAAAAGAATATAAGTATAAATAGTTAAAATGTGAATTGAAATATAAGTTTATAGGAAAGAGTAAGTAAACACCACGGATGGAAAGTATCATACTCCTGTATGCATGTGTTAATTGAGGAAAAAAATCACCACAAGTATGAAACATTTGAATTAAATTATCTGTATGCTAACTCAATGAAATAAATGTGTATGAATGTTAAAATTTATATATCAGATAAAAGGTACCATTTTTAGGCATATGTGAAACATTCTTCAGTGTATGTACAAATTTACAAAGTTAGCCTTAAAATATAAAAGAATAAATGTCATAAAATTACATTCTCCAAGCCTGGGCTATAGTTCAATTGTACAGCTTTTGCCTAACACGTATGCAAGGTCCCAAATTCAACCCCCAGCCCCACCTGAAAACAAAAGCAAAAATTGGCAGCTTCTTACATGACAATGAGTATGTTCCACAAGGCTAGAAAACTATAACCACGATTTAAATGAACAATAATAAAAATTTTAAGTACTTAGAAGCTAGATAAATAAAAAAACAAGTGGATGGCACTAAATGGGCTGACATTGTTTATCTCACAACAACAAGGGGCAAAGAAGAAGAAGAAACTTATTTGGGAAGTTGAAGACTTTGCTGCATCCAGTCTAGAGGTGAGCTCAAACCCAGCTTGGCCTCCAGAGGAAAATATTGTCTCAGTATTAATGATGATAACTGGTAAATGGCTTGGCAAGTAAGAATGCTAGTCACCAAGTCTGAAAAACTGAGTTAAATCCCCCTCTGCCCCCACCAAGGACACACATGGTGGAAAGAACAACAAACCAACTCCCTTAAGTTGTCCTATGTCCTCAACACATACACATTCACATATACATATAACACATACGGGGGGGGGAGAGAGAGAGAGAGAGAGAGAGAGAGAGGCTTTTGTAGTTATGCTTCACATGCTAGGAAAGTTGAGATAGAGAATATGTAAACATTCTACATATGTAAACTACAGCTGAGATGAAAATATACACAGCTTGTACGCCACAAAAGAAAAGAGTCCGAACCTTGAAAGGACAGTATTAAGTACAGCAAAAATGTGTAACAGAACAGAGAATGAAAAGAAGTAAACAAGAGAGGGAGGGTGAGAACATAAGGGACCCAGGACCCACAAGTATTGTGGTACTCAAGAAAGGAGAATCTCCAAAGGAGTGCACCAGGCATTTAAAAAAAAAACTTTGAAGAAATAATGATGTGCAGCATCTCACCATGTGCTGTTGACTGTTGTGATACCTTCTCAGTGAAGAATCCAAATCCTTAGCTTGTGTTTATTTGGGCGGCATATTTCCTTACTTTTGAATATTGAGTGGTCTTTATATATTTTGGATGTTTGGAAATGTTATGCTTCTATGTATAGAAAAACAAAATTATTCTTCAGAAGACTATTGGACTCAGAGAAATTAAGTATGGCAACAGTCAGCAAAATGGAAGCACAAGAATCAGTTAATTGCCTATATATCAATAATGATTGGCTTCTCTTAGAAATCATAAAAACAGTCTTCTTTATCACAGCAACTATAATGACTATTCTTCGCTGACAACTTGGCAACATCTGGAATTAACTAAAATTTAAAGATAGAAGGCACACCTGTGAGGAATTTTTGCTTAATTTGAAGTAAAATGATCTGCTTCTAATCTGGATCTTTGAGGTAGGAAGACATGGCTTTAATCCAGCTATTTTGAGCTGGAAACACCTCTAATCTGGGCCACACCTTCTGCTGCAAGCCTATATAGGGACCTAGAAGCAGGAAGCTTTTGCTCTGACTGTTTGCCCTCACCTTGCTAGAAAGTCCATTCTTTCACTGGCATTAGAGCCTACTTCTTCAACATTCTAACATCTACTGATGACCATCTAAGACTCCAGCCTCATGGACGGAGTTACTGGATTCTTGGATTTTTCATTCATAGCCAGCCATTGTTGAATTAGCTAGACATCTGCCTGTAAGTCATTCTAATAAACCCTCATCTTCTATCTATCTATCTATCTATCTATCTATCTATCTATCTATCTATCTATCATCTATCAATTGTCTATCTATCATCTGTCTGCCTATCTATTTATCTCTATAGAAAAATCCATAAAAAGATAGATAGATATAGCTAGATAGATGACAGATTCATTCTACAAGTATTGTTATTCTGAGAACCCCAATACAGCAACAAAATATAAAACATTGAGGAATAAACTTAACTGAGGATGTAAACTCAGCAAATAAAATCACAAAACGCTGGTAAGACAAGCTAAAGAGGAAACTTATTGATGAGAAGCAGCCTCATGTTCACGGACTAAAGGAAAGAAACATGGCTGCTTGAAGGAATGCATAGATCTGGAGAGATGGCTCTGCTTAGAGGATCTGGGTTTGAGACTCAACCCACATGTCAACTCTCAATTGTCTGTAGTTCCAGTCCCAGAAGACCTGAAGCCATCATCTGGCCTCCATAGGCAGTGCATGCACTTGGTGAACAGACATTCGTACAGTCAAAACACCCATACACATTAAATAAAAAGAATTTTTGTAAAGGTAAACATAGTTCTGTTTTCTATTTCATCCAATTTGTGGGTGAGGCTTTCTATTTTTGAATTTTTTTCATAATTTCATTAAACTTTGTATATTTTTGTACTCTTCATTGAACCAATTTCTCATATTCTCTCAAAGGTTCTTGAACACATTTCTAATTGCTATGTTGAAGTCCCTGTCTTGCACATCAGCTAAATGTCTCTTCTCATTGACTATTACATTGGGGTACTGCTGTCTGGAGGAGGAATAGTGTCTTGGTTGCTCATGTTTATATTTTTGTGATTGGATTTAGGCATGTGGATCCCAGGTACATTTGTGGTGTTTCTTGGTGTGGTATCTGGCCTTTTCTTTATTGGGTGATGCTCAAGTCTTTGTTTGCAGCTACCCAAACTGTCAGGTTGTGGATCAGCTGATGATACTGAGTATTCAGTTTTGGGACCACACTGTGTTTTTGAGTTCACACTCAAAGTGGTCCCAAGCTCACCACAGTAGGTTGGGTTGTTGATACGTGTGAAGACAGGTAGGGAAAGGACAGGCTTTAGATATTTCTATCTGGGGTTCTTGATTGGCCCACATGACATCCCACAGATCAGTTTTAGGGACTGATGATTGAGGGTCAGGCAGGCTGGTAGGCTGGGCCTCAGAGTTCCTTTCTGAATTTCCAGTCAGTTTTGGGGTTAGATTTTAAGCTGAAGTTATGGCTGGGACTCCGAGTTCAGACTCCAAGCAGTCCCCCATCAGCCTGGTGGGTACGGTGGCCGAAAGGTTTTTTAGGTAGGAAAAAGGGCATGGCATTAGGTGGAGAGGGATTGACTCTGGAGGTCTTTAGTAGAATTTGGGGTCCAGCTTCAATTGGTTCTCATTCTAAGGCCCAGTGGTGGGTCCATCAAAGTACCAATTACATTCTCTACAGAATTAGAAAGAACAACTCTAAACCAACTTTCCTTTTCTAACAGGAAAGCATTTAAAACTCTCAAATAACCAAAGACAACCTGACCCATACCACAAAGCTGGAAGTATCATAGTCTTGACTTCAAAATACACTGCAGGCCCACAAGAACTCAGTGGCTTAATAACAGATAGGAAGACACGTACATAAACTAGAAAAAAACCCATGAATTTACATGTTCTTGACGAAAGTGTTAAAAGCATAACACTGGAGAAAGGACACTTTTCAGATGTCACCATCTAATTCTTGACCTCTGTCTCTTACCTTATATAAACATCACCTCAAAATGGATCAAAATCTGAAATATTAGATTGGAAACTCGAAAACTGCTACAAGGAACACTTAGCCAGGAGTCATCATACTTGCCTTTGATCCCTGCACTCAGAGGCAGAAGTGGATGGACCTGTGTGATCTTGAGGCCAGCTTGATCTACATAGGGAAATCCAGGCCACCTGGGGCTACATAGTGAAACCCTATCTTAAATCAAATAGAACAAAAAAGACAGCCGCAGACATATTTACAGACAATAGTATGGTTTTCTGGATAGGATCCCCAAACCATGGAAAGCAAAAACAAAACAAGACAAATAAAAAGTATTTCACCAAATTTCTACATAGAAAAAAATTGAACAGAGAGAAGAGATAGCCTACAGGATAGGCTACACTGTTTGCCAAGTATTTGGCAAAGGACTCATATTTGGAATATATAAACAATTCTAAAACCTTATCATTAACAACAAAATAGCACAATGCAGTCTTAAAAAAATGGACAGTCTGAGCAACACTTCCCGAAAGAAATCCAAATGATCCACATAGATAGGTATGCGAAAATGCTCAATGTCACGAGTCATGGGGCAATGCAAAATCAAAACCACAGCAAGATTCCATCTTACCCAAGTCAGAAGGGAGAACTATCATCTACAAAAAGAAAACTAACAAATACTTGAAAGGCTGTAAGAAGAAAAGAATTCTTACTATTGGTGAGAATGTAAATCAGTACACACCACAGATGACAGTATGGAGTGTCCTCAGAAAACTAAAAGTTGACTTATCATATGATTCAGGTTTCTGACTCCTTAGTGTAAAATCCAAAGGAAATGAAGTCAGCCTAACAAAAGATACCTGCTGTACTGGCTGGTTTTGTGTGTCAACTTGAAAGAAGCTGGAGTTATCACAGAGAAAGGAGCCTCCCTTGAAGAAATGCCTCCATGAAATCCAGCTGTGGGACATTTTCTCAATTAGTGATCAAGGGGGGAGGTCCCATTGTGGGTGGTGCCATCCCTGGGCATCTTTGGGTTCTATAAGAGAGCAAGCTGAGCAAGCCAGGGGAAGGAAGCCAGTAAGTAACATCCCTCCATGGCCTCTGCATCAGCTCCTGCTTCCTGACCTACTTGAGTTCCAGTCCTGACTTCCTTCGGTGATGAACAGCAATATGGAAGTATAAGCTGAATAAACCCTTTCCTCAGCAACTTGCTTCTTGGTCATTATATTAGTCAGGGTTCTCTAGAGTCACAGAATGTATAGGTAGTTTCTATGTAGTTAGGGAATTTGTTGATGACTTACAGTCTGTAGTCCAACTCCCCAACAATGGTCAGCAGCAGCTGTGGATGGAAGTCCAAGGATCTAGCAGCTGCTCAGTCCCACGAGGAAAGCAGGCAAGGAAGGAAGAGTGAGTGAGTCTTCCTTCTTCCAATGTCCTTATGTAGGTTTCCAGCAGAGGGTGTGGCCCAGATTAAAGGCATGTGCCACGGTGCCTTTAATCCCAGATGACCTTGAACTCAGAGATCTCCTTGTCTTAATCTTCTGGAATTCATAGTCACTATGTTTCAAGATCTCCATGCCAAGATTCAGGTCAGAAACTTGTATCTCTGAGCCTCCAGATTAGGATCACAGGTGAGCCTTCCAACTCTTGATTGTAGTTCATTCCAGATATAGTCAAGTTGACAACCAGGAATAGCCACTACAATCCACTCCTTGTCAACTTGACACAAATAATATCCCATATCCACATAAAGCAATAACAAGATCATGAATACACCTAACATAATATAACTATTCCTCGTACAATCGCAAATGCATTTGTAAATTTACAATGGGGCAGTGTCCCTTGGGAACATTCTTTTAGTGTCTTAATACCAATTGATGTTAAAGAAGTTGGAAGAAAAACAAATGTATCCTTAAGAAAATAAGACAGAAGCATTCATATATAATCCTCATTTCTGCAACTGGTTACGTGGCCTTAGCTGGTATTTATAACTACCTCCTCTGCTATCCATTCTGTATTTCCTTCATCTTCGGCAAGCACCTCAGCAGGTCTTGGCTCTTTTCCTGGAGGATTGACCCATACCTTCATTCCTGATGGGTCTGCATTCTTTGTCATCCTACTTGGATTAGGCTGTTGTAGTTTTCCATTGACTTTAATCACAGGACATGATAGTACTAAGAGACGCCCTAAGGGATCTCCTGCACTCCTGACATAATCCTGCTTACCTCCATTGTGGAGAGGCAATCCAATTTCTCCATGGTAATCTGTATCTATCACCCCTCCTAACACTGTTATTCCTTTCTTAGCCTGTTGGTTTAAGGGCATTAGAAGCCCAAAATGGTCAGGGGAAAGTTTGAGCTTCCAGTTCAATGGAATGTTTGTTGTGGCTCCTGGTAGGAGCACCCCCCCCACCCCCCGAACCAAAACTTCTAGGCCAGCAGAACCTAAATGTCTGGGAACAGGAAACAAAAATTTTCCTAGAAGATTACTAGGAGTGATAGTGAGTGGAACTATTCCCTTTTCCACCCCTGATTCCTGGACCCATGGATCCTGGCTATGGGAGAAACTGTACTATATATTGAACACTGATTCAAAGCATATACTGCCTTCTGAAGAACTCTGCCCCAGCCCTCCATGCTGCTGCCACCTAATTGGCACTGTAACTGTGTCTTCAAAAGGCCATTCCATCTTTCTATCAGATCAGCTGCTTCAGGATGATGGGGAACTTGGTAAGACCAGTGAATTCCATGATCGTAGGCCCACTGTCACACTTCTCTGGCTGTGAAATGAGTTCCTTGGTCAGAAGCAATACTGTGTGGAATACCATGACAATAGATAAGGCATTCTGTGAGTCCACGAATGGTGGTTTTGGCAGAAGCATTATGTACAGGAAAGGCAAATTCATAACCAGAATAAGTATCTGCTCCAGTAAGAACAAAATGTTGTCCTTTCCATGGGGGAAGTGGTCTAATGTAGTCAACCTGCCACCAGGTTGCTGGCTGGTCACCTCAAGGAATGGTGCCATATCTGGGGCTCAGTGTTGGTTTCTGCTGTTGGCAGATCTGGCATTCAGCAGCAGCTGTAGCCAGGTCAGTCTTGGTGAGTGGAAGTTCGTGTTGTTGAGTCCAAGCATAACTTCTGTCTCAGCCACCATGGCCACTTTGCTCATGTGCCCATTGGGCAATGACGGGGATGGCTGGGGAAAGAGTCTGACTGTCCACAGAACAGGTCATCTTATCCACTTGATTGTTGAACTCCTCCTCAGCCGAAGTCACCTTTTGGTGAGCATTTACATGGGACACAAATATCTTCACATCCTTTGCCCATTTGGGGAGATCTATTCACATACTTCTTCTCCAGAAGTCTTTCTCACCAATTTTCCAATTGTGATCTTTCCATGTCCCTGACCATCTAGTCAATCCATTGGCTACGGCCCATGAGTCAGTGAATAATCATACATCTGACCATTTCTTCTTCCAAACAAACTGTAATATCATGTGTACTGCCCAAAGTTCTGCCCACTGTGAAGATTTTCCTTCACTTGTATCTTTCAGGGTTGTCCCAGAAAGGGGCTGTAATGCTGCAGCTGTCCACTTCTGGGTGGTGCCTGCATAATGTGCAGAGTCATTAGTAAACCAGGTCCTAGTCTTCTCTTCTTCAGTCAGCCAGTCATAGGGAACACCCCATGAGGCTATAGGTGCATGCTTGGCAGCAGATGGCATTGTAACAGGAGTAGAAACCATAGACATCTGAGCAACTTATTCATGTAACTTGCTTGTGCCTTCAGGACCTGCTCTGGCCCGATCACGTATATACCACTTCCATTTGATAATAGACTGCTGCTGTGCATGTCCTACTCTATGAATTGGAGGGTCTTGGAAGTGTTAACCCAGCTCATGATTGGCTGTTCAGGTCTTGAAGTAACTTGGTGTCCTGTTGTCAAATGTCAGTTTCCACTAAGGCCCAATAACAGGCCAAGAGCTGTTTTTCAAAGGGAGAGTAGTTGTCTGCGGATGATGGTAGAGCTTTGCTCCAAAATCCCAAAGGTCTCTACTGTGATTCACTTACAGGGGCCTGCCAGAGGCTCCAAACAGCATCTCTATCTGCTACTGATACTTCAAGTACCATTGGGTCTGCTGGATCACATGGTCCAAGTGGTAGTGCAGCCTGCACAGCAGCCTGGACCTGTTGAAGAGCCTTCTCCTGTTCCAGGCCCCACACAAAGCTAGCAGCTTTCTGAGTCTCTTGGTAAATAGGCCTGAATAACACACCTAAGTGAGGAATGTGCTGTCTCCAGAATCCAAATAGACCCACTAAACATTGTGCTTCTTTCTTGGTGGTAGGAGGGGCCAAGTGCAATAACTTATCTTTTACCTTAGAAGGAATATCTCTGCATGCCCCACACTACTGTACTTCTAAGAATTTCACCGAGGTAGATGGTCCTTGAATTTTGGTTGGATTTCTTTCCCATTCTCTGATATGTATATGTGTTACCAATGAATCCAAACTGGCTACGCCGCCAAGAGAGTGCACAGTGCACTCCGCCATCTTTGCTCCAGTGTCCAGGTAGTTGGGACTGCCAGGCTCGGAGACAGACAGGCATAATATCGCTTCGGTCTCAGGCAGCTTGTGTGTAACCTGCTCCAAGAGCTGGGTAGATCTGTAGTAACCAGCGCGCCAGCTCTGCTGTGGGACTTCTGCCTTGCAGAGGAACCCCCGCCCCTGCACTGGGCGGGAGCCTACCAGCTTCCCTTTGGCGACCTCTGTTCCGGGATCTACCGCACTGAGGAGACAGGTACCCAGGTTCTCCCCAATATAACATCGCTTGGGACACGGCCTGTTGGGGCTTCCATCTGCTCCCAAGAACTGGACAGCGCTGTGGTCATCTGGGCGCCAGCTCTGCTGTGGGCCATCCCCCCTGAAGGGTGACCTGCACCGCCCAGAGTGCACTCTGCCATCTTTGCTCCAGTGTCCAGGTAGTTGGGACCGCCAGGCTCAGAGACAGATAGGCATAATATCGCTTGGGCCTCAGGCAGCTTGTGTGTAACCTGCTCCAAGAGCTGGGCAGGTCTGCAGTAATCGACACGCCAGCCCTGCTGTGGGACTTCGGCCCTGCAGAGGGACGCCCCCTCGCCCTCCCCCCCCCCCCGAGATCACACACCACTGCACAGGGCGGGAGCCTACCACCCTCCCTTTGGTGACGTCTGCTCCGGGAATCCACTACACTGAGCCTTTGGATGTGCAGGGACTCCCCAATATAACATCACTTGGGGCAAGGCACATCAGGGCTCCAAAGTCACTCAGGAGCAGGGCAGGCCCCAGAAATCGGTGTCAGGGGAATCCTGGTAATCCAGGAGGGCCAGAAATAGTTTTGCAGTCTCACAGGAGGTCCAACCAACAGCCAGTGACAGCAGGACCAACTAACACCAGAGATAACCAGATGGCAAAAGGAAAACGTAGGAACGTTATTAACAGAAATCAAAGTAATATGGCACCATCCGAACCCAACTCTCCAACAGCAGCAAGTCCTGGATACCCCACCACACCCGAAAGACAAGATCTGGATTTAAAATCATTTCTCATGATGCTATTAGAGGATCACAAGAAGGACACAAATAAATCTAATAAAGAATTACAGGAGACCATGAATCAAGGATTAGAAGCCCTTACAAAGGAAACACAAAAATTGCTTAGAGAAATGCAGGAGAACATGGATCAACAGATGGAGGCCCACAAGGAGACAACACAAAAATCGCTTGAAGAAATGAATCAACGGTTAGATGCACTTTCAAAGGACTCACAAAAATTGCATAAAGAAATGCAGAAGAATATGGGTCAACAGATGGATGCCCATAGGGAGGCAACACAAAAAGTGCTTAAAGAAATGAATCAACGGGTAGATGCCCCTACAAAGGAAACACGAGAACTGTTTAAAGAAATGCAGGAGACTATGGATCAACAGATGGAAGACCATGAGGAGGAAACACAAAAATTGCTTAGAGAAATACAGGAGAACTTGGGTCAACAGGCAGAAATCCTGAAAGAGGAAATGCAAAAATACCTTAAAGAAAAACAGGAAAATACAAACAAACAAGTGAAGGATCTCAGCAAACCCATCCAGGATCTAAAAAAGGAAGTAGAAACAACTAAGAAATCACAAAGGGAGACAACTTTGGAGATAGAAAACCTTGGGAAGAAATCAGGAGTCATAGATGCAAACATCAACAGTAGAATACAAGAGATGGAAGAAAGAATCTCAGGTGCTGAAGATACCATAGAAAGCACGGACTCAACAGTCAATGACAATGCAAAATGCAAAAATCGTGTAACCCAAAACATCCAGGAAATCCAGGACACAATGAGAAGACCAAACCTAAGGATTATAGGTATAGATGAGAGTGAAGATTTGCAACTTAAAGGGCCAGTAAACATCTTCAACAAAATTATGGAGGAAAATTTCCCTAACCTAAAGAGAGAGATGCTGATGAACGTACAAGAAGACTACAGAACTCCAAACAGACTGGACCAGAACAGAAATACCTCCCATCACATAATAATCAAAACATCAAATGTTTTAAACAAAGAAAGAATATTAAAAGCAGTAAGAGAAAAGGGCCAAGTAACATACAAAGGAAGACCTATCCGAATCACATCAGACTTCTCTCCAGAGACTATGAAAGCCAGAAGATCCTGGGCAGATCTCATGCAGACACTAAGAGAACACAAATGCCAGCCTAGACTACTATACCCAGCAAAACTCTCAATCACCATAGATGGAGAGACCAAGATATTCCATGATAAAACCAAATTTACACAATATCTTTCCACAAACCCAACCCTGCAAAGGATAATAGGTGGAAACCGCCAATACAAGGAGAGAAACAACACCCTGGAAAAAATGAGATAGTAACCTTCTTGCATCAAACCTGAAAGTAGATAACCACTCAAACATAAAGATAGTGTCAAGAATGGCAGGTGGCAATAATCACTATTCCTTAATCTCTCTTAATATCAATGGTCTCAATTCCCCAATAAAAAGACATAGACTAACAAACTGGATACGTAAACAGGACCCAGCATTTTGCTTCGTGCAGGAAACGCACCTCAGTGTCAAAGACAGAGTAAAAGGCTGGAAAACAATTTTACAAGCAAATGGTTCCAAAAAACGAGCCGGAGTAGCCATCCTAATATCAGATAAAATTGACTTCCAACCTAAAGTCATCAAAAAAGACACAGAAGGACACTACATACTGATCAAGGGAAAAAGCCACTAAGAAGAACTCTCAATTCTGAATATCTATGCTCCAAATGCAAGGGCACCCTCATTCATAAAAGAAACTTTACTAAAGCTCAAATCACACATCGCATCTCACACAATAATAGTGGGTGACTTCAACACCCTGCTCTCTGAAATGGATCGTTCAGGAAAGCAGAAACTAAACAGGGACACAGTGAATCTAATTGAAGCCTTGAACCAAATGGAACTAACAGATATATATATAGAACATTTCATCCTAGAGCTAAAGAATACACCTTCTTCTCAGCACCTCATGGTACCTTCTCCAAAATCGACCATATAATTGGTCACAAATCATACCTCAACAGATATAAGAAGAACGAACTAATCCCATGCCTCCTATCAGATCACTATGGAATAAGGGTGGTCTTCAATGGCAACAAAAACAACAGAAAACCCACATACACATGGAGGCTGAACAATGCTCTACTCAATGATAACTTGGTCAAGGAAAAAATAAAGAAAGAAATCAAAGACTTTTTAAAATTTAATGAAAATGAAGGCACAACATACCCTAATTTATGGGACACAATGAGAGCTGTGCTAAGAGGAAAATTCATAGCCCTGTGTGCCGCCAAAATGAAACAGGAGAGAACATACACTAGCAGCTTAATGGCACACCTGAAAGCCCTGGAACAGAAAGAAGCAAATACACCAAAGAGGAGTAGAAGGCAGGAAATCATCAAACTCAGGGCTGAAATCAATCAAGTAGAAACAAATAAAACCATACAAAGAATTAACAAAACAAGGAGTTGGTTCTTTGAGAAAATCAACAAGATAGATAAGCCCTTAGCCAGACTAACCAGAGGGCACAGAGACAGTATCCAAATTAATAAAATCAGAAATAAAAAGGGAGAGATAACAACAGAAACTGAGGAAATTCAAAAAATCATCAGATCCTACTACAAAAGCCTGTATTCAACACAACTAGAAAATCTCGAGGAAATGGACAATTTCCTTGACAGATACCAAATACCAAAATTAAATCAGGATCAAATAGACCATCTAAACCGTCCTATAACCCCTGAAGAAATAGAAGTCATCATTGGAAGTCTTCCAACCAAAAAAAGCACAGGTTCAGAATGTTTTAGTGTAGAATTCTATCAGCCCTTCAAAGAAGACCTAACACCAATACTCTTCAAACTGTTCCACAAAATAGAAACAGAAGGAACACTACCCAACTCGTTCTATGAAGTCACAATTACGCTAATACCAAAAGCACACAAAGATCCGACAAAGAAAGAGAATCTCAGGCCAATCTCTCTTATGAATATCGATGCAAAAATACTCAATAAAATTCTTGCCAACCGAATCCAAGAACACATCAAAACGATCATTCACCACGATCAAGTAGGCTTCATCCCAGGGATGCAGGGGTGGTTCAATATAAGGAAATCCATCAATGTAATCCACTACATAAACAATCTCAAAGAAAAAAACCACATGGTCATCTCATTAGATGCTGAGAAAGCATTTGACAAAATTCAGCATCCTTTCATGCTAAAGGTCTTGGAAAGATCAGGAATTCAAGGCCCATATCTAAACATAGTAAAAGCAATTTACAGCAAACCGGTAGCCATCATCAATCTGAATGGAGAGAAACTTGAAGCAATCCCACTGAAATCAGGGACTAGACAAGGCTGCCCTCTCTCTCCATATCTTTTCAATATAGTACTTGAAGTTCTAGCTAGAGCAATTAGACAACAAAAGGAGGTCAAAGGGATACAAATTGGAAAGGAAGAAGTCAAACTATCACTATTTGCAGACGATATGATAGTATACTTAAGCAACCAAAAGAACTCCACCAGAGAACTCCTACAGCTGATAAACAACTTCAGCAAAGTGTCTGGATATAAAATCAACTCAAGCAAGTCAGTAGCCTTCCTATACTCAAAGGATAAGCAGGCTGAGAAAGAAGTAGGAGAAATGATACCCTTCACGATAGCCACAAACCATATAAAGTATCTTGGTGTGACTCTAACCAAACAAGTGAAAAATCTGTATGACAAGAACTTCAAGTCTCTGAAGAAAGAAATTGAAGAAGACCTCAGAAGATGGAAAAATCTGCCATGTTCATGGATTGGCAGGATTAATATAGTAAAAATGACCATCTTGCCAAAAGCAATATACAGATTCAATGCAATTCCCATCAAAATCCTAACTCAAGTCTTCATAGAGTTAGAAAGAGCAATTCAAAAATTCATCTGGAATAACAGAAAACCCAGGATAGCCAAAACTATTCTCAAGAGTAAAAGAACCTCTGGGGGAATCAGTATCCCGGACCTCAAGCTGTACTACAGAGCAATAGTGTTAAAAACCGCATGGTATTGGTACAGTGACAGGCATGTAGATCAATGGAACAGAATTGAAGACCCAGAAATGAATCCACACTCCTATGGTCACTTGATCTTTGACAAAGGAGCTAAAACCATCCAGTGGAAAAAAGATAGCCTTTTCAACAAATGGTGCTGGCTCAGCTGGAGATCAACATGCAGAAGAATGCAAATTGACCCATTCTTATCTCCTTGCACTAAGCTCAATTCCAAGTGGATCAAGGACTTCCACATAAAACCAGACACACTGAAACTAATAGAAAGGAAACTAGGGAAGAACCTTGAACATATGGGCACAGGGGAGAATTTCCTGAATAGAACTCCAATAGCTTATGCTCTAAGATCAAGAATTGACAAATGGGACCTCATTAAATTACAAAGTTTTTGCAAGGCAAAAGACACTGTCAAAAAGACAAAGTGGCAACCAACTAACTGGGAAATGATCTTTACCAACCCTACATCCGACAGAGGGCTAATATCCAATATATACAAAGAACTCAAGAAGTTAAACTCCAGAGAGGCAAGTAACCCTATTAAAAACTGGGGTACAGAGCTAAACAAAGAGTTCTCACCTGAAGAATATCTAATGGCTGAGAAGCACCTAAAGAGGTGTTCATCATCCTTAGTCATTAGGGAAATGCAAATCAAAACAACCCTGAGATTCCATCTCACACCAGTCAGAATGGCTAAGATCAAAAACACAGGAGACAGCAGTTGTTGGCGAGGATGTGGAGAAAGAGGAACACTCCTCCACTGCTGGTGGGATTGCAAGCTGGTACAACCACTCTGGAAAGCTGTCTGCCAACCGCAGAAAACTGGGCATGACACTCCCGGAAGATCTGGCTATACCACTCCTGGGCATATATCCAGAGGCTTTCCCTGCATGCAATAAGGACACATGCTCCACTATGTTCATAGCAGCCTTATTTATAATAGCCAGAAGCTGGAAAGAACTCAGATGTCCCTCAACGGAGGAATGGATTCAGAAGATGTGGTATATTTACACAATGGAATACTACTCTGCAATTAAAAACAATGAATTCACGAAATTCCTAGGCAAATGATCAGAACTTGAAAATATCATCCTTAGTGAGGTAACCCAATCACAAAAGAACACACATGGTATGCAAGCACTGATAAGGGGATATTAACCCAGAATCTCAGAATACCCTAGACACAATTCGCATATCAATAGATTTCCAAGAAGATGGAAGGAGAGACCCCTGGTCCTGGAAAGACTGGATGTAGGGAAATGCCAGGACAGAGAAGCGAGTGGGGGTTGAATGGGGAAAAGAGGGAGGGAAGGGGGCTTATGGGACTTTCGGGGAGGGAGGAAACGGGAAAGGGGAAATAATTTTGAATGTAAATAAAAAAAACCTTAGAAAATAAAATAAAATTAAAAAAAAATCCAAACTGGTTGCTATTTCCTGCTCACTTGGTCCAATCAGCATAATGTCACCAATGTAGTGCAACAGTTTGATATTTTGTGCAAGAGACAAACGATCAAGATCCTTCTAACTAAGTAATGACACAGGGCAGGAGAGTTTATATATCCTTGAGGCAAAACTGTAAAGGTATATGACTGGCCTTGCCAACTGAAAGCAAATTGCTTCTGGTGGTCGTTATGGACAGGTACTGAGAAGAAGGCATTTGCCAGATCGATAGCTGCATACCAGGTTCCATCTGGTACAGCAGTTGCAATTAGAGTTACTACCTCTTTTAGTTTTCAATAGTCAACTGTCATTCTCCATGGTCCATCTGTCTTCTGCACTGGCCAGAAAGGAGATTTAAAGGGAGATGTGGTGGGAGCCACCACCCCTGCATCTTTCATGTCCTTGATAGTGGCAATAATTTCTGCAATTCCTCCAGGAATATGATATTGTTTTTGATTCACTATTTTCTTTGGCAGAGGCAACTCGAAAGACTTCCATTTTGCCTTTCCAACCATACTAGCCCTCACTCCATAGGTCAGGAAACAAATGTGAGAATTCTGCAAATTTCTGAGTATATCTATCCCAATTATACTTTCTGGAACTAGGGAAATGACCACAGGATATATTCGGGGACCTACTGGACCCACTGTGATTTGGACATCCGTCAAAACTCCATTAATCACTGGTCCTCCATAAACCCCTACTCTTAACTGGAGGGCCACAATGTTTCTTAGGATCTCCTGGGATCAGTGTCAATTCAGAACCAGTATCCAACAGACCCCGGAAAGTCTGATTATTTCCTTTCCCCCAGTGTACAGTTACCCTTGTAAAAGGCCGTAAGTCCCTCTGGGGAAGAATTGGAGAAAGACCAACAGCAAAACTTTTAGGTGTCTTATCAAGATACTTCCTCAGGGGAACCTGACCACCCCTTCATTCATGGGGTTCTGGATCTGCAAACTGACTCAAGTCTGGAAATTGATTCACTAGCCAAGATTGCCTTTTGCCATGATCCAATGTAGCCTTTCTTTCACTTGTTTGAGAATTTTTCTGCTTGTATAGATCAAACAGATATGCAGTAGGTTTCCTATCTATTTCATGCCTGGAAACACCATGATTGATTAGCTAGTACCAAAGGTCCAAATGAGTCATGCCATTATAAATTCCACCTCTCTCGTGCTGACCATTACGAGGTATGTCATTATAAACATTGTTTTGTCTACCCTGTCCATTATAATAACTACGATCACCTTGTCTCTGGCGATTCAATGCTGCCACCTGGCCCTTGTTACCTCAGGGCCCAATTAAACCCATTGAGTTTAATTCATATAGTCAAGTTGACAACCAGGAATAGCCACTGCAGTCATGATGTTTTGTGCAGAAACAGAAACCTTGACTAAGACATCTGCATATCCATTTTTGTAGAATATTAGGGGTGACAGCTAAGATAGGGAGAAAGATTGGCTTTGGATATTTCTAACTGGGGTTCTTGATTGGACTGCATGTCATCCCAGGGATCGGTTTTGGGGACTGGTGGTTGAGAGTCAAGCAGGCTGGTAGGCTGGGTCTCAGCGTTCCTTCCTGAATTTCTAGTCATATTTGGGGTTGGATTCTAAGTTGAACTTATGGCTGGAACTCTGAGTTCAGACTCCAAACAGTTCCACATCAGCTTGGAAGGTAGGGTGGCCAAAAGGAATTGCCTAGGTGCCCAATAACCAATGAATGCATGCCAGCACACATGACCCCTGCCCCACTGGAATATCTAGCCCTCCGCAACAAAACAGATGGAGCTGGATGTTAAGAGAAACTCATGCAACACAGAAAGACAGGAATTCTTGATCTTAGAGCATAAGCCATTGGTGTTCTGTTCAGGAAATTTTCCCCTGTGCCCATGTGTTCAAGACTTTTCTCCACTTTCTCTTCTATTAGATTCAGTGTATCTGGTTTTATGTGGAGGTCCTTGATCCAGTTGGATTTGAGCTTTGTACAGGGAGATAAGAATGGATCAATTTGCATTCTTCTACATGTTGACCGCCAGTTGAACCAGCACCATTTGTTGAAAATGCTGTCTTTTTTTCTCTGGATGGTTTTAGCTCCTTTGTCAAAGATCAAGTAACTGTAGGTGTGTGGGTTCATTTCTGGGTCTTCAATTCTATTCCATTGATCTACCTGCCTGTCATTGTACCAACACCATGCAGTTTTTAACACAATTGCTCTGTAGTACAGCTTGAGGTCAGGGATGGTGATTCCCCCAGAAGTTCTTTTATTATTAAGAATAGTTTTTGCTATCCTGGGTTTTTTTGTTATTTCAAATGAATTTGAGAATTGCTCTTTCTAACTCTATGAAGAATTGAGTTGGAATTTTGATGGGGATTGCTTTGAATCTGTAGATTGCTTTCTGCAAGATATCCATTTTTACTATATTAATCCTGCCAATCCACAGGCATGGGAGATCTCAAAAATTGACAAGTGGGACCTCATAAAATTGCAAAGCTTCTGTAAGGCAAAGTACACTGTCAACAGGACAAAATGGCAACCAACAGACTGGGAAAAGATCTTTACCAATCCTACATCCGATAGAGGGTTAATATCCAATATATACAAAGAACCCAAGAAGTTAGACTCCACATTACCCATTAAAAATGGGGAACAGAGCTAAACAGAGAATTCTCAACTGAGGAAACTCAAAGGGCTGAGAAGCACCTAAAGAAATGTTCAGCATCCTTAGTCATCAAGGAAATGCAAATCAAAACAACCCTGAGATTCTACCTTACACCAGATAGAATGGTTAAGATCAAAAACTCAGGTGACAGCAGATGCTGGCAAGGATGTGGAGAAAGAGGAACATTCCTCTATTGTTGGTGGGATTGCAAGCTGGTACAACCACTCTGGAAATCAGTCTGGCGGTCCTCAGAAAATTGGACATAGTATTACCTGAGGACCCAGATATACTACTCCTGGGCATATACCCAAAAGATTCTCCAACATATAACAAGAACACATGCTCCACTATGTTCATAGCAGTCTTATTTATAATAGCCAGAAGCTGGAAAGAACCCAACTATCCTTCAACAGGAATGGATACAGAAAACATGGTACAGTTACATAATGGAGTACTACTCAGCTATTAAAAACAATGAATTCATGAAATTCTTAGGGAAATGGATGGATTTAGGCAATATCTTCCTGAGTGAGGTATCCCAATCACAAAAGAACACACATGGAATGCACTCACTGATGAGTGGATATTAGCCCAGAAGCTTGGAATACCGAAAATGCAATTCACAGACCACATGAAGTTCAAGAAGAAGGAAGACCAAAGTGTGGGTTTTTCTTAGAAAGGGTAACAAAATACTTACAGGAGCATATATGGAGACAAAGTGCAGAGCAGAGACTGAAGGAAAGGCCATCCAGAGACTGTCCCACCTGGGAATTCATCCCAGATACAGTCACCAAACTCTGACATTATTGTGGATGCTAAGAAAGTCTTGCTGAAAGGAGCCTTATATAGTTGTCTCCTAGAGGCCCTGCTAGAGCCTTACAAATACAGAGTTGGATGCTCACAGCCAACCATTGCATTGAGTGTGGGGTTCCCAATGGAGGAGTTAGAGAAAGGATTGAAGGAGATGAAGGGGTTTGCAATCCCACAGGAAGAACAACAATATCAACCAACCAGATTCCGCCCCACCCCCAGCTCCCAGGGATTAAACCACCAACCAAGGAGTACACATGGCTCCAGCTGCATATGTAGCAGAAGACGGCCTTGTCAGGCATCAATGGTGGAAGAGGTCCTTTGGTCCTATGAAGGTTCAATAGATGCCCCAGTGTAGAGGAATTGAGTGGGAGGGTGAAGGAGCACCCTCATAGAAGCAGGGGGAGAGGGGGATGTGATAGGGGGTTTCCTGGAGCAGGGGGAACCAGGTAAGGGGACAACACTTGAAATGTAAATAAATTAAAAAAATTAAAATAAAAATATAATAAAAAGAAAGACAGGAATTACATCTCTGTCATATGTGGAAGCTAATAAATGTCAATGAAAAAATAGAATAGTGATCACTAGATTCTGAGAAGTGTGTGTGTGTGTGTGTGTGTGTGTGTGTGTGTTTGAAGGAGAAAGGGAGGTCAAATCTTATCAGGCTGTGTTATATAAGTATCTATGCAAATCTTATACTGAGCTTTATTTGTGTGTTCAACTGGTACATGCTTACAACAATCTTTCTTTTTTTTTTCTTTAAATGAGTAATTAAAATACACATATCTCCCATTTCTCCAGCAATCACTCTTAGGTAGTAACTCAAGGAAGACGTATATACATCAGTACAAAGACTTGTATCTGACCATCATAGCAGCTGTATTTGTGGAAAATATGTTGTGCTATCCTCTTGGGATGGTCCTTCACAATAAAGAGAAACATACACTGATACAAGTCCTGTACTTGATACGACAGTATGGTCAATCTCCAAATAGTGAAGCTGAGGACAATCATAAAGAAAAAATACATAGTCACTCTATTAACATAAAGCTATACAAAATAAAAACTTATTTACAGCAACTGAGAATAGTTCAGAGGTTACATGAAGACCATGACACTGGGATACATGAAAGGGAGGGTTAGTTACATGTGGAAACTAAGTTTTCTGTGGGGGATGTGTTTATTGGGTGTTTATTATGGCTCGTGAGTGTGTGTACATTTGTAAAACCATATCAAATTATGTACCTTAAGTATGCAGTTACATTTGCTTTGTCAATTATAATAAAACTGCTTAAAATGAAATTTAGAAGGTAAATACAACATGAAGAAATAAGGAAATGGAATCAGCATAATAAGAATCTCCAGTGACACAATACAGGGGGCAAAGTGGTTAATAGAAGGGATACTGGGATACTGAGAATATGAACAGACCTCTGGTACAACTTATGACATGGGAGAGAAAGTCTACATATATAAGACTGTATAGAGAACATACACACATGAGCATACATACAGTCACACAACACCCCCACTGTGTACAATTAATTGAACAAGATTATGACAGAGATTAAAGAGAATAAATTATAACCTGTGTCAAAACAATGGGGGGGGGAGAAACGCATAGGCATAAAATAAAAAAGTAAGGTAGAAACTATAATAACTGTACTCTTACCTACTGCGATAGTAAGAAGTAAAGGCTGGTGATTGTGTAGGTAACTTTTCTAAAACTTCCAAACCTTCATCCTTACTCTGCTTTGGTTTATCCAGAAGGACATATGAATTAAGGAAGGAAGGGAGGGATGGAAAGAAGGAGGGAAGAAGCGAGAAGCGAAAAAGAAAAAAGGAGGAAGAGGGGAGGGATGGTAGCCAGGAGAGGTGGAAAGGGAGGAGAGGGTGGGGTCAGGGGGAGAGGGGAGAGGGGAGAGAGAGAGAGAGAGAGAGAGAGAGAGAGAGAGAGAGAGAGAGAGAATAGAGGAAAAGAAAGGAAAGTTAGGCCATTCATTTTAAAAGTTCACTGTAGGTTTGCTTTTAAAATAAAAGAATCAAAGAATAAGAAATGAACATAAGCCTCTTCCTCTTAAGAACCCTTAGATGTGAAGACTAAAATGAATCAGAATGCATGAATGCATTTATAATTATATCATATCAAACAATTCTTTATAGGTGCAGGAATGCCTGCCTGAGCGTCTCAACATTTATCAAAGAGAAAAATTACAGCTTAATAACAAAAAATTACAAAGGTTACTACTGAAAATGTGATCAAAATATATTTTCCACATCACCTATCTATTATCTACCTGTTATCTATCTAATTTCTTATTCTACATTGAGATAACTTCAATTTGAAAATGTATAGTCACATGGCAAACATCATGGAAAATCAAAAATTCTATGTTTAAGATTAGAAACAAGATATTAATGTTTTTAATCATCACTACTACACAAAATAAGAAAGGTCCTATTTATTTAAAGAAGAAAAGAATTACAACTGTATGTGTTTGCAGAGAAATAAAAATTCTTTGTGGATAAATCTACTTTAAGATATATAGTCTAATGAAAGTTATAAAACTCTATTGAACATAACAAATAAATCAGAACCTATATTATAAAATCATTAATTCTCCCCAGAGCTTTATTATTTGGGGAGGATCAGACAATGGAAGAGAGTTTGCCAATGTGATCCTAAAATTCGTATGATCAAGAAGAGTATTGTAATACGAACCAGAGGCAGATGTCTCTGCCAGACATCAATACTTCCTGTGACGCTCTGATTATGAAGAGTGTGCTGTGTGTCAAAAGCATGTGTAAGTAAACTCCTGTGGGGAAATACTGAGTCCAGAAGAAAATTCCACACATATCTGCCCCCAAGAGAGTGGGCAGGATGCACCATACAGAGGCAATAAATGCAAAATGGTGCTGCGGTAATGTTGGGTTACAATTGAACAGCACAAAGCTGGATCCCTATTTCGTGCAGTACTTAAGAATCCAGATGGAGCCTAAGACTTCAATGTGATCAATGTTCTTGAAACAACCCAATGGAAATTTAGATCAAATATCTAGGGATAAAAAAAATCTGCAAAAGACATCAATTGTCATTTCACAGGAAAAGGAAATAGACAGGCCTATAAATCAAATGATGTTCTGTCTCTCAAAACATGGCAGCCGTGGGAACAGTTCAGTTAGCACATTGCCCATAATCTAGAAAGTTGGCTTCTAGAACCATACCTCAGGGAAAATGGTGCAAATGTGTGCCTGGAATCATGTCAAACAGCTTTGTTTGTAATGACAAAATGCTCCAGACAATCCATATATTGATAATAGAATAACTAATCATTGCACAAAAAATGGAAATCCATAAAGCACACAACAATGAACAAGTCAGAAAATGGGAATTCCCAGGAACGTAATGTCCAACCAAGGGAGCAAGACACTTACACATAAAAGAGGTCTTCTCATGGTGGCACAGGCTTTTAATTCTAGTACTTAGGAGACAAAGCAGACAGATTTCTGTGAATTCAAGGCCAACTTGGTTTATAGAGTGAGTTCAAGGCCAACTTGATCTACTTAGACAAGCTAGAACTATACAATGAAATCCTCCTCTCTATATAAATATAAAAATAAGAGAAAGAGGAAGGAAGAAAAAGTAAAGGTCATAGGGTTCTTTTTACATTACATTTTCCCATACATTTTGTTTTTCAAAATGGAGTAATATTTTGTTTAGAATTGTCACAAACTATTTTTTTTTTTAAAAAAAGCAAGAGAAAGACAGGTCTGTGCTTGAGAATGGGAAACTAAGCAAATCTATGGTCTGAGGATGCAGCTCAGTTGTGGAATGCTTGCCTAGCATTCAGAGAGCCTTGGGTTCTAGTCCCAGCACCATATGAACTTGCTGTAGTGATACACACCTGTAATCCTAATTATCGTTGAGTGGAGACAGGAGGATCGCAAGGTCATCCTCAATGTCACAGGGAGTTCCAGGCTAGCCTCACAGCCTCCGCCTGATACTCTTTCCATGAGGTTCTCACTTACAATTGAACTAGTCAACAGGCAACTGTGGTCTCTCATACACTTAATCTTAACACTAAGGCAGAGGCAGGGAGATCTCAGTTGGAAGGGAGACATAAACCAAGTTCATGGTTCTGATCTTACTCTGTCTCTTTCATGCTGTGGAAGTTTCCTAGGCACTCACTGCATGAATAACTGATGTTAGCATGACTAGTAGTTTTCAAAGCAAAAGCTGCCCAGCTATGTTCTATCACAGTGATGGTCTAGTAACATTGCTTGCTGTCTTAGGGCTATCATTGTGAGATGAAACACTATTACCCAGAAAAACTTAGGGAAGAAAGGGTTTATTTACTCAGAGTTTCATATAACTTCATCATCAAAAGTAATTAGGCCAGGAACTCAAGGAGGGTGGGATCCTGGAAGCAAGAGCTGATGCCGTAAGGGTGTTGCTTGCTGGCTTTCTCTGCCTGCTTTCTTATAGAACCCTGGACAACCAGCCCTGGGGATAGCCCCATCCATAATGGGCTGGGTCCTCCCACATCAACCACTAATTAAGAAAATGCCCTGCATGCTTGCCTGTCTACAGCACAATCTTAAGAAAGCATTTTTCTCAACTGAGGCTCCCTCCGCTCAAATGACTTTAACTTGTGTCAACTTGACGTAAAACTAACCAGGACAACTGACCCTTTGTCAAATCAGCACACCAGTTCAATACTATTTAACAATGAACTTTTCTTTTTGTCCATTTCCAAAATCTCATAATGAAAAACATATTACAAATGTAAAGTCCCACAGTCTTTACAAATTCTCTTTTAGATTTCAGTGTCTTTAAAAATCTTAAACCTCTTTAAAAGTGTCTGCACTGTGGGCTCCAGTAAAACTGTAATAAGTTGAATACTTTCTTAATTCAAGAGGGGAGAACCAGGGCACAGCCATAATCGAAACAAAGCAAAACCAAGAGTGCAAAGAACTTAGTGTCCAGTGTCTGAGGTTCACTCACTATCATCCGAATCCTCTGCAGAGCTAGGGTCACTTCTCTGGCACTTCTCTCTGCAGCACACAAAGCTTGTCACCTCAGTTCACAGCACCTCCATGACTCCATGACTGCTGCTGTTCTCAGTGGTCATCCTTTGGCACTGGTGCTCCCAAATGCTGGGGTCTCCTGCTACAACTTGGCAGTGCTTTCATTAATAGCATCTCCTGGGCTTTCTACATGGTGCCAAGCCTCATTTTCTCTGTGTTGACCCCCTTCAGTCCTAGATCGTCAACTGCTACTGAGGCTGCTTCTTCAGAAGTGGTCTCTTCTGGCATCTCCCTGGGCCAAGGCTCAGCTGTTCTCCATAACCCCTTTAAAAAACCTTCAAAACCTGTATCACTTGGGTTACCAAGTTCAGCTGCTGGCAGAGGTACAACCTTGGCCACTTATAGAATACAGCTTCTGTGCTGACCCTGAGGAAACACTGTCTAGGAGATTCTACCTCAATAATGCTAGTTTCTTCTCAATTACTGTTAACTTCACAGCTCTGGCTGATTAGGAAAGCAAAGGTTTTATTTTAATGGTTCTGGCATGCTGCTAATCACAGCTAACCAGAGCCATAGGTTCTTATTTCAAAATATGCCATGGCTCTGAGACAGTCCTTAAGGAACTTTCAAACTGCCCTCTGCAACTCCATAAGCAGGACCTCCATTGTCTGCACTTCTCAACACTCTTATCTCCTTAGCTCCCACAGAACAGCTCACCAAGCTCGGAAGGCTCAATGGCTTTTCTAGCCCAAAGTTATAAAGCCTTCCTCAGTTCTTCCCAAAACAACATGGTCAGGTCCATCACAGAAATACCTCACGATTCTGGTACCAATTTCTGTCTTAGTTAGGTTTACTGGTGCCGTGATAAAACACCAGGACTTAAAAGCAACTTGGGGAGTAGAGGGTTTATTTCATCCACACCTCCACTGCCTTCCAGTTCTGTGACTTTCTAACCCTTCTTATGCCTCTTGGCTTGTAGGTTACCTTCCCAAGGATGAGTCTATCAAAAACACTATAACCCTTTAATACAGTTCCTCATGTTGTGGTGCCCCCAAGTACAAAATTATTTTTGTTACTACTTCATAGCTATAATTTTTCTACTGTTATGAATCTTAATGTAAATTTCTGATATGCAGATGGCCTTATGCAACCCCTTTGTAAGGGTTCATTCAATTCCAAAGGGGTTACAACCCATAGGTTGAGAACCACTGATCTAAAACTAAGACAGAGCCAATAGGTACCAAAGCCTTTAAGGAGTATGTCAAGTTGGGAAATCATCACAAAAGTTGGAATGGACCACTGTGTTGGATCCAGAATTACAACCAACAAGCACTGATGCATACCATGCCTTGCTAGTCCCTGAAATTTTCACTCATTTTCTCTGCTGACCTCCAGAGAGTCAGCATGAGACCCCCCATGCACCAACTACCAATCCATCAGAGTTGGCAGGGTCAGATGCCACGTCTCTGCAAAGTCAGTCCTTGAGTGCAATAACTTAAGTGGCATCTGTGCCACTGGGCTTGGTGCTGCAAACCAACCCATTCATAAAAACTTGGAAATTTTACTTTTCAGGTCAGGCGATCAACAGTAAGAAGGAAATCTGTGGTTTCCGCCAAAGTCTCCTGACCTATAAGGACTAAATTCATTCAGAGGAAACAGAACCATGCTTGTGTGAACTACACAAGTGACTTCCATGTATAATATTTGTTTTGGGCCCAAGGATACAGTAAGGGATTGGAAAGTGAGAGATTCAGTAAATCACAGTCTTGGGAATTTCTGGCTCAGGTGCTTCGGAGGGGCCCTTCTGACCTGCTGAAATTCTTCCCATGTGATATAAGTCTCTTAATGGGTAGGGAGGAATGTTGTGCTCTCTGTGATTCACAGTTGCGGGAAGGGAAGGGGTGGAAGGCAGAAAGGATCATTTCCCGTCATTAGAGTGAGCCCGAGAAGTGGAGACCCAGGCGAACCTTGAAGTACTGAGCAGTAAGGACAGCTTTCCCTCTGCTGCTCACTGGCTTCTTTTCATAAGAGGAAAGGCGGTATCCTGCAGAGATGACTTCCACCCTGGGCAGGTTACTTACAGTAACATGTGAATACTGCAGTCTATTTATGTTTTTTTTTTTTTTTTGGTTTGTTTTTTTTTTTTTTTTTTTGGTTTTTCGAGACAGGGTTTCTCTGTGTAGCCCTGGCTGTCCTGGAACTCACTCTGTAGACCAGGCTCGAACTCAGAAATCCACCTGCCTCTGCCTCCCAAGTGCTGGGATTAAAGGCGTGTATTTATGGGCATTTTAGTCTCATCTGCCAATAAGGCAGCTGCCATCTTCTTTAACCCTCTTTTAGGGTGAAACAAGCCCTAAGTCCAGATTAGGACAAAAAAAGACGGCCATTTAGACCTCTGTCCTTACCAAATTATAAAAAACATTACAAGCAGTGAAGTGTATACTTCTACTATTTTTTCTTCCTTCCTTCCTTCCTTCCTTCCTTCCTTCCTTCCTCCCTCCCTCCCTTCCTTCCTTCCTCACTTCCTTCTTTTCTTTCTTCTTTCCTTCCTTCCTTCTTCCTTCTTTCGTTCCTTCCTTCTTTCCTTCCTTTTCTTTTTAAAAAAAAACATCCTTAGTCAGATTCTAAACCTAGAGTAGAAGTCATTTATATTCCTCAGACTACAGTATAAGATGACTGTAAGGCTTTATGATTAGCAGACAAAAGTATGAAATTAATGTCAGTCCATAAATGCAAGATTCAAAACCCAGCAGGGGGGTCATGTTTCAACTCAACACACTAATGGTGTTAGGATATAACACCAATTGAACAGGTAGTCTTTGGCGGGTGCTTCATTAGCTCCTATCTAAGAAAAGATAAGAAAAAAGTCTTTTTATTTGCCCCATATTACAGATAAAGAAGGCATAAAAGATGAAACTTTACCCAGATGCCAAATTCATGCCTTTATTAAGCAATTAGTGACAACATATAAAGTGTATAAAATGTGTACATCCTAACAATGAGCAGACTTAATGGCCCTTTGAGGAAGCAAGTATTTATTCTACAAGAACAAACCCATGCATCCCTGTGTGCCAGTGACTTTATTTAATTTATTAATTATTTTTATGTACATGAGTATGTTGCCTGCATGCATGTCTATGTGTTACATGCATATTTGGTTCCTGAGGAGGTCAGAAAAATGTGTTGTATCTCTAAGAACTGGAGACTCAGAGAGTGGTTAGCTGCCATGTGGGTGCTGGGAGTTGAATCCAGGACCTCTGGAAGTGCATCACATACTCTTAACTTCTGGGTCATCTCTCCAGCCTACAGTGTCTTTTATACATATTGAAGAGTGATCAAAGGATAAAGATTCACAAATCTTATATCTAAGAAGCTGTAATTATAGAGGACCTTCCAATAAGAGAAACCAAGGATTCTTATGTAAATTGATGGTCTCAGGGCTGGAACTGAGAACATACATGGCTCAGACACAGTCCTTTATACTTTGAGAAATGTAGGAGGGCCTTTGTCCTGGTTGATGTTTCTGTCAATTTCACACAAGTTAGAGTTATTTGAGAAGGGGGAACCACAACCGAGAAAATGCTTCCATAAGACTGTCCTGGAGGGACATTTTCTTAATTAATGATTCACATGGGATGGCCCAGCACATTGTAGCTGTTACCATGGCTGGGAAGGTGGTTCAAGGTGCTACAAGAAAGCAGGCTGAGCAAGCCAGGAGGAGCAATCCAGTAAGCAGCACATGGCCTCGGCATCAGTTTCTGCCTTGGGTTCCTATTCTGACTTCCCCCATTGATGGACTGTTATCTGTTAGTTGAAAGTATAAATGAAATAAATAAACCCTTTCCTTCTCAAGCAGCTTTTGATCATAGTGTTATACAACAGCACTAGGAACCGTAACTAACACAGGATTGGAAAAGAAAGAGGAGGCCAAAATTCTAGAAACAAACAGGTATCAACCTGAAAATGATTCCAGTGGTCAAAGTTAGAGCAATTTAAGTAAAAAGGGGGAAGAGTTAACATTGAATTATAATTTAACTCCATGTATGCGACTTATACACACACGTCTACATCCATACAAATAGACCAATATATGGGAGAGAAGAAGAATTTGTTTTTTTTTACACCATCCTGGCTTCTAACAGAATAGTATTGTTCTGACTGGTTTTGTACTTTCTATAAAGAGAAGCAAATGACAAAACTTGAACAAGACTGACTTTTTTAGACTGACTTTTTTGTTGTTGTTCAAAGACAATACAACTGAAATCAGATCAGATTATCTGAAGGAAAAGGGCCCCGATTGCTGGCGAACTTTATGAAACTTTCTCCCTTAAAATGTCTATAAAGCCCTGAGTTTAGAATTTAACATTCCACCAAACTATTACAATTTTTTTCTTTATTTACCAACTCAAGATTTGTAAACTGGTAAGCTGAAAATGGTCCTGTGCTTTATGACTTAGACATTTTCTGAGGTGTGTTGAAAGGCTCCACTGGATTCAATGCCTTGGGGTGAGTGGGTTTCAAAGATATAAAAATAAAAACAGCTAATGAATGTTGTTTTGACCTGAGAACAGAGTAATAGTTATTAAGACCGGACTCCACCCAGTGACTGCTTCCCACTCACCCCTCTTCAGTGTTGGGGCACACTCATAGATAAACACCCTATGGAATAACAAAAATGTATTAAGAAGTGAAATCTCCTGTCATGGGACTTGCTGAAATTGATGCCAGAAACTGCTTTTGAGGAAATAAAAGAAAGAGTTTTGACTTTTCTTTTCTTTTCCTTTCTTTTCTCTTTTTCTGTTCTTTCTTTCTTTCTTTCTTTCTTTCTTTCTTTTCCTTTTGTGGGAACAACATGTGAGCCATTGATAGGGAGGATCTACTTTAAGGCAGTTAACAAGGAAAGAGAAAATCAATGTGGATAGGTCATTTCCAAACAGGGACACATGAATACCAGACACACAAGATGACTGTAGGATATACATTGCAGCTCTGGAAAATCCTGGCAAAATGTTTATGGCTGTGATATGAAAGGTATTGTATGAGGCCAATGTACTATAAACACCATTACCTTATTTTAGATATAAAAACAAGATATACAATAAGATAAAAATTATGACATTAGTGGTTTTTTCTTTTCTAATTAAAGCCCCAATTTAACCACCCCCTTTTCTCACTATTTTGCATTCTAGCTCCTGTATATAGGGGCCTGTATAGGCTATTATTTTGTGCTCGGTTTTAGCTGTAACCACATTGCTCTGGAAGCTTCTATTGCAGGTGAGTGGTTCATATTTTCCTTAGGTGTGAGTGGAATTCTGACTCAACTGATAGGAAAGAAAGCATGTTAAGTTACTTTTCTTATTTCTGTGAGAAGGTACCCGACAAGGCAAATTAAGAGAAAAGGGCCTTATCTGGCATCAGTGAGAGGGGAGTCCTTTGATCCTATGAAGGCTCAATGCTCCATCATAGGCAGGAGTGGGTGGATGGGTGGGTGGGTGAGCACTCTCATAGAAGCAGGGGGTAGGGAGGTGGAATGAGGGTTTGCAGAGGGGAACCTGGGAGGGGGATAGCATCTGAAATGTAAATAAATAAAATAACCAATAAAAAACTAAAAGGAAAAGAAAAAAGGATTTATTTCAGCTTCCGGCTAAAAGGCACATCACAGTAGAAAGTCACAGAGACTGCAATGTGGGCTGAGTGGTCCCACTGTGTCTATAGTCAAGAAGTAGAGAGATGAATGCAGATGCTTGGCTTGTTGGTCCAGCTCAGTTAAACTGATCTACAGGTTTTCAGGAACATGCAGAGAGATTGTCACCAAGATGATTCTAGTTCTTATTAGGTTGTCAGTCAAAGTCAGGCGTCACTGACCTTCTCACAGGAAGGTTTTGGATTTAGAGAAAGCTCCAACTTAACTGCAAAGCAAGAATAAGAATCTGGGTGTGCTTATTACATGCTGGAGAATCCCCTGAGATATGCTCCACTATGTTCATAGCAGCCTTATTTATAATAGACAGAAGCTGGAAAGAACTCAGATGTCCCTCAACGAGGAATGGATACAGAAAATGTGGTACATTTATATAATGGAATACTACTCAGCTATTAAAAACAATGAATTCATGAAATTCTTAAGCAAATGGATGGAACTAGAAAATACCATCCTGAGTGAGGTAACCCAGTCACAAAAGAATACACATGGTATGAACTCACTGATAAGTAGATATTAGCCCAGAAGCTTGGAATACCCAAGATACAATTCACAGACAAAATGAAGCTCAAGAAGAAGGAAGAACAAAGTATGGATACTCTGGTCCTTCTTAGAAGGGGGGAACAAAATACCCACAGAAGAAGATGCAGAGACAAAGTGTGGAGCAGAGACTGAGAGAAAGACCATCCAGAGACTGCCCCTCCTAAGGATCCATCCCATATACAGTTACAAAACCCAGACACTATTGTGAATGCCAACAAGTGCTTGCTGACAGGAGCCTGATATAGCTGTCACCTAGGAGGCTCTGCCAGTGCATGACAAACACAGAGGGGGACACTCTCAGCCAACAATTGAATTGAGCACAGGGTCCCCAATGGAGGAGCTAGAGAAAGGACCCAAGGAGCTGAAGGGGTCTTCAGCGCCATAGGAGGAACAACAATTTGAACCACCCAGTACTCCCAGAGCTCCCAGGGACTAAACCACCAACCAAAGAGTACACATGGAGTTACCCATGGCTCCAGATGCATATGCAGCAGAGAATGGCCTTGTTGGACATCAAAGGGAGGAGAGACCCTTGGTCCTGAGAAGGCTATATGCCCCAGTATAGGGGAATGCCAGGACAGGGAAGTGGGAGTGGGTGGATTGGTGAGCAGGGGGAGAGGGGACAGGTTAGGATATTTTCACGGGTGGGGGGAACCAGGAAAAGGGACAGTATTTGAAAATATATTTCAAAACTTCCAACAGCAATCAATAGCACAGTGGGGTTTGTTTTGTAAGGCTACATTTATTTAACTAGCCTAGATGTTTATTATCAGGACAGACAATAATTGTGAGTACCTAATACCTACCCTGTTGGCTGAGGTGGATGTCAGACATTATCCAATTATGAGCTATCATCCTCACACTCAGCACTAGATCTCTAGATGCCATTCACCTTACAACTTCAGTTTGTACCCTTGACCAACATCTCCAGTTCCCCTTGCATGCCACTGTCAATCTTGACTGTGGATGCAAATAAACTGGGGGATTCTGAGAGATGACTAAGGCATATTTTGGTGTATCTATGAGGGAATTTCCAGAGAGGATTACCTTAAAAGGTTATATATGCTCAGAATGTGGCCAACACAAAGATAGAATCCAAGAGGAAAAAGGAATATTTTAATGAGCACAAGGTTCATCTTCCCTTTCCAGTCTTTCTCTGTCTTTCTGCCTCTCCCATCCCTTCTCCTGGATAGTGGTGAGTTTCATCTTTGGAGGGCCTGAATGGAACCAAGAGGCAGAGGAAGGGTGATAATACCGCAGCTGGTACTGAATCACCCACACTTGCCTACCCTCCAACATCACTGCTCCTTGGTATTGGGCCTTTGGTCTATGACTAACTAAATAATACCTCTAGCCACTTTCTAGAGCTGCCATTTCTCAGTCTTTGTACTCACATAGGCTACATTCTATAGTAAATCTCAGCAATCATTTCTTTAACAAGATACACACACACACATATGTATATGTGTGTGTGTGTGTGTGTGTGTGTGTGTGTGTGTGTGTGTGAGCTATCAATTCTCTTTCCCTAGAGAACACTGAGAAGAGCAAGGGGCTCTGACACTCAGTAGTCAGGTACTCTGGGGACCCTGACACACAGTAGTCAGGTACTCTGGGATTGTTCCACTGCCCTGAAGTAGCAATCAGAGATACTCTAGGTGACAATGTGTGCTTCATTAGACCTCTGCAGAGCTGGTGGCAGCAGAAGAAATGAGCAGTCATTAGATAGCTCTTTCCAAGATGGCTATTATCTCCTTACTATAAAGAATGCCTTTAGTCAAGTGGAATGTCAGCTACCCTTTAATTTCTTCCCACCTCTTGGCTTTCAGCATCCTTCTGCTCTTCCACTTCTATACTGAGTTTCCTGCTTTGTTCTTTCTGCCATAGTAAAGCTCAGGGATGCCCTGGAAAGCATTGCCGAAGGGCTGTGGTCGTCAATGCATCCGAACAGGTGTCACTGCATTTATGAGGTAGTTGTCCCCATCACTGCTTCAGATGATGGGGACAACTTATTTCCCTGAGTGAAGTGATAATAAATATCACCCTTGTAGTTAGAAAGGCTGCTGAATTGAGGGTAAGGAAAGGTAGTCTTATTCCTTTAGGGCTAAGTTATCCCAGGGAGATAAATGTGGTCCCGTGTTTTGCATCTTCTCTCGCAGTGTCTGGAGGTCACAGATACACCAGCTTGGGGAAGACAGGGTAAAGTCTGGGATAGAGGTCCACAGCCTATGTCTCCCTTCCTGGCATCAGAGTGCTACTGTTTGCCAAGCCAGGAAAGGAGAGCAGCCCTGGGGAAGCAGGATCCCAATCTGAGTGTCAACTGCCAGAGGAAAGGGAGAAGAGAGAAGGCCTTCTCGGGGAGTCTTAGTGCTATGGCTCGTTTGGATAAAGGCCTTGCCTATAGTAATCTCTAATGAAGCAGCTCTCTGAGAGGATCTTAGCTTGCTCGTATTCCTTTATTGGAGGTGGATTTGGATGCATACGCTTTATTTGGGGGTGAACCAGGCATTATATAAATTGGGGGAAAGGGAGTGAGAGTGGGAATACCCAGGAAGGGAGGAAGGTCATTGACTGACGGCTAAGACTACTGAGATGTCTCATTAGCATGGAGAGGTGGTCCAGGTGCTGTGCTCTGTGACTGACTGCCCGTGGTCACCTTAGCTCAGGATCCTGTTTCTGTGCTCCAAAGCAGGCATGGAGGCAGGGAGGGAGCAGCCTCACTCCTGCTGTCTCAGATCTCTGAGATTTCCCCTTGTTTGAGCATACTCCATCTCACCCGTCCCACACTCATCTGGTGGCATGATCCACGTGCCCTATATATAGATAAGGACTAGAAAGAAAGAGAGAAAAGAGGGACAGTGTCAAAAAAGGCGAACTCTACGCAACTCTCAAGACGAAAATAGCCCACTTGCCATAAATGATTAAAGCAACCAAGACAACATAAAGAAGGTTGAAATCAAGCACCGATTACCACATTCCAGTGAACCGCTACTGCACCAGTCTCCCTTATCCACATGGTACAAACACAATGCAGAGATGATCTGGCACTCTGGTGAGGACTTCTCCCAGCAGACACACTTCCTTCTAGCTTCCTCCCCCTAAAACTGAACAAGGACTGAGAATCCCAAAGGGAGCACAAATGTTATTAGTAACTGGAGGTTCTCTTCAGTTGGTATGTTAGGTGATCTTGTGAATTGCTTCATCTCTGTGAGCAACAGGTCTGAGCAAATTTAAACAAGGACCCATAAACAGCAAACATTCAGATTCACACAGTCTAACAGGGGTTGAAGGCATTCTTCAACCACATCATAACTATCATGTGGCATATGCAAACTGAGTGCTTCAGAAGACAGATGCAGGGGACCATGGGTGCTTGTGGAGGAGCAGTTAACCTAGTGAAGAGTGGAGAGGCCTCAGGCTATGTAGAGATACAGGAATACTCTGATTCCTCAGCCTGTATATTGTAGATCAATCTACAGACAGATCTACAGATAATCATTTCATCCAATTTCCTACTGTTCAGCATTTTCCCCACTGTTGTAAACAGTGCTATCGTGAGCTATTTATATCCTCCTAATTAGCCAGATGGAGATCCATTTCCTGCATCCCAACCTTGCCCATGCTATTTTTCCATCCTTACCCTGTACACCTGGCTATGTTCTTTATCTCTGAGGTGAGGCATACTAGAAGGGCTATGGAGATGGTTCAGTTGATAAAGTGTTTGCTTTATAAGTATGATGATTTAAGTTTGAGCCCCCAAAGACTCCCCCCACCCTCACACACAAAAAGTCAGACGTGGAGCTATGTTTCTTATGGAAGAGCTGCCGAGGAGGAGCAAGGCAGATCTCTGGAGATTGCTGATCAGATAGACTAGCATATTTGGTGAGTTCTGGACCAATGAGAACCATTCTCTTATGGCTCCTGAGGAAGAACATCTATGAGATCTATGCTCTCTGGCCTCCATACATATGCATTTACACATGCACCTACACATACACACACACACATACACACTCACATGGCACACATACAAACAAGTATCCAAATGAATTACCACCTCCTTCAAACATCACAGAGTGTATAGACACAGCCTAGATAGTATAGTCTACTGTACAAAGGCTGTGATGTCACTATGGGATGGGACCTTTTCAGTTGTGTTATAATCTTTCAGGCCACCATTGTAGATGTGATTTAGTGTTAACTTAAGTGCCATTATGAAGCAGGCAGATGACACATATATATTGTCCTACCCAAGTCAGTCTCATGGGAATACTAGAAATAGTCTTCAAAGGTTTTCAATTTGCACTCGTCTCCCCTATAGGTACATAATGGTGGCCACGATAGTTACCTTTTAAAGACAGGTCCTCCCTGGGAGATGGATATATGAGCTGAGGAACCTATAATCAGGGTTCTAAGATTAGCTGTGCCATGAATCAAACAAACTAGGCTTCAAATCTTACATTACCATAGGTTCCTTAAATTCTTTAGGCCTAAATTTCATATCTGTACATGGAGATGAATGGTGACACCCAGCTTATATTTTTAGAATTTAATAATCAAGGGGAAATACCCCACAAACCTTCTGCAGAACCCTCCCAAAGATTTGCAAAGTTAATAAGATTGACCATCTGCATCCATCTGTCTGTCTGTCTGTCTGTCTGCCTATCCATCCATCTGTCTATTGACAAAGTCACACTATGTATCCTAGGCTGGCCTTGAACTTAGGAACTCCCTGTCACTACCTCCCAAGCCCTGCAATTACAGACCTGTATTGGATCCCTTCTCAATTTGATCACTTTGGGCCTCATGAATTGTTCTCAGTGTCAGTTGATAACACCACACCAGCAAAAGTTAAATAGATGGCACACTGAAGATGCTAGCAAGCAGTCAAGTATGACTGGATCTCTTGGAAGGAAGCAAAGCAGAATGGGAAGGAAGAAGCATCCCCACCAGCAGGGCCCGCCTCTCACCGAGGGTCTTATTGATCTCTTCCAAAGGTGCAGCCTATTTATCACTCAGGATACAAGCAGTCCTGCACAGTCAGCCACTCATGGCCATATATAATATGTTTTCTATATATTCTAGAACATTTGCCTAAGGTACCAGACATGTCTCGACTTCTTCCATCAAGGCTGAACTTACTAATGTACTTCTCTTTCCACAGAGCTGCTGCTTCTGTGGCATCTCAGCACCGGTGAGGATGTAATTTCTTTTCTCCTCACCAGAGAGGAGGCTCCTGTTCATACCGCAGAATCCAGTTGAAACTCTGCCTTCTTACATGAACTTTTCAAGGCCAGTAACAGTCTGTCCATGTGGCCTTGTGAAGCACACATCATTTTCCTGGGCTATAATATCTCTGATTTTCCCTATCATGTATTTGACCTTATATTCCATACTATCTCAAGGACAGGAAATGCTTGCTAGTTTATCTGAAATTTGCCTAATTGAAATATACTAGAAGCTGAGAACCACATCTGGTCATTTTTTTCTTAATCCTGGCAGATATTAAAAGCTTCAAGAATGTTTGGTGGCTAGGTGGTCTCTTAGTTACTTTTCCATTGCTGTGAAGAGACACCATGGCCTAAGCAACATATAGAAGAAAACATTTACTAGGGCTCACAGTTTCAGAGGAAGAGCTCATGGCCATCCTAGTAGGGAGACAGTGCTGGAGCAAAGGCTGAGAGCTTGCCCCAGATTTACACCTTACCCACAAGCAGGAGTCAGAGCTACCTGGGAATGGTGTGTGCTTTTGAAACCTAAATGCTCTCTTCAGTTACACACTTGCTCCTATGAGACCACAGTTCCTAATCTTACCAAAACAGTCCACCCACTGGGGACTAAGTATTTAAACATATTAGCCTATGGGGCCATTCTTGTTCAAACCATTACAAGTGGTAAGCGTGCATTTTTGCATTCTCTCTCTCCCTCTCCTCCCTCTCCCTCTCCCTCCCCCCTCTCTCTGTATCTTTATCTGTCTCTTTCTATGTCTCTGTCTCTCTTTCTCCGTTTCTGTCTGTGTTTCTCTCTGCCTCTCTACCCCTCTGTTTCTCTGCCTCTCTCTCTCTTACACACACACACACACACACACACACACACACACACACACACACACACACTTTAACAGAAACATTCTCACAGAGGCTGGGTTCTCACAGAGAAAGGAATGCTATCTTGGGCTACTTTTGGGAATTAAAACCATACTTAAAAATTTTCTTCAACTTCCACTGGAGTATCCCATTCTCTCAGGAAAGTCATTGATATCTGTGTTCCCACTTGCTACCTTAAAATTATCCTTTTGTTCAGCCTGGCTAAATATCCAAGGTTGATAGGTTCATGGCAAGATCTGCCTAGCCTCAGGATGAATAAGTATCTTTAAAGCTGGAAAAAGATATATTTTACTCCCTTCATAATTTTAATTTTTTTGTTTTTTTTTCTTTTCTTTTCTAAGTTTTTTTTATTTACATTCCAAATCATTTCCCCTTTCCTGTTTCCTCCCTCCCCGAAAGTTCCATAAGGCCCCTTCCCTCCCTCTTTTCCCCATTCAACCCTCTCTTGCTTCTCTGTCCTGGCATTCCCCTACATCCAGTCTTTCCAGGACCAGGGGTCTCTCCTTCCACCTTCTTGGAAATCTATTGATATGTGAATTGTGTCTAGGGTATTCCAAGATTCTGGGTTAATATCCCCTTATCAGTGCTTGCATACCATGTGTGTTCTTTTGTGATTGGGTTACCCCATTAAGGATATTTTCAAGTTCTGACCATTTGCCTAGGAATTTCGTGAATTCATTGTTTTTAATTGCAGAGTAGTATTCCATTGTGTAAATATACCACATCTTCTGAATCCATTCCTCCGTTGAGGGACATCTGGGTTCTTTCCAGCTTCTGGCTATTATAAATAAGGCTGCTATGAACATAGTGGAGCATGTGTCCTTATTGCATACAGGTAAAGCCTCTGAGTATATGTCCAGGAATGGTATAGCAGGATCCTCCGGGAGTGTCATGCCCAGTTTTCTGCGGTTGCCAACAGCTTTCCAGAGTGGTTGTACCAGCTTGCAATCCCACCAGCAGTGGAGGAGTGTTCCTCTTTCTCCACATCCTCACCAACAACTGCTGTCTCCTGTGTTTTTGATCTTAGCCATTCTGACTGGTGTAAGATAGAATCTCAGGGTTGTTTTGATTTGCATTTCCCTAATGACCAAGGATGATGAACATCTCTTTAGGTGCTTCTTAGCCATTAGATATTCTTCAGGTGAGAACTCTTTGTTTAGCTCTGTACCCCAGTTTTTAATAGGGTTATTTGGCTCTCTGGAGTCTAACTTCTTGAGTTCTTTGTATATATTGGATATTAGCCCTCTGTCGGATGTAGGGTTGGTAAAGATCATTTCCCAGTTAGTTGGTTGCCGCTTTATCCTTTTGACAGTGTCTTTTGCCTTACAGAAACTTTGTAATTTTATGAGGTCCCATTTGTCAATTCTTGATCTTAGAGCATAAGCTATTGGAGTTCTGTTCAGGAAATTCTCCCCTGTGCCCATATGTTCAAGGTTCTTCCCTAGTTTCCTTTCTGTTAGTTTCAGTGTGTCTGGTTTTATGTGGAGGTCCTTGATCCACTTGGAATTGAGCTTAGTGCAAGGAGATAAGAATGGGTCAATTTGCATTCTTCTGCATGTTGACCTCCAGTTGAGCCAGCACCATTTGTTGAAAAGGCTATCTTTTTTCCACTGGATGGTTTTAGCTCCTTTGTCAAAGATCAAGTGACCATAGGAGTGTGGATTCATTTCTGGGTCTTCAATTCTGTTCCATTGATCTACATGCCTGTCACTATACCAATACCTTGCAGTTTTTAACACTATTGCTCTGTAGTACAGCTTGAGGTCCAGGATACTGATTCCCCCAGAGGTTCTTTTACTCTTGAGAATAGTTTTAGCTATCATGGGTTTTCTGTTATTCCAGATGAATTTTTGAATTGCTCTTTCTAACTCTATGAAGAATTGAGTTGGGATTTTGATGAGGATTGCATTGAATCTGTATATTGCTTTTGGCAAGATGGTCATTTTTACAATATTAATCCTGCCAATCCATGAGCATGGAAGATTTTTTTCCATCTTCTGAGGTCTTCTTCAATTTCTTTCTTCAGAGACTTGAAGTTCTTGTCATACAGATCTTTCATTTGTTTGGTTAGAGTCACACCAAGATAATTTATATTGTTTGTGGCTATCGTGAAGGGTATCATTTCTCTTATTTCTTTCTCAGCCTGCTTATCCTTTGAGTATAGGAAGGCTACTGACTTGCTTGAGTTGATTTTATATCCGTCCACTTTGCTGAAGTTGTTTATCAGCTGTAGGAGTTCTCTGGTGGAGTTCTTTGGATTGCTTAAGTATATTATCGTATCATCTGCAAATAGTGATAGTTTGACTTCTTCCATTCCAATTTGTATCCCTTTGACCTCCTTTTGTTGTCTAATTGCTCTAGCTAGAACTTCAAGTACTATATTGAAAAGATATGGAGAGAGAGGGCAGTCTTGTCTAGTCCCTGATTTTAGTGGGATTGCTTCAAGTTTCTCTCCATTTAGTTTGATATTGGCTACCGGTTTGCTGTAAATTGCTTTTCCTATGTTTAGATATGGGCCTCGAATTCCTGATCTTTCCAAGATCTTTAGCATGAAAGGATGCTGAATTTTGTCAAATGCTTTCTCAGCATCTAATGAAATGACCATGTGGTTTTTTTCTTTGAGATTGTTTATGTAGTGGATTACATTGATGGACTTCCTTATATTGAACCATCCCTGCATCCCTGGCATGAAGCCTACTTGATCGTGGTGAATGATTGTTTTGATGTGTTCTTGGATTCAGTTGGCAAGAATTTTATTGAATATTTTTGCATCGATATTCATAAGAGAGATTGGCCTGAGATTCTCTTTCTTTGTCGGATCTTTGTTTGATTTTGGTATTAGCATAATTGTGGCTTCATAGAATGAGTTGGGTAGTGTTCCTTCTGTTTCTAGTTTGTGGAATAGTTTGAAGAGTATTGGTATTAGGTCTTCTTTGAAGGTCTGATAGAATTCTACACTAAAACCATCTGGGCCTGGGCTTTTTTTGGTTGGAAGACTTTCAATCACCATTTCTATTTCTTCAGGGGTTATGGGACGGTTTAGATGGTCTATTTGATCCTGATTTAATTTTGGTATTTGGTATCTGTCAAGGAAATTGTCCATTTCCTCGAGATTTTCAAGTTGTGTTGAATACAGGCTTTTGTAGTAGGATCTGATGATTTTTTTGAATTTCCTCATTTTCTGTTGTTATCTCTCCCTTTTTGTTTCTGATTTTGTTAATTTGGATACTGTCTCTGTGCCCTCTGGTTAGTCTGGCTAAGGGCTTATCTATCTTGTTGATTTTCTCAAAGAACCAACTCCTTGTTTTGTTGATTCTTTGTATGGTTTTATTTGTTTCTACTTGATTGATTTCAGCCCTGAGTTTGATGATTTCCTGCCTTCTACTCCTCTTGGGTGTATTTGCTTCTTTCTGTTCCAGGGCTTTCAGGTGTGCCATTAAGCTGCTAGTGTTTCTTTTTGGCGTTTCTTTTTGGCGGCACACAGGGCTATGAATTTTCCTCTTAGCACCGCTCTCATTGTGTCCCATAAATTAGGGTATGTTGTGCCTTCATTTTCATTAAATTTTAAAAAGTCTTTGATTTCTTTCTTTATTTCTTCCTTGACCAAGTTATCATTGAGTAGAGCATTGTTCAGCCTCCATGTGTATGTGGGCTTTCTGTTGTTTTTGTTGCCATTGAAGACCACCCTTATTCCATAGTGATCTGATAGGAGGCATGGGATTAGTTTGATCTTCTTATATCTGTTGAGGTCTGTTTTGTGACCATTATATAGTCGATTTTGGAGAAGGTACCATGAGGTGCTGAGAAGAAGGTGTATTCTTTAGCTCTAGGATGAAATGTTCTATATATATCTGTTAGTTCCATCTGGTCCAAGGCTTCAATTAGATTCACTGTGTTCCTGTTTAGTTTCTGCTTTCCTGAATGATCCATTTCAGAGAGTGGGGTGTTGAAGTCACCCACTATTATTGTGTGAGGTGCAATGTGTGCTTTGAGCTTTAGTAAAGTTTCTTTTACGAATGAGGGTACCCTTGCATTTGGAGCATAGATATTCAGAATTGAGAGTTCTTCTTGGTGGATTTTTCCTTTGATGAGTATGTAGCGTCCTTCTGTGTCTTTTTTGGTTACTTTAGGTTGAAAGTCAATTTTATCTGATATTAGGATGGCTACTCCGGCTCGTTTCCTGGGACCATTTGCTTGTAAAATTGTTTTCCAGCCTTTTACTCTGAGGTAGTGTTTGTCTTTGACACTGAGGTGCGTTTCCTGCATGAAGCAAAATGCTGGGTCCTGTTTAACGCATCCAGTTTGTTAGTCTATCTCTTTTTTTTTTCTTACAAAGGAAACATTTTAATGGAGCTGTTTGTAGTTCAGGTGTTTAGTCCATTACTGTCATGGCAGCACACAGACAGACAGAGTGCTCGAGAAGGAGCTGCGAGTTCTACATCTTGATCCAAAGGCAGCAGGAGACATGCTCCACACCAGGCATAGCTTGAGCATAGGAGACTTCAAAGCCCACTCCCACAGGGACACACTTCCTCCAACAAGGTCACACTTCCTAATAGTGCCACTCCCTGTGGGCCAAGCATTCAAACACATGAGTCCATGGGCGCCATTCCTATTCACACTACCATACTCCATTTCTTGGCCCCCATGGGCTTGTAGGCATTACATAATGCAAAATGCTTTTAGTTCAACTTCAAATTTTCCCATAGTCTATCACAGTCTCAACAATATTTAAACATCCAAAGTTCACAGTCTCTTCTGAAATTCATGCAGTCTCTTATCTGTTACCCCCTATAATATCAAAATCAAAAGTAGATCACATACTTCCAACATACAATGGCATAGGATATACATTATGGTTCCAAAACATAGGGAAGAGAGCAGTTAGGAAATACTGAACCA
Organism: Tokudaia tokunoshimensis; assembly: GCA_036184795.1. Lineage (NCBI taxonomy): Eukaryota > Metazoa > Chordata > Mammalia > Rodentia > Muridae > Tokudaia > Tokudaia tokunoshimensis. The sequence goes on along the minus strand of BTHU01000002.1, from coordinate 120,196,227 downwards.
AGGCAAGACCAAAATCCAGCTGGGCCAACTACAAAGTCTGCATCTTCATGTCTGAGGTCAATGTGCTCCTCAGGATTGCCAACTCCTCTCAGCCTTGTTGACTGCAGCACTCTTCTTTCCCCTGGGATGATCCCACATGCTGTTAGCAGATCTCCTCAGCAGCTATCCCACAGCTCTGGGACCTCTAACTTCTTGGATTTTCAAGGCAATGCAGGCTTCACCTTCAGTTTCTCACCATGGCTTCTCTGGGCCCCCATGCAGGGACACCCCTCACACACCTGGCCTCAGCAGCTTTCCTTAGCCACAGAGGAAGATTCCACAACCCCTTTCTTCTATTCTTGACTTTAGAGTCAGTATCACGAGCTGAAGCTACCAAGTTCTGCTGCTTGCTGGGGCTGGAACCCCTTGTTCAAGTACATCTTTACCGGCTTTCTGTTTTTCATGGATTTCCTTCACTGCCTAAGCTTGGCCCTGGATCTTTCTCTGTGGACCAGGCTGACCTCAAACCCTGCTATCTGCATGCCTCCGTCTCCCCAGTGCTGGGATTTAAAGGTGTGTATCACCATGCTTGGACCTAAACTGTTCTTAGTTTCTCTGCAATGTCAGAAATAATTTAATTCTGTTTTACTATCTTTTATAATTTTACTGGTCTTTACAGTATTTCAAATTCTGGTATTAAGTAAACAAACTTATCATTTCTTCCTTAAAAACTACTTTTCTGATAAAGGGTTTCCACGGGTTGATATGCAGCTTAGGAACAGTCTTGTCTGGGTTGCCAAGAATGGTTGATGACAGCAATGAACAGTAAAGGAAAAGGATGAAGAGCAAATCCACTGCACAGAGCATCCATCCCAAGGGAAGGCTGTGGGCTGGGACGCACAGTGCCCACAGGCGAAGTTAGGAGACGAACGAACACAAGGCAGTGGACACCGGCAGCACAGAGACGCATTCACGCCTTTATTACAGTTTCCTAGCATTCTGAGTCACAAATAAAGTCTCTTTGACAACAGGAAAACCTGTATTTAAACTCACAGCCGATTTCACCTTTAAATGACTTTTACGGGGTTGTGATTTAATCACCATTGTAAAACTTGTTCAGGTACCTTCAAAAAAAATTGCTTCTGTCTTTGGTCCGTTTCAGAACCTTAAGTAACAGGAGCCAAAATGAAGACTGCGATACAAAAGAATATCTAACTTATGACACAAATATTTAAAAAAAGACATCACGTGGTTTCCTCATAGCAGTTAATTCTTAAGAACATACAAAGGCAGATAGTGAGAACAGGTCCATCGAAGCTTTATTGAAAATCTTGATTTCAAGTAAAATTGCATGAGACTGTAGGATAAAAATGCAGTCCAGCCAAGGCAGCAACTAAGTCACTTTCCTTGTTTGCTCGAGCCTCCAGGCACCAGTCAGATACCGAAGTCGGATAAAAAGCAGGTCTTGCCCATTTGTAGCCAGCTCCAAAATGGAACTAACTTAGAACCCTCAATCTCTGTCCAGTTGACAGCAACTTCTGCTATTGGGATTTGAAGAAACTGTGCTATGTACAGCAGTTCTACATCAAATGCCCATCGTTCAATGTGCAGAGACGAGAAGGTCCGGGCTGCAGCTCCTCGGGTCAGTAATTTGAATCCGCACTGTGTGTCCCTGATTCCTTTGACTCAGAGGAACCACACCAGGAAGTGGAATCCGTACATAAGAAGGGTACGGAAGTAAGAACGCTGAGCAATCGACTCTTTCTCCAAATGAGCTTGGGACCCACACGTGATGGCCATTTGCTCAGGCCATGGCTGTAGATCACTCAGCCCCTTTTCCAATTTCTCAACATCTGGAAACTTTGTGGCCCCATCAGCATCTGCCATGAGGATCTTCTCTCCTCGGGAACTGAATACACCCATCCTAACAGCGCCCCTTTCCCGTGGTTCTGCACCAGCGTTATCACTCGTACTTTGTCGCTTCCGTATTTCTGGCAGTATTTTAAAGCGACCTTTGACGTCTGGTCTTCACTGCCATCGTCAACCACTATCACCTCATAAGTGAACGTACGATCTTGTTTCTGTCTCTTTTTTAGGTAGTTCAGGACTTCATCCATCATCACAGGCAACCGTTTTTCTTCATTGTAGGAAGGCACGACAACAGACAGCTGCTTCGTAGGCAAGTCCCAGATGCTGGGCAGAGCTTCCTTCTGGCCTTTGGCATTGAGGAAGAATTTCTCTTCCTCATGTTGGTGTCATGGTGGCATTTTTGTAGCAGTTATAAACGCCACAAAGGAAACCAGAATGAGCGCGGCAGTCGCCAGCGCCACGCCGAGCCCCACCAGCTGCGGCAGCAGCGTAGCCATCCCGCAGCTCCACACTTGCGGGAGCGCCGTGCGTGGCAGCGCCTAGTCTATGTCTTTTTATTGGGGAATTCAGACCATTGATATTAAGAGAGATTAAGGAATAGTGATTATTGCCACCTGCTATTCTTGACACTATCTTTATGTTTGAGTGGTTATCTACTTTTGGGTTTGATGCAAGAAGGTTACTATCTCGTTTTTTCCAGGGTGTAGTTTCTCTCCTTGTATTGGTGGTTTCCACCTATTATCCTTTGCAGGGCTGGGTTTGTGGAAAGATATTGTGTAAATTTGGTTTTATCATGGAATATCTTGGTCTTTCCATCTATGGTGATTGAGAGTTTTGCTGGGTATAGTAGTCTAGGCTGGCATTTGTGTTCTCTTAGTGTCTGCATGAGATCTGCCCAGGATCTTCTGGCTTTCATAGTCTCTGGTGAGAAGTCTGATGTGATTAGGATAGGTCTTTCTTTATATGTTACTTGGCCCTTTTCTCTTACTGCTTTTAATATTCTTTCTTTGTTTAGTACATTTGGTGTTTTGATTATTATGTGACGGGAGGTATTTCTGTTCTGGTCCAGTCTGTTTGGAGTTCTGTAGGCTTCTTGTACGTTCATCGGCATCTCTCTCTTTAGGTTAGGGAAGTTTTCCTCCATAATTTTGTTGAAGATATTTACTGGCCCTTTAAGTTGCAAATCTTCACTCTCATCTATACCTATAATCCTTAGGTTTGGTCTTCTCATTGTGTCCTGGATTTCCTGGATGTTTTGGGTTACACGATTTTTGCATTTTGCATTTTCTTTGACTGTTGAGTCGATGCTTTCTATGGTATCTTCAGCACCTGAGATTCTTTCTTCCATCTCTTGTATTCTATTGTTGATGTTAGCAACTATGACTCCTGATTTCTTCCCAAGGTTTTCTATCTCCAAAGTTGTCTCCCTTTGTGATTTCTTAGTTGTTTCTACTTCCTTTTTTAGATCTTGAATGGATTTGCTGAGATCCTTCACTTGTTTGTTTGTATTTTCCTGTATTTCTTTAAAATATTTTTGCGTTTCCTCTTTCAGGATTTCTGCCTGTTGACCCAAGTTCTCCTGTATTTCTCTAAGTGATTTTTGTGTTTCCTCCTCTTGTGCTTCCATCTGTTGACCCATATTCTTCTGCATTTCTTTATGCGATTTTTGTGATTCCTTTGTAAGAGCATCTACCAGTTGATTCATTTCTTTAAGCGATTTTTGTGTTGCCTCCTTATGGGCCTCCATCAGTTGACCCATGTTCTCCTGAATTTCTTTAAGTGATTTTTGTGTTTCCTTTGTAAGGGCTTCTACCCTTTGATTCATGTTCTCTTGTATTTCTTTATGAGATTTTATTGTGTCCTTCTTGAAATCCTCTAATAGCATCATGAGAAGTGATTTTAAATCCAGCTCTTGCCTTTCGGGTGTGATGGGGTATCCAGGACTTGCTGCTGTTGGAGAGCTGGGTTCAGATGGTGCTATATTGCTTTGATTTCTGTTAGTAATGTTCCTACGTTTGCCTTTTGCCATCTGGTTACCTCTGGTGTTAGTTGGTCCTGCTGTCACTGGCTGTTGGTTGGACCTCCTGTGAGCCTGCAAGGCTATTCCCCCCCCCCCCCCCGATTACTGGGATTCCCCTGGCACCGATTTCTGGGGCCTTCCCTGCTCCTGAGTGACTTTGGTGCCCTGATGTGCCTTGCCCCAAGTGATGTTATATTGGGGAATCCCTGCACATCCAAAGGCTCAGTGTAGTGGATCCCCAGAGCAGAGGTTGCTAAGGGGAGGCTGGTAGGCTCCCGCCCTGTGCGGGTGCGCTCTCTCCCAGTCGGGGGGGGGGTAGGTCCCTCTGCAGGGCAGATATCCCACAGCAGAGCTGGCGTGTAGGTGACCGTAGACCTGCCCAGCTCTTGGGAGCACGAAGCACACAAGCTGGCTGAGACCCAAGCGATATTATGCTTGATTGTCCCTGTGCCTGGAGGTCCCAACTGCTCTGTTGCAGGAACAAAGATGGCGGAGTGCACTGTGCCTTCATAATTTTAAAACAACAGAATGTGTGCTTCATAAAGATAGGATCCGACTGTATACTCCAGGCTGGCTTTGAACTCATGATCTTCTGAATAGTTTCCCCTATACTGGAAAACCAGGTGTGTTCCACTGTGCCTGGCCATGGAACACATACTCTGATTACACCTTTCTGTTTTTTTTAAAGTTTGGTTGCCACAGAACTCTTTTTTTTTCTTTTTGAGTAATTTTTTTATTAAGTATAATCTTCATTTACATTTCAAGTGTTAAAACCTTTCCTGGTTTCCCCCCTCCCCAAAACCTCCCAACCCCTCCTCCCACTCCCTGCCTCCAAGTATATGCCCCTCCACCCGACCCACTCCCCCTCCCCCTCCCTCGATTTCCCCTTGTTGGGACATCTATTGAGCCTTCACCTGACCAAGGACCACTCCTCCCACTCATGCCCGACAAGGCATTCCTCTGCCATATTTTTGGCTGGAACCATGTATACCCCTTGGTTGATGGTTTAGTCCCTGGGAGTTCTGGGGCATCTGGGTGTCCAACATCGTTGTTCTTCCCGTGGGGCTGTAAACCCCTTCAGCTCCTCCGGACTGCCTCCAACTCTTCCACTGTGGACCCCACTCCCAGACCAATGGTTGGCTGCTAGCATCTGCCTCTGTATATGCAAGGCTCTGGCAGGGCTCCTCCGAAGACAACCATGGCATGCTCCTTTTGATGAGCGCTTCTTGTCGTCCATAGTGTTGGGGTTTGGTGACTGTTTATAGGGTGAGTCCCCAGGTAGGGTAGTCTCTGGGTGACCTTTACTTCAGTCCCTGCTCCACACTTTGCCTCCATTATTGCTCCTATAAGTATATTGTTCCCTTTCTCAGAGAAACCCAAGCACCCCCACTTCAGTCCTCTTTCTTCTTGAGCTTTCTGTGGTCTGTGAATTGTAACTTGTTTATTTTCAGCTTTTGGATTAACATCCACTTATCAGTGAGTGCATACCATATGTGTTCTTTTGTGATTGGGTTACCTTGCTCAGGATGACACTTTCTAGTTCCATCCATTTGCCTAAGAATTTCATGAATTCGGTTCCCGCGGACTGCGCTGGAGAGACCGGTACCCAGGCTCTCCCCCCGATATAACATCACTTGGGACACGGCCTGTTGGGGCTTCCGTCTGTGCCCGAGGGCGGGTTGGCGCCGTGGTCGTCTGGGTGCCAGATCGGCGGGCCATCGTGACCACAGGGTGAGCGGCGCCACGGAGACTGCCCTCCGCCATCTTTGCTCCAGTGACCAGGTAGTTGGGACCGCCAGGCTCAGAGACAGACAGGCATAATATCGGTTTCAGGCAGCTTGTGTGTAACCTGCTCCCAGGTGCTGGGCTGATCTGCAGTAACCAGCGCGCCAGTTCCACGGTGGGACCTTCTGCCTGGTGGAGGGACCCCGCGCAGGGAGGGAGCCTGCCAGCTTCCCTTCCGCGACCTCTGTTCCCGCGGACTGCGCTGGAGAGACCGGTACCCAGGCTCTCCCCCCGATATAACATCACTTGGGACACGGCCTGTTGGGGCTTCCTTCTGTGCCCGAGGGCGGGTTGGCGCTGTGGTCGTCTGGGTGCCAGATCGGCGGGCCATCGTGACCACAGGGTGAGCAGCGCCACGGAGAGTGCCCTCCGCCATCTTTGCTCCAGTGACCAGGTAGTTGGGACCACCAGGCTCAGAGACAGACAGGCATAATATCGCTTCGGGTTCAGGCAGCTTGTGTGTAACCTGCTCCCAGGTGCTGGGCTGATCTGCAGTGACCAGCACACCAGATCTGCTGTGGGACTTCTGCCTGGCAGAGGGACGCCCCCTCCCCCCCCCAGGAGAGATCACACACCCCTGCACAGGGCAGGAGCCTGCCAGCCTCCCTTTGGCGACCTCTGCTCCAGGAATCCACTAGGCTGAGCCTTTAGATGTGCAAGGCCTCCCCAATATAAGATCACTTGGGGCAAAGCACATTAGGGCTCCAAAGTCACTCAGGAGCAGGCAGGCCCCAGAAATCGGTGCCAGGGGAATCCTGGTAATCCAGGGGGGGCAGAAATAGCTTTGCAGGCTCACAGGAGGTCCAACCAACAGCCAGTGGCAGCAGGACCAACTAACACCAGAGGTACCCAGATGGCAAAAGGCAAACGTAGGAATGTTACTAACAGTAATCAAAGTAATGTGGGACCATCCGAACCCAACTCTCCAACAGCAGCAAGTCCTGGATACCCCACCACACCCGAAAGACAAGATCTGGATTTAAAATCACTTCTCATGATGCTATTAGAGGATCACAAGAAGGACACAAATAAATCTCATAAAGAGTTACAGGAGACCATGAATCAACGGTTAGAAGCCCTTACAAAGGAAACACAAAAATCGCTTAGAGAAATGCGGGAGAACATGGATCAAAAGATGGAGGCGCACAAGGAGACAACACAAAAATCGCTTAACGAGATGAATCAACGGGTAGATGCACTCACAAAGGAATCACAAAATTTGCATAAAGAAATGCAGAAGAATATGGGTCAACAGACGGATGCCCATAAGGAGGCAACACAAAAATTGCTTAAAGAAATGAATCAACGGTTAGATGCCCTTACAAAGGAAACACGAGAACTGCTTAAAGAAATGCAGGAGACGATGGATCAACAGATGGAATCCCATGAGGAGGAAACACAAAAATCGCTCAGAGAAATGCAGGAGAACGTGGGTCATCAGGAAGAAATCCTGAAAGAGGTAATGCAAAAATACCTTAAAGAAATACAGGAAAATACAAACAAACAAGTGAAGGATCTCAGCAAATCCATCCAGGAACTAAAAAAGGAAGTAGAAACAACTAAGAAATCACAAAGGGAGACAACTTTGGAGATAGAAAACCTTGGGAAGAAATCAGGAGTCATAGATGCAAACATCAACAATAGAATACAAGAGATGGAAGAAAGAATCTCAGGTGCTGAAGATTCCATAGAAAGCATCGACTCAACAGTCAAAGAAAATGCAAAATGCAAAAAATGCGTAACCCAAAACATCCAGGAAATCCAGGACACAATGAGAAGACCAAACCTAAGGATTATAGGTATAGATGAGAGTGAAGATTTGCAACTTAAAGGGCCAGTAAACATCTTCAACAAAATTATGGAGGAAAACTTCCCTAACTTAAAGAGAGAGATGCCGATGAACATACAAGAAGCCTACAGAACTCCAAACAGACTGGACCAGAACAGAAATACCTCCCGTCACATAATAATCAAAACACCGAATGTTCTAAACAAAGAAAGAATACTAAATGCAGTAAGAGAAAAGGGCCAAGTAACATACAAAGGAAGACCTATCCGAATCACATCAGACTTCTCACCAGAGACTATGAAAGCCAGAAGATCCTGGGCAGATCTCATGCAGACACTAAGACAGCACAAATGCCAGCCTAGACTACTATACCCAGCAAAACTCTCAATCACCATAGATGGAGAGACCAAGATATTCCATGATAAAACCAAATTTTCACAATATCTTTCCACAAATCCAGCCCTGCAACGGATAATAGGTGGAAACCTCCAATACAGGGAGAGAAACAACACCCTGGAAAAAATGAGATAATAACCTTCTTGAATCAAACCCAAAAGTAGTGAACCACTCAAACATAAAGATAGCGTCAAGAATGGCAGATGGCAATAATCACTATGCCTTAATCTCTCTTAATATCAATGGTCTCAATTCCCCAATTAAAAGACATAGACTAGCAGACTGGATACAGAAACAGGACCCAGCATTTTGCTGCATGCAGGAAACGCACCTCAGTGTCAAAGACAAACACTACCTCAGAGTAAAAGGCTGGAAAACAATTTTACAAGCAAATGGCCCCAAGAAACGAGGTGGAGTAGCCATCCTAATATCGGATAAAATTGATTTTCAACCCAAAGTCATCAAAAAAGACACAGAAGGACACTACATACTGATCAAGGGAAAAATCCACCATCAAGAACTCTCAATCCTGAATATCTATGCTCCAAATGCAAGGGCACCCTCATTCGTAAAAGAAACTTTACTAAAACTCAAAGCACACATCGCACCGCACACAATAATAGTGGGTGACTTCAACACCCCGCTCTCTGAAATGGATCGTTCAGGAAAGCAGAAACTAAACAGGGACACAGTGAATCTAATTGAAGCCTTGGACCAAATGGAACTAACTGATATATATAGAACATTTCATCCTAGAGCTAAAGAATACACCTTCTTCTCAGCTCCTCATGGTACCTTCTCCAAAATTGACCATATAATTGGTCACAAATCAGACCTCAACAGATACAAGAAGATAGAAATAATCCCATGCCTCCTATCAGATCACTATGGAATAAGGGTGGTCTTCAATGGCAACAAAAACAAAAGAAAACCCACGTACACATGGAGGCTGAACAATGCTCTACTCAATGATAACTTGGTCAAGGTGGAAATAAAGAAAGAAATCAAAGACTTTTTGAAAGTTAATGAAAATGAAGGCACAACATACCCTAACTTATGGGACACAATGAAAGCAGTGCTAAGAGGAAAATTCATAGCCCTGAGTGCCGCCAAAAAGAAACGGGAGACAGCATACACTAACAGCTTAATGGCACACCTGAAAGCCCTGGAACAAAAAGAAGCAAATACACCAAAGAGGAGTAGAAGGCAGGAAATCATCAAACTCAGGGCTGAAATCAATCAAGTAGAAACAAATAAAACCATACAAAGAATCAACAAAACGAGGAGTTGGTTCTTTGAGAAAATCAACAAGATAGATAAGCCCTTAGCCAGACTAACCAGAGGGCACAGAGATAGTATCCAAATTAATAAAATCAGAAACGAAAAGGGAGAGATAACAACAGAAACTGAGGAAATTCAAAAAATCATCAGATCCTACTACAAAAATCTGTATTCAACACAACTAGAAAATCTTGAGGAAATGGACAATTTCCTTGACAGATACCAAGTACCAAAATTAAATCAGGATCAAATAGACCATCTAAACCGTCCTATAACCCCTGAAGAAATAGAAGTTGTCATTGGAAGTCTTCCAACCAAAAAAAGCACAGGTCCAGATGGTTTTAGTGCAGAATTCTATCAGACCTTCAAAGAAGACCTAACACCAATACTCTTCAAACTGTTCCACAAAATAGAAACAGAAGGAACACTACCCAACTCGTTCTATGAAGCCACAATTACACTAATACCAAAAGCACACAAAGATCCGACAAAGAAAGAGAATCTCAGGCCAATCTCTCTTATGAATATCGATGCAAAAATACTCAATAAAATTCTTGCCAACCGAATCCAAGAACACATCAAAACGATCATTCACCACGATCAAGTAGGCTTCATCCCAGGGATGCAGGGATGGTTCAATATAAGGAAATCCATCAATGTAATCCACTACATAAACAATCTCAAAGAAAAAAACCACATGGTCATCTCATTAGATGCTGAGAAAGCATTTGACAAAATTCAGCATCCTTTCATGCTAAAGGTCTTGGAAAGATCAGGAATTCAAGGCCCATATCTAAACATAGTAAAAGCAATTTACAGCAAACCAGTAGCCAGCATCAATCTAAACGGAGAGAAACTTGAAGCAATCCCACTAAAATCAGGGACTAGACAAGGCTGCCCTCTCTCTCCATATCTTTTCAATATAGTACTTGAAGTTCTAGCTAGAGCAATTAGACAAGAAAAAGAGGTCAAAGGGATACAAATTGGAAAGGAAGAAGTCAAACTATCACTATTTGCAGACGATATGATAGTATACATAAGCGACCCAAAGAACTCCACCAGAGAACTCCTACAGCTGATAAACGACTTCAGCAAAGTGGCCGGATATAAAATCAACTCAAGCAAGTCAGAAGCCTTCCTATACTCAAAGGATAAGCAGGCTGAGAAAGAAGTAAGAGAAATAATACCCTTTACGATAGCCACAAACCATATTAAGTATCTTGGCGTGACGCTAACCAAACAAGTGAAAGATCTGTATGACAAGAACTTCAAGTCTCTGAAGAAAGAAATTGAAGAAGACCTCGGAAGATGGAAAAATCTGCCATGCTCATGGATTGGCAGGATTAATATAGTAAAAATGAGCATCTTACCAAAAGTAATACACAGATTCAATGCAATCCCCATCAAAATCCCAACTCAATTCTTCATAGAGTTAGAAAGAGCAATTCAAAAATTCATCTGGAATAACAGAAAACCCAGAATAGCTAAAACTATTCTCAAGAGTAAAAGAACCTCTGGGGGAATCAGTATCCCGGACCTCAAGCTGTACTACAGAGCAATAGTGTTAAAAACTGCATGGTATTGGTACAGTAACAGACATGTAGATCAATGGAACAGAATTGAAGACCCAGAAATGAATCCACACTCCTATGGTCACTTGATCTTTGACAAAGGAGCTAAAACCATCCAGTGGAAAAAAGATAGCCTTTTCAACAAATGGTGCTGGCTCAGCTGGAGGTCAACATGCAGAAGAATGCAAATTGACCCATCCTTATCTCCTTGCACTAAGCTCAATTCTAAGTGGATCAAAGATCTCCACATAAAACCAGACACACTGAAACTAATAGAAGGGAAACTAGGGAAGAACCTTGAACATATGGGCACAGGGGAGAATTTCCTGAACAGAACTCCAATAGCTTATACTCTAAGATCAAGAATAGACAAATGGGACCTCATTAAATTACAAAGTTTTTGCAAGGCAAAAGACACCGTCAAAAAGACAAAGCGGCAACCAACTAACTGGGAAATGATCTTTACCAACCTTACATCCGACAGAGGGCTAATATCCAAGATATACAAAGAACTCAAGAAGTTAAACTCCAGAGAGGCAAGTAACCCTATTAAAAAATGGGGTACAGAGCTACACAAAGAGTTCTCACCTGAAGAATATCTAATGGCTGAGAAGCACCTAAAGAGATGTTCATCATCCTTAGTCATTAGGGAAATGCAAATCAAAACAACCCTGAGATTCCATCTCACACCAGTCAGGATGGCTAAGATCAAAAACACAGGAGACAGCAGTTGTTGGCGAGGATGTGGAGAAAGAGGAACACTCCTCCACTGCTGGTGGAATTGCAGGCTGGTACAACCACTCTGGAAAGCAGTCTGGCGGCTCCTCAGAAAACTGGGCATGACACTTCCGGAGGATCCGGCTATACCACTCCTGGGCATATACCCAGAGACTTTACCTGCATGCAATAAGGACACATGCTCCACTATATTCATAGCAGCCTTATTTATAATAGCCAGAAGCTGGAAAGAACCCAGATGTCCCTCAACGGAGGAATGGATTCAGAAGATGTGGTATATTTACACAATGGAATACTACTCTGCAATTAAAAACAATGAATTCACGAAATTCCTAGGCAAATGGTCAGAACTTGAAAATATCATCCTTAGTGAGGTAACCCAATCACAAAAGATCACACATGGTATGAAGTCACTGATAAGGGGATATTGACCCAGAATCTCAGAATACCCTAGACACAATCAGCATATCAATAGATTTCTAAAAAGATGGAAGGAGAGACCCCTGGTCCTGGAAAGACTGGATGTAGGGGAACGCCAGGACAGAGTAATGAGAGGGGGTTGAACGGAGAAAAGAGGGAGGGAAGGGGGCTTATGGGACTTTCGGGGAGGGAGGAAACGGGAAAGGGGAAGTGATTTGGAATGTAAATTAAAAAAATAAAATTAAATTAAATTAAAAAAAAAAAAAAAAAAAAAGAATTTCATGAATTCATTGTTTTTAATAGCTGAATAGTACTCCACATTTTCTGTATCCATTCCTCAGTTGACGGACATCTGGGTTCTTTCCAGCTTCTGGCTATTATGAATAAGGCAGCTATGAACATAGTGGAGCATGTGTTCTTATTACAAGTAGGAGCATCTTCTGGGTATATGCCCAGGAGTGTTATAGCTGGGTCCTCAGGTAGAATCCCACAGAACTCTTAATGTTATCCCCACTTCACAGATGAGGAAATGAATACTGGGAAAGTTTTGATGCCCAGCAAGAATGCCCTGTACTATGTGCATCAGCAATGTGAGAATATATCCGTGTTAAGAACTTTGGGCTACAAATATGGTTAGAATCACACACCACTTTCTGAAAATGAGTGTCTTAACACCATAAGTATAGTATACAATAAATTGTTTCCTTTTTATTGACTTGAAAGCAATTGCTGTCATGAATACTATACACAAATAGGTTCCATCCAAACTAATGATTTGATGGGCCACTGTGATGTCTAGTGTGACAGCAGGTAGCCATTAGATTATAAGAAGAGAAAAATGTTTAATCACTACCAAATAGGGGTCTCCTCCTGAAGGAAAAGGAAAGCCAAGAGGATTCGTTGAAAGGGTCAGGGTCTGCAATCTCTTTAATGGCTGGGCTAGAGTCCAGCCCAATCCTGCTTCCCCTTTCAGATGGATGAACCATGCAGCTAAGCAATGTCCTCCAGGGAGACCTGCGTCTTCTCTTCCACCCTAAGCAGGGATCCAATGAAGTCTTATATATGTCCTAACTCAACTCGGCTCTTTATTGGCTTGTAAATTTAAGTGTGTTGTTTGTGCATGTGTTTCCTTAGTTGAAGAAAATGAAGATTAAAAGCCACTCCATCCCCAGAGCTGCTGGGAGAATCCCATCAGAAGATGCATATACTTTACACAAGGTCCAATTTCAAATATCCCGTAGACTTTTGGAAATATTAGCTATGATTATTTTATAAGCTCTAAGTTCAAACAACTTCTTTAAAGGGTCAAGGAACAAATATTTCTGCCTTTGAGTGTTATATTCCTCTGAAGCAACTATTTATGTTTAACCTTATAGGGTGGGAATAATAGGCATTATATAAACAAAGAGGTATGGCTGTGTTTGAATAAAGCTTTATTGACAGGAATAAGAGGCAGATCAGGTTTGATATGCTGGTCTGTGGTCATTTGAATAAGAATAACTCCCATGACTTACAAATTTGAATGCTTAGTGAACAGGAGTGGAACTGTTTGAAAGGATTAGAAGGTGTGACTTTGTTGGGGGAAGTGTGTCACTGGGGGTGAGCTTTGAGGTTTCAAAAGTTCATACCAGGCCTAGTCTCTCTTTCTCTGCCTGTAGATCAGGATGTAAATCCCTCAGCTACTGTTCCAGCACCAAGCCTACATGTATGCTGTCATGTTCCCTGCCATGATTATAATGGACTAACCCCCTGAAAGTATAAGCTAGCGCCAGTTAAATAGTTTCCTTTATAAGAATTGTCTTGGGTATGGTGTCTCTTGGCAACAATAGAACAGTAACTAAGACAAGGTCAGAGGTTGCTGACCTTAGTTCTAACCTAACCAAAAGGAGTTCTTCATAGCCTACAAGAGAGATGCTCCAAGGTACCCAGTGAATGCCTGAAAGTATGAATGGTACAGAACACTTAATATAATTTTTTAAATACATGTATCCCTATGATAAGTTGAACTTGTAGGCTAGACAAGGTGAAAGGTAGGTAACTTGATTCTATGCAAGAACTACTGGAACTTGAGCTATAAATATCCCCCAAAATATCTTATTGTGCCAAATACACCTTATTGGAGATGAAGTGTAATAATACCTGCCTATATCTGTTGTGTGGTGATGATGGGTCATTATGTTGGCTCTGTGAGGCAGGGTTAGATTGCTAAGTCAAGGTTCCTTGTGGTTCTGATTTGCCACAGTTCAGAACAGAGGTTAGAATGAAATGAACTATATACTTCAAACCTTTAGATAAAAGAATTTTGAATGTTTCACCTAGAAGAAATGATCAATGTTCTGGAGGGTGGAAATGTTTACCATGATGTAAACATAATACATGCAGGTAATAAAACATTATGCAGTAACAATGCTTTTATCCCACACACTGTATGTAGATTTTTTATGTTTTTATATATCATCTGAAAAAATGAGCCCTTTGTCAATGTAGAATAATACATGACGACTACTTGCATAAATATCTTCATTACTGCTCATGGTCTATTTGATAGTGGAGGCAGCTACCAAATTACTAGTTATTAGGGGGCAGGTAGTATTTACAATGTAATTGAAATATAATTTTAAATTTATGAAACATATATTTCTGGAACTTTCCATTTAATACTTTCAGTGTACCATTGACCATGTGATGGTTAATCTTGGCTATCAACTTGATAGGATTTATAATCACCATGGAAACAAGCTTCTGGGCATGTCTGTGAGGGATTTTCTAGATTATGTTATTTGAGGCAGGGAGAGCCACCATAAATGTGGATTGTACCATTCTGTGGTCTGGGTTTCCTGACTGAATGAAAAAGGAAAAGAGGAGCGGAGTAGATCATTTGCTGTTCTCTGCTTCCTGACCATCTGCTCAAGCCACTGACGCCATGATGGACCAGACCCTCAACTGTGAGTCCAAACAAACCCTTTCTTCCTTAGGTTCATTTTGTGAGGAAGTTTGTCATAGCAACAAGAGAGTAAATAATGCAGAAATCACCAGGAGAGAAAACATAGGGAAGGGAGGCCTACTATGTGCAAAATGTGCCAGACTGATGCTAGGCCTCCTGAGAATAGGAAGTAGTTGTAGGGAGGGCTTACATGTATGAAATGGAACTATCACCTATGCTGCAAACAGTACAGTGCTGAATAATATGCTGCTGTTACAGCAGTGCTAGAAGTACAAATTCCAAGACCCCAGGACTTTATGATCCCTTTCATGGGGAAACCCTGCCATGGCTATTTAGATACACTCTGTGGCAGGCTGACAGAGGAGAATGGGGAACAAGACCCCCCTCCTGTACTATTTAGGCTTCTCCTTCCAGACTCTGTTAGATAAAAAGTTCCTTTTCTTGGGGAAATGCATGGCAGGAGGAACATCTGGGATTGCTGCCGAACTTCCTTCCTTTTTTTTTTTTTTTTTTTTTTGGTTTTTCAAGACAGGGTTTCTCTGTGTAGCCCTGGCTGTCCTGGAACCTGCTCTGTAGACCAGGCTGGCCTTAAACTCAGAAATCCGCCTGCCTCTGCCTCCCAAGTGCTAGGATTAAAGGTGTGTGCCACCACTGCCCAGCATAGAACTTCCTTTTTATTCCATCTAAATTCAACCCTGAAGTAAGTTGAGCTGTGATTTGTCTGAGCCCATGAGACCTTAGAGGGAACATCCGTATAGACAAATGTACATCAGGTGTGGCAATGGAACACCGGTCTTGCAAACTCTTCATCTGAGGTGAAGACCATGAACATTTCATCATGTTTCTGTAGTCCCTGGGGAGATTTCAGGAAATTTTTGATAATATGCTTTACAATCTGCACCCTGCCCAGGATCTAATCCCCCTTCCCAGCCCTTCCAGAGGACTCTTGCCTAGCTGCTTTAAAGTAACATTCATAACTCTGTGTGTGTGCCTTTCACTGTATTTACCTCTACTCTAGTATTTGGGAAGAGAAAGTAGATACCATGCAGCTCATTTCTTTTTACATTTTTTTTTGTTTTAAATGAATGTGTATTTAATGTTCAAATGGATTAAGGAGTATCACTGTTCACAACTGGCAATTTTTTAACTCAAGGCCAAATTGCCATCTAAGGACCATGGTCCAGTTCCTAGCCCTGGAATTGGAGTGGGGAATACTACTGCCACCAGCAAGGACAACTTGGATGATGGAATAGAAAAGAGGGCTTTCTATCTGAGGCTGCTGGAGAGATTGGAAGAATTGTTTGGAATCTTCCCTGTTTTGTAGAAATAGAAGATAATCCACATCTGAGCCTAAACAAAATTTTTTCATTCAATTTATAAGAATTAAATTTTCAAAAATGTATTTTTTTAAACCTCTTAAATCAAAATAATTCTTTGCTGCTCAACTCGGCTCTTCTAGTGAAGACAAAAATGACATTAACCCAAGCACAAATAGCTGGCTTTATGATTTTAATGGAGCAAACAAAACTGATTTATTAATAAAGTGTATTGTTGAAAGAGAATCTTGGTGGAATCTTGGGCTGTGCAGTACATCCATTTTTATTGGCTTCACTTTGTTATGGTTTCAGAGCTATTTATAATGCTATCCCTCTGAAAATCCCTTTCCATTCTCTCATTTGTCTTCCATCTCCAGAAAGCTTCCCATCCAAATTAGAAACAAAACAAAACAAAACAGTTACCCTTGCTTCTACACCTCCTTAGAGTCAATTGGAAGTGGCATCTCCCAGGAATGGGTCCATTTTTCATCCACGCTCCCAGCAGGGAATGAGAACAGAGCTTGGACTCTGCAGCTTTGTTCTAGAAGACAAACCTTAAGCTACTAGCATTACTTGCTCCATACTTGGAAACCATCTGCTTTCACATTCTTTACTGAAAGGAAAGAATGGTGAAGAAAGAGAGCCATCCTCACAGGCCTGCCCGCTGCAGCTGTATCAGGCCTTGTGCAGAAGAGTCTCACTATTGGCTTAAGACTCTGCAGTCACTGCCTTCAAATTCTCAATCATCTTTGAAAGAGGGGATTCAAGATTTCAGGGCACATTAAGTCCTGGACACTCTGTAGCCTGGCCTGGTAAGAGTCAACATGCTATTACCCTGAATTCTTTTTCTCTGCATCATTTATTTATGGAATGAGAGAAACATCAGAGTGTCAAAAGTCATCTCTGCTCTTGCTGAGAGCTGGGTTTATACTTAACATCATGCATGAGTCTCATTTCTAAAAAACCCTAGGGGTGCTATGCTTGCCCCTGTTTTAATGTGGGAAATTGAGGATTAAAAAAGGTAGTATGTTCTAGGTCACAGAGCTACTGTGGGGTGAAGCTGGCTTTTAAGATGAACTCTTTTTTTTCAAAGATTAATATATAATCTAACAGGTCAATATCAGTTCTCACTTGGAAATCAACAGTTTAAAACATCTGAATTAACACAGCTCAGTGATACTCTGCAGACATGATAGGAGAGTACATGTGATAGATGTAGAAGACAGAGGTCATTTGAAGTGCTTGTCAGAAACCCCATTTCTGACTCATTCAGGTTTGGGGCTACTTTCAAAGCTGCAACACTGCATTAGCTCATTTTCTGTTGACACAATAACATTCCTGAGGCTGAGCGAATTCTAAAGAGGTGTTTATTTAGGTTACAGTTGAGAGGCTGAAGGCAACTCACTTGTTCAGTCTCTCCTGACTATTTTCCTAGTTGCATTATAGCATGGAGCTACAGGAAGACGGCGGGCACCATACTAGGATGGAAGGCCAGAGACTAGAGGTGGCTCTGATTTGTCTCTTTTGTAACAGTACCCCCCAGAAGAACCAAACAGGATGATGCTACCAATGACCTAACAATCTCCTAGGCCCCATCTTTTAAAGATATAACCACTTTGGCACTATCATGCTGAGGACCAAGTTTCTAGTTCATGATCTTTGGACAGGGGGACAAACCATACCCAGGCCAGAGCACTCTTGCTTCCTAGAGTTTCTTCTATAGCCCTCCCTAGAAATCATCTTGGATGGCTCCTCCTCCTCTGTTCTTGTTATTCTGCTACAGTTTTCCTACCCCAAACAGACCCAAAAATATCCATGCCTTGGATACGACAATCAATATTTTTGACTAACTCAGGTATGGAGAACTTGGTGGGAACTGACAGAAAAGAGAAGCCTCCTTTCCCTCAGCTGAATGAAAGCTACAAGTTCCTTAGTTTTTCAAATTCTATCAGATTTAGGGAATGGAGGGATATTCTTCAACTGTACTTCAAGTGCCTCTCCAGACAATTCTGTTTGATGACTGTAGTGGTTTGAATGAGAACAGCCCTTACAGGCTCATACTTTTGAATGTTTGGTCTGAAGTTGATGGAAGTGTTTGGGAAGGATTAGGAGGTGGGGCCTTGTTGGAGGAGGTATGTAGCAAGGAGTTCGCTTTGAGGTTTCAAAGCCCAAGCCATTTCTAGTTTCTCAATTTCTAGCTCATACTTTGTGAATAAGATGTAAGCTTTTGCTTCTCTGTCATGCCTGCCTACATGCTGCCATGTTCCCTGCCGTTAAAGTCACAGACTAGCCCTCTGAAATGGTAAGATTCTATTAAAGGCTTTCTTCTATAAGTTGCCCTGGTCATAACATTTTGTCACCACAGTAGAAAAGTAACTAAGACAATGACCAAAGAACATCCAATTTTAGCTTAAGTCACCTTGAACTGAGTTTCTCTTACCTTTAGTTAAATAAGTACTGTTTAGGAAAGAAATGATCAGATTCGTGAAATGAAAGCAGATTTCCTAACAAATGTGGAAGACTAGCTAATTATAATTTTTGTCCTCTTATCCTGTGTATCTCATACATACACAGGACTGTATATACCCTATGTTAAAAGTCAAGCTTGATGAGAGTTGGAAAACCTCAAAATTCAAAGGACATGCGTTCAACAATCTCAGTTTTCTTTCCTGTTTATTTTCTCACATTTCAATAATTTTGGTTATTTCTTTTTCCAACTGAAGTACAGGATGGGTTTGAATTTGCTTCCTGTTGCTGTGATAAAGACTATGAACAAAATGACTTGGAAAGGAAAGGGTTTATTTTTATCTTATACTTCCAGATAACAGTCCATCACTGAGGGGAGTCAGGGCAAGAATCTGGGGGTAGGAGTTGTGACAGAGGCCATGAAGGATTTCTGCTTATTGGTTTGTTCCTTATACTTGGCTCATCTTGCTTTCTTATACAACTACGGACCATCTGCCCAGGAATAGCACCACCCATATGGGCTGGGCCATTCTGCATTAATCAAGAAAATTTCCCACAGGCCAGTCCAATGGGGGCATTTTCTCAATTGCAATTTCCTCTCTTCAGATGACTCTAATGTGTTTTTAACTTAAGAAAAACCTAACATAAGGTAATTGTCCTAATCTGAAGATCCAAAATCAAAAACTCTTTTAAATTCGAAACATATTTTTAAAAAGCATTTCATATAAGGGATATTTAATCTGTACAGAATTTGCTAGTTTTGAGAGAAGGCATTCTCATGTTCTATAAACATGAGCCCAAACCGTTGGTTCTAGTTCCTAATGTTGTGGTGACCCCCCCAACCATAAAATTATTTTTATTGCTACTTCATAACTGTAATTTTGCTACTCTTATGAATTATAATGTAAATATCAATGTTTTCTGATGGTCTTAGGTGACCCCTGTGAGAAGTTCACCCCCCCACCCAGGAGATTGCAATCCACAGGTTGAGAACCACTGGCTTAAACAATTTTGTCTCAGTGTTCCCAATACCTGGTAGGGTCATTGTAAGCATTTAGTCTCCTGAGTGAAAGGCCTGCCCAATTTCCACTCAGCAGCCAGAAGCAAATTCACTGTCATCAATGGATAGACCTAGTTCCCCAGGGATCACTCTATATTTGGGTTTAAGATATGATGCCTCTTCCAGGCTACTTCAACTCAATGAGTAGATACTGGAAATGAAAATTGCCAGTGGCATTTGAGAGGAGTGGAAAACAAGATCATAAGACCTGTTTCCACATTTTGGATCTACGAGCAAAGCCCTGTCAAACAGAGAGATTCTATTCTCAAAATAAATATGGGAAGATCCATAAGGGGCCTCTGGCTTTGATGGAACTCAGGTGGATAAGCTACTCTGTGTGCTGCCATGTGTAGCCTTTATACAGGTCACATGGCTTGGGCTGTCAGTCTCAGGAATAAAGCGGGGAATTGTGCCCCCTTCCCTTCATAAGTGCAGTGCTGGCAGCTGTCCTAGAGACAAGTGGTGGATAAACAACAGCTGCCTCCTCTATGTATTGGAGCCTATTGGGTGTCTATAAGGTTAAGCCTGGCAGAGGACAGGCCATCCTTCTAGTGCCTGCAGAGACCTGGCATCTTTCTAGAGGATCCCTGGTAACTGTGGGCTGTCTTGTCTATGTGTCATAAACCTTTTCCAACAAACCTGCTCTGAGAAATTGGTATCTATAGTGTGAATGAATTCCCCCAAATTTTGGCTTCTGAAGACCTGTTCCCTCAAGTCTCAATTAGTTTTAATTGGTTTAAAATCTTTTTGCTTAAGTTACAAAGTAACACATTTCCTTATGGCATCCCCATACACTCTTAGTTTGGGTGGCTTCTTCCCTCTGTCCTCCCCCAACTCCATGTCCCCACATTCCCCTTCCATTTTCATATCACACACCTTTCAATTGATCACTCCATCTGCCAAATGTAATAGTATTTGAGGGTGAGCCCTCCAAGAAGCTATTGGGCCACAAAGTCTCTGCTTGCATGAGTAGGTTAGTCCATTCATAGATGAGGGATACTGTGTATTGTGGGAGGGCTTTGTTACAGAGGCAACTTCTTCCTGGCATGCTTGCTCTGTCTTACTATGTGATACCTACCACCATGTTAAAAACAACTAAATGGCCTTCACTACAATCAAACACTTGCTAAAGTAATGTCCTCTAATGCCACAGTCTCTAAAACTGTCCACTAAGCCAATCCAATTTCTTTATAAACCTCCCAATCTCAGATACTCTGAGACAAAAGTCACAGAGCCTTGTAGTAGGTCATGGTGCTGAGTCTGAAATGATCCCTTCCATCTGTTGGGTCTTGGGTTAAGTGCCTTAGAACCTCAGTCTTCCTCTTCTATAACATGAGGATAACAACAGTGACCTGGCTGTGCTGTTGGGACACCTACATACGCTGTGTTTGACCCTGTCTATACACTCAGGAAAACCCATCAGAACTCTTTATGGCCTTTCTGTGGGGTGGCTATAAAGTACACCATGCTCACTCCATTCTAAAGCTCTGCACAGTCCTCTGGAGGCAGAAGACTGTGGATGTAACACTGACACACACACACACACACACACACACACACACGAGTTTGAATTGTGGTAGCATTCTTTGCAGATTCCAGTTTCAGTAAATAAACTATAAATACACTTTTAGTATACACCATGCAATAATTGGGACAGACTTATATGAAAAGGCATTTGTTATTTATCTAAAGTTTTGTTTTAACAAGGCATCTTGTATTTTGTCTGGCAATCCTACTCATGGATCATGAGATTTTCAGTACAGTTATATAATATTTCAACTTCTAAGACTCCTAAAGATAGTATGAACAGCAATTACAGAATAATTCTTATGTACCATACAGTTATGAAATACTTTTATCTGTGAGAAAATTTTTGCTATCACTGCTCTGTGGATGACAGTATAGAGACAAGGTCACAGGGTTGGCAGAAGCTCAGTTCATGCTGTTAACACATTTAAATGGGACACAAGGCCAGCCTGATTCAGGAGGTCTTGTTGGACCCTCCTGTTTTTATAAAACACATGTTGGCTATGTCTTAACTTGCCTGAGGTTCCCATATTGCTCAGTCTTATGGAAGAAAATGTGAAAAGACTGTTCAATTGCCAAAGGGAAATTGTTAGAAGTCCCAGTTAAAGAGAACCCAAGTATTTGAGCAACACTTATCAAAATTCTCTTTCCTTTTCTACTATTTCACTCCTACCCAACAATTCCTCAGAGATTCCGTAATAAATTCTGGAGGAGGCAAACAAACAAACAAACACCTTTCTTCAACCCCTTAGCCCGTGACTTATTTCTCTCTTCTTCCTACATCGCCTTTCTTAGGTTTTATTACACAGGTTAAGTTGGCCTCTCTCTTCTAGAAGAGTCCATATTATTTAGAAGAAAGGAAGGGAAATTGTCTTGGCAATTTTGAAATTCTCTTCGGCAGGCCAGAGGAGTCAAAGAATCAATGCCCAATTCTTTATTAATAAAGCTTTGTTCCTTCACACCGTTCACTTGGAAAGTCTTCATTTTCTTCTGCCTTCCCTCGCTTGTGCCCACATCCTCCCAACTTTTATTTTAGACTCTCCATGTTTCCCTGCCAGGATTTTGTTCAGGGTTTAATAGCTACCTAAAGCTCTTGTGAAAAGATAGGGAAGGAAGTCCATGGATATAGCCTATGATTACCAGGTTAGCTGATAAGCAAGAAAAAGACAGTCCAGAGAGTAAGGAGACTCCTGACTCCTCATGGCTCTCAAAATGACATTGTCCTAGGAAATCAAGCAGCCCAAGAAACATTGTGAGAATCCAGTTCCAGAAGCACCCAGTTGAACCTTTGTAGGCTCAGGTGCTCTGACTGCCATTGGTTTCCAGTTGCTGCTGGCTAGAATGTAAAAGCATTTACATCTAAGGGATTTACTGCTAGCCAGATGGTCAATATCAACTTTCCAAGTACAACTTAGTATGAAGAACTTCATGTGAAATGTGCAGTGAGGGTTTGCCCGGGGCTCTAGGGAGGACTCCCAGTGCCATGTTCTCTTACTGTCCTCTGACCTTTAACCTCCAGCAAAAGTAGTTCAGCTCCCGAGGGTTACACTTTTCCCTTTTGAATGGGAACTAGAGCAAATGCTTGCTGTCAAGGGGGTACAGAGATGTCTCTTCCACCGCTTGGGTCATTTGAAAGCTGCACATCTACCACAGCAGCATTTCATCAATTTTGCTGTTACCAGTGCTAACTCTTGCTACTTCCAATGGCAAGACACCCTTAGTATATAACAGGTCTGCAGTAGTCTGCTCAGGAAATAATTCCATCTATTCACTATTCACTTTACTCTTAACATTTTGCAGTTGAGAAAATGGTAGCTCAAAAAGATTTTTTAAAAACAAACAAAATTAAGAAATAAAGTATTAATTCACCAACTATGGTGCCTGTAGTCACATGCAATAAAACAACAGACAACAGACAGGGCTCCTGTCTTCAGGACAGGACTTGACTTCAACTTCCAACACCCACATGGCAGCTCACAACCACCTGTAACTCCAATTCCACAGTGGCCTAATGACTTTTACTGGCCTCCACAGACACTCCACATACATAGTACACAGGCATACATGCAGAAAAAAATATCAAAATAAAATAAAACAAAAGTTATATAAAAGGTTACATGAAACTATGTAGAAAAATTTTTATAAAAATATCTCATGACTCAAAACACATAACAAAAACTTAATCAGTTATATCATTAAAGAAATACATACACACACACACACACACACACACACACACACACACACACACACACACACAGAATCAACCAACACATGAAATGTTACTCAAACTCTACTAACCGGGTAACTTGCAAGTCAGAATGGAGAGACACCATTTTATAACCATCAATAGGTACTATTTTAAACATAAACACACCCTCCAAATCCAGAGATCAAGTGCTGGTGACGTGGGTAAATTGAACTTCTTGGGTATTGCTGGTAGGAATGGAACACGGCACAGCTGCGGCAAGTGGCATGGAGGCTCTTGGGAGAGTTGAGTAGAGAATTAGTCTGTGATCCAATAGGCTTGCTTTTCGGTGAGCGTATCTAGCAAAGGCAAAGGTGGAGAACTGCATGGCATTTCTCCAGCCACATTCATAGCAACGTGACTCCCGGGAGTCAAGAGGTAGAAGGAGTGCAAGTCCTACTGATGCATGAAAGGACAAGCAAAATGTGGTCTAGGCAAACAATGACGGGTTGTTTATTAAGGCTCAAAAGAAGTAACCTTCGACGCGCACTGCGACATGGGCAAACCTTGATACTTTGCTACATGAAAATAATCCAACCAAATAAGGATTATATGAATCACCCAGACTAGATTCATAAGAGAGGGATTAATAAAGCCAGAGGAAATCCTCAATATTCTCTCTAGCTTGCTTCCAGTTAGTTGATTTCTCCCTCTGGCTTCAGAAGTCACTTAGTAATCAATGAAGGCCACTGACTGCTCTGGGCCACACCTTTGACGCTCAATCATGATGGTTAGCAGTAGGCATGATGGTCACCATGATGAGAGTTACCAAATTGTTCTCAGCAGGCAGAGAATAGGACCTTGCCTGTACTGTTTCAATATACATGGGTCCCCTGAAGAGACACCCCAAGTTTGCAGTAGACCCAGCTTCCACAGGCAGAGCTGTAATTTATCCCCAGGAATTCTGACTTCAGATCCCATCTTCACAGTTAGTCCACAGGCAGGTTCATGGCACCTTTCTCAATGTCATGACTCCACAAGGGACTGAACTCCTGGCAATTTGAGAATGAGTTTTGCAAAGCCCTGCTGCCTATGCAGAGATTGACTTCTCCCTTTCTCTCAACAGACATTTGGCACAGTCTTTACTACATCTCTGGTTTGTGCAAAGTGGAGAATTTTGCTACTGGCATCTGGTGCATGGGGGACGGGATGTTACTAAAGTCTTCCTGCTCATAGCCCAGTCCCCCACAACAAACAATTTACTCGGGAACTGTGTCAGCAAGCACTGCTGATGAAAAGCTGTGGTCAGACATTTAGATAGCCTTTAATGGAATTCTTACAAATTTATTTTGATGGCCGGACTGGGCTGCTTCAAGGTTTTCCTGAAACTGAGCTGGGTGGGAACTTCAGATGATTTCAATTTCATCTTCCTTGGGGCTTTGCTGCCATCCATGAAGCCCCTCAAATCTCACCAACAATGACTGTTCCAGGCAGTTGTTTTGTTGTTCATTTACTTTTCCTTCATCCAGCTTTTATGTTTCAGATCTTTAGGCACTGATCACCTGGCCTCAATGCAAAGCTTCAAATGCCATTTTTCTCAAGCTGGCACATAAAAATTGTAGAGTCCCAAACTTTGCGTATAGTAGATTCCTCAAAATATATGATTTCATTCTGGCCTTGCCTAAGCTTGCCCCAGATTTCACTCTGCTTTTAGAGGTTAATTTCATGTTAGTGATGCCTGTGTACATGACAGCTTTTATACGTGGCCTCTCCTTCCAGTTCCATTGCATTTACTATGGAATAAGAAGTGTCTTTGCCAATGCAGAGCTTTATGTGGTTCTGATAAAAACAGAAACATCTATCTTCCTGTGTGTAGTCAGGAGGTTTACTGGCTGTTCATCAGCAACTGCAATCTGACCTCCCCTAGAGAGATAGCCAAAATTGCCCATGAAACTGAGCCACTAGCTAGGCAGGAATATCTTTCGCAACCCAGTCCCTACTACCCCTTTCAGTCAACAGCGTCCTTGATCAATCTTAGCATCACTGAACGGGGACTAACCACAAACCATGTGCATCCTTGCTGTAATGCAAAAGGAGATACACAGCCCTCTCCGGAAAGATCTTGCCTGAAAGAAAAAAAAAGTCTAACCATGTCTCTGGGTTTAACAGCCTGCCCACAGGAAATTAGGCAGATAGACGAATAAATAAAATAAGAGCATGAGAAAATAATCAGTCAGATCCAGGATGTGGGCAATCTGCCAAATGCCGTGGCCCTCATTTGGATTCAGATTCCCACAAACTGAATGCAGAGAGACATAGAGACAAGCAAGAAAATATGTTGGGACTAGAGAGATGGCTCAGCAGTTAAAAGTACTTGTTTCTGGGTTCGAGTCCCAGCACCCATGTGGTAGCTCACAACCATCTGTAAGTCTACTTCCAGAGAGTGCAATATATCCTGACCTTCATGGGTATTGGGTATGCATTGCACTAGATGGACACACATACACACAGAGACAGGAAAAACCACTCTCACACGTAAAATTGAAATCTGAAAAAAGTTAAAAAAGAAAACATAAACATAAACTTAGTATTAGGAGTTACTATGGGATCATTGTTAATTTTTGTCGGCTGTGATAATGATTACATTTAAAAATGGCTTATCTGTCCATAGCAGTGATGTGTGTACAGATAGGAGATTCTACTTCATGACATCAAATGCTCAAGATTACTCTTTTTATTGAGATGAAACCAGATCTTCCTCACTGTTTTAGTGACAAAATACTTAAGAAAAACCAAATTAAAGGAAGAAGCTGTACCTTGGCTCCAGATTTCAGAGGTTTGGTCAATACTCTAAAATAGACTCCATTGACTTTAGTCCCACAGCAAGGCAGGACATCGTGGCAGAAAAGTGTCCATCTCGTGATGAAGAGGCTTGAGAGAAGAAGTTGGAGAGAGATATGGACAGGGACAAAGAGGTAAAAGCTAACCAGGGTAGGGCAGAGTATACAGTAGCCAAAAAAAACACAGAACAGTAAAGATGTATGTATGTATGTATGTATGTATGTATGTATGCATGCATATATGTATGTATATGTGTGTATGTGTGTATATGTATGTGTGTATGTATGTATGTATGTCCTCTGAAGAGATAATGCCAGTGACCTACTTCCAACTAGGTCTGACCTCCTGACTTTTCCACACCTCCTAATAAGTCACTGCCCTTAGGTCCAAAGCTGTGGCACAAATTCCTATGGAACCATCCTAGGCACAATCACATGCCCTCTTGGCAGAAATGCCTCATTGTGGGCAGTCACAAGCTGCAGCACCAGATGATTATTTGATAGACAGATATTTAAATGTCTGCAGCATAAGGCACCTAAGCAGACAAAAGTAACATTTGAGCACAATGACTGACTTAGCAACAAGTCAAGATGAAATTCAGAAAACAGGAGAAGTGGAGTAATAACGGTACTGAGGCAACACGGGGAAATTGCCTTAGCCAAATCATGTAGAGGACACTGAGAATCCTTGAGGTGTACCATCTCACTGACCTGGGCTCCCACCATGACTGGGCTTGCACGGGCCTTCTGAGATAGTAAAAATATGATAGGATGAATGCAGCCACCCAGACGATTGGTCAATATTTAATGATTTTCACTTTAGCAACTCCATTTAGTTAATGCTATTTTTTTTACAAAGATACTCATCTTTTGTTGGATGTACACCCACACAGCTTTAAAAGCAAGAACAAGGTCACTTCCATTGACACAGGGGTTAAAGCTACAAGCAGAAATCTTCCCATTGTACACTGTGACTTGGCTTCAAATGATCAAGTGCAATCCAAACTACTGGCCTGGAGAGAACAAGAGAGAGACAATTAGGCTGAAGGTGGAATCACTAACTTTGGGGGACACTGAGGCAGGAATCCATTTTATTAACACATTTGTTTAAAGGTGGATTCAAGGAAGAGGCATCACATGATTATGCCTTCATAATTCAGTAGTTTCACACACACACACACACACACACACACACACACACACACACACACGTCTTCTTAGTTCACTGAGATACCTATTGGGAAAGGATCACCTGGTGGCTTCCTATCAAACAGGACAGCATCATGTTCTTTCTTCCATATGTCTTAAATCCTTCTTGGGGCTTACTGACCAACTGAGTTCCTTCTACCATCTGTCATATCAGCGGCAGAGGTGTCAGTTTTAAAGTTGTGGGATAGGGGCTAGAGAAATGGCTTAGTGGTTAAAGAACTTGCTGAGGACAAGCGCTCAGACCCTTGGCACTCACATAAAAGCTAGGCAAGTATGGCGGCCTGTCTGTAAAACCAGAATGTTGAAGGCAAACTGGATATAGACTAACTGTATCAGCAATCTCTCAGTTCAGCAAGAGAACCTGCCTCAGGAAAGTAAAGAGGAGATGGATGGAAGATGTCACCAGACAGCAAACTGGCCTCCAGTGCACACATATTTATATACATGCACACCTATGTGAGTCCATATATATGCAAACAGGTATATACATATACACAATATACAATGAACACATGCATACATGCATGCACACTTGCACACACACACACACACACACACACACACAACACAGAACATTGTGGCATAAGCAAGAAGATTAGTGAATAGCTGGAGAGGAGAATGCAATTCTGGTCTTGGCTGTGAGAAATACCCATCTAAATTTTATGAACTTCACATTCATGATCTGCTAAGGGGTAGTATTCAAAGGGCAGACATGCTTCTCCTGTTCTGACAGACACAATGACATGACAAACCCCATCAATGACAGAGGCATTCCCTTAAGAAGCATGGCATATTGGTTATGTTTTTGTTGCAGATAGGAAGCATACCATGACCAAAAATGTATGGAAGGGTTTATTTGGACTTGCGGTTCCAGGGCTGTGAGTCCACCATGTTGGGCAGGCATGACAGCAAGCAGGTAAGCATGCTGGTTAGAGCAGAAAGCTAAGCGATCACAAGGCAGACAGAATGAAGTGATTGGAAGTGAGGGTAAACTGTAAACTCCCAAAATCCTTCCCATCTGGAAGATCAACATACATCCTTCAGCAAGACTCTATCTCCCAAAAGTTCCCCAATGGGTCCAGATGGTGCCACCCACCAGGACCACACATTATCCTTGCAGTCTCTTAGGTCTAGGGGATGCTCTAAATAAAAGTAGTTCCTTTCATCTAGGATACCAGAGTAAAGAGTGTGGGTAGAACTGCAGCTAACTCTGATGAACAGGCTACCAATGAGGACAGTGTGTGTCACTATTTTAGCCACTGTTTTAGAGATGAAATGGACTTAAATTTACCTCTCTACTGTTTTTTTTTTTTGTTTTGTTTTGTTTTGTTGCTTTTTTTTTTTTTGGCTACTGCATAATCTGCCCTCACCTGAGTGACATGTACTAATAGGTTAGCAAATCAGACTTGGGTAGGAAAAAGAAATAGGCGTGGTTTGAAAAAGCCTCCCACAGAATTCTCCCCCTGCCCAATTTCATTTCACTTTACTTGGGAAGGAGTCTTGTTGAGCAATGCAGATTGGCCTTGGATCCATAATTCTACTTCATCTCCTGAGAGCTGGTCCGATGTGCATCTCATGTGCTCATGAGGGTTAATCTTCACTATCTACTGGACTAGACTTAGAATTATCTAGAAGACACACCTTTTGGCATGTCTATGAGGAAGTTTCCAGAGTAGAAAAGACCCACCTGTATGTGGGCAGTACAGACAAGGGCTAGGGTCCTAGACAGAAGAAAAGGGGAGAAAGGGAGAAAGTAAGCATGGTGTCATCATTCTCTGCCCTCTGATCTCTTACTACAGACAAAAAGTGACCCACTGCCTCCTGCCCAGCTGTGACAGACTACTTCTCTTCAAATGGAGCCCAAAGAAACTCTTCACCCCTGGAACTCTTGTTACAACAAGAAGAGAGGTAACTAATATAATGTGCTCAGAAAGGTCTTCCACATGAAGCCCTCAAATTTGTATCCACCTTGAAGAATGATGTTTACCGGGCTAAGCTGGTAGCTGGCTTCTGTTATGCTGAAGATACAATCATTTCTGCTAAACAAATATTACACTTCATACTCTCTTAGCTAAGCTGAACTATTTAGCTGGGAAAATAAAGAAAACAACACGAGGGAGGGAAACACTGTGTTCTAAGATCCTACTAAGTTCCAGAATCTTACACTGGCTACCACAATGTGTTATAGCCACCACCAGACAAAGTTCTAGGATCTTACATTGGCTACCACAATACATTATAAGCACCATCATATAACAAAAGAGGAAATCGTGGTGAGGTACAAAAACCTTTTACAGGCAAATCAGAAGGCTAGAAACACACTAACAAGAAAATTTAACCATGCAGTTGCCACCAAACTGATATGAAATTATTTAGCCCCATGTACAGGTCTCTCTTTTCCAATGAATTAACCCAAAGGATCCCATTGTAGGCATAGTTTGCTTGTTTTCATATTATTTAAAAAGTGGTTTGATTATGAGTCAGAGGTGTGAAATATGATGCAGTAATCTAAATTGCTTCAACAGAACAAGAGTTTGAAAATTTTTATATTACATGTCCATTCTGGGCCTCGACTACTTCTGTTTACTTTGTTGTCCCATGATTCCATGAGGACAACAGAACTTCAGAAAAAGGAAACAGAAGCAATCAATCATACACAGTGTTTAAATCTTCTCTGGAAGAAGGCTGAATAGAGGTGCCAATACTCCAGGAAGAACCTAAGGAAATGGTATGTGGTGGCATTTTCAGGTGTCAATTCCAGAGCACAGAGATTAGGCACTTGTAAGATTCAGAAACTTGGTGAGATAGCAAAGAAAGAACCAAGACACTAACCCCAAAGAATCTTCCCACTGCAGTCGCACATCCAGGAGATGGGCAAACTCCCCTCTGCAGGGATTAGATGAAAGACAGTTCCAGAAAACCCCACCAGTGCAGGCGTGCAGTTAATATTGATTTGGCATCTTGACAGGGTACAGACTCATCTAAGATAAACTTCTGGGCATAGCTCTCTGTGGGTGATTTCCTAGACTGGGTCTATTGAGGTGGGAACGCCTTCCCTGAATGTGGGCTGTACCCCCTCATGCACTGGGGTGCCAGGTTGCTTACAAAGCAAGAAGTGATTGGAGAATCAATATCCATCTCTCTGCTTTCTGTCCCTGAACACTATGTACTAGCTACTTCAAGCTGTAACTACTGCACGGTCCTTACCATGATGGGCTAAATCCCTTCTGATTGTAAGCCAAAAATAATCTCTTCCTTAATTTGCTTCTGTTGAGTGTTTTGTCCCAGCAACAATAATGGTCACTAATTCAACTATCTACTGGTAACTTTTGCAGTCCTCATAGGATCTCATATCATCCCCAGCATGCTGGAACCAGGAGCCTTCCTGAGAAGGAAGCTAGTATTTATGTTTGGACAGCTCTAGGTTCAGAAACCCTTCATAGTCCCATCTCAGGACTCTCCTTTTTCTAGTTTCCATCTCAGCACTCAAGTTTTTACCAAAGCAATTAGGCAAGAAGATATCTATCTATCTATTTATCTATTTTATATATCTACTTTTCATATATTTATTTTACCATCTACCTATCTATTAATCCATGTATCCATCATCATCTATCATCTATCATGTATCTACACACACATACACACACATACATACACACACACACACATTTTGAATAATCCACTGAAAGAATACTTGAGTTGATAAGTAAATTTATTAAAGTAGCAGTAACATAATGAACACGGAAAAATTAGTACCTTCTGTATATAGCAATAATGAACCTGCTAGAAAGGAAAACGTGAAAACAACCCTACTTATGTATCTACAAATAAAAGCAAGCTGCACTGTATAAGTAAAAGCTTCTATTTAAAATGAAAACCCACTTTTGGCTGTGTCAGCCATCTTTTAGTAACTTGCCAAAATGATCAACACACAGGGAAAAAGGAGGGACATCCACTATATGTTCTCTAGGCCTTTTAGGAAACATGGAGTTCTTCCTTTGGCCACATATATGCGACTCTACAAGAAGGGTGATATTGTAGATATTAAGGGAATGGGCACTGTTCAAAACAGGGATGACCTGTAAGTGTTACCATGGCAAAACTGGAAAAGTCTACAATGTTGTTACCCAGCATGCCATGGGCATCACTGTAAGCAAGCAAGTTAAGGGCAAGATTTTGGCCAAGAGGATTTGCCACGCATCAAGCACTCGAAGGGCAGAGTCAGCTTCCTGAAGCGGGTGAAGGAGAACGGTCAGAAGAAAAATGAAGCCAAAGAGAAGGGTACCTGGGTTCGACTGAAGTACCAGCCTGCACCACCCAGAGAAGCACACTTTGTGAGGTAACAGAAAAGAGCCTGAGCTGCTAAGCCCATACAAATTCATGGCCTAATGTACCAACAGAAAGAAAGGACCTGGAATGAAAAAAAATGCTGGTGAAAACTGCTCATGGGTTGGAAAATGGATGTTGTTAAAACACTCCAACTGCCGGAAGAGAGTCACAGACTCAGTGAAATCCCCGTGGAGATACTAGTGCCATTCATCACAGAATGAGAAAAAAAAACCCTAAAATCCATAAGAATACAATTATTCCAATCCTTTCCAAATACCCAAGGAAATCTTGAACAAAGCCAGCAGACCTGGTGACATCAAAACCAACACATCGGACCTCAGTTCCTACAATGGAGCCACAGCAACCAAGAAAGCACAGCAGCTGAAGAAGATTGATGGAGAGAGGGCTGCAGAACAAACCCTTGCTTAGAGCTCAAGTAGACCCTTTCCAAAAATAGCTAAGAAAAGCCGGCTATTTCAAGGGCTGAGAAACCTGGATAGCCACATGTAGACGTTTGGGAACTTGAGTCTTGTCTCTTACTCTGTACAAAAAAAAACAATCCGAAATGGATCCAAAATATAAATGCAAGATTTAAGTTGGTGAAAACATAGGAGAAATCCTTTTGTATTCTATTTCAGATAATAATTATTTTGATAGAACCTCCCCCACTGACACATTAAAAAAATACAGGAAATATAAGCAAACTTGACAAATGGTATTCCATCAAACTAAAACAACTTTCTGTACAGCCAAGGAAACAAGCCACAGTACAAGAGACAACACTCAGAAGTATATAAAGTGTGTGCAGTTTCATCAGATAAGAGATTAATATTCAGAATCCATAGATCTCTGAAAAAATGGCTAAAAGTTAAGTAATGTAATAAAAATGAAAGAGCAAATGATTCCAGCTGATGTGATGCTGATAAAGAAATACAAATGGCCAATAAATAAATTGAAACAAATCGTATTCATTAACCATCAGGAAAATGCAAACTGATACTATAGTAACTATAAAACACCTTCCTCTGGGCATAGTATGGCTGTTACTATTTTCATCAGAGCAGCTGTAGCTACCTGTGGAAGATCCAGTAGATGTTCCTTCATGGGGGGAGAGTGTGGGAAGAGTCAGTAGACCCTCAGTTGAGATGCTAACCACTCCCCTCCTCCCACAGCCTCTTCTAGATGCCTGCATGTAGTTCTGTTCAGCTGCATGTAGTCTTGGGAGGTGTTGAACACTTAAATATGAAGGAGGGAGACTACTAACAGAAGGGAGGACTCTATTCAGCTTTTAGGAGGTAGTCACCCATTCTGGCATATGACTTTTCAGTGACACAGCTGACCTTGGGGTCACTCGTGCTCCTGTGACTTACCAATGCTCCTGTAAAGAAACTCATTGCCTCACGAGCTGGACTTGGATAGAATCATTTCTTTGATCTGTCATGGGTACTCTCTCTGGGGTGAATAGTCTCTCTAGGAGAAAGGAATGCAATATCACTGCACTTAAGGGACTCAAACAAAGCCAGCACTCTGGTGAGAGCATGGAGATGTGATAGTAACAACATTCTTATCAGTACAGGCAATTGGTACCCTTGGCCCTTAACAAAACTCAACAAAGATATATCACATAAATGGATAGTCAAAGTGAAGGAACACAATATGCCAGAAGAGATGCCAGCATGTTCATGCTTAAATGGCTAAGATGAAGTGCTGACCTGAGTGTCTCTCTACAGAGAAATTAATAAAGAAAATGTGGCCTGTGCGCACTCACAGAATCCTGTCATTTGCTGCAAATTCCACTGGGGATTTTATATCGTGTGAACCAAGCTAGCCAGAAAAACAGGGATGAAATCTGTCTCACATGTGAAAGCTAAGAGTTAGTCTACTCAAAAAATAATGATCATTCAAGGTTATTAGTAGAAAGGGTGAGGCTAAATGAACATTGAATTTGATCAGTGAATGGTATATGCATGCATGGAATTGTGTAATTAATTCATGTAAGCAAAATATATATGGGGAAAAAGCCTTAATATGCTTTACCATTTCTATTCTACTTCATTGGTCAAAGCAAGCCAGCTCTTTGGGCCTCTCAGTTGACTGGAAAACCCAATCATGATTTGTGCGTGAAAGAAATGGAGAACCCAAATGTTAATTAACATTCTATAATTTTTGTGACATGGTCCATATGAAATGGAGTCTATTATCATATAAAATGTACTTGCTCTTATTCAAAGCTCTGGCATAGTGGATACTTATGAGTTAGATGCAGTAAAGAACAAATGGACTAATCAATAAAAGGACTAACCAACAAGGGACTAATCCACATAGGGATGAACCAGCAAAGAGACTAACCAAGGAAACACTAACCAGCTAGGGACTAACAAACAAAAGGATTAACAAACAAAGGGACTAACCAACAAAGGGGCTAATCAACAAAAGGAACAAATTAACAAAAGAACTGACCAACTAGGGATTAATCAACAAAGGGACTAACCATGGAAGAGACTAACCAAGGAAGCACTAACCAACAGAAGCACTAAGCAACAAAGGAGCTAACCAACAAAGGGGCTAATCAACAAAGGGACTAACAAAGGGGCTAACCAACAAAAGGACTATCCAACTCATTTCAAAGCACATTTCTCAACATAGTTTTTCCTTTTCAGAACCTTACTACCTTTCAGAATCTTAAGCTGGGAACCCAACCCTACTTAAGCTAAAAGAGTCTGAAAGGCAGGCATGAAACTCTAGCACTGACCAATGAATCCAAATCATGTTCCACTCCAGGGTTTTACAATATTGTTTGTAAACAGGTTCACCATTTGGCCAATGCAGGTATATGAGAGACATAGGCGCACATTATAAATTATCTCATTAAAAATTAAAGCCAGATAAAATTGTATACACTTCCTTAAATTACCTTCCTAGGCTTGGCAAATATTCTGGGGCGGCTAATCTCTCCATTTTAATTAGAGTGCACATCTTTTCCAAAGGCTACTGTCCTCGTGTTTTAATATAAAAAGACAGTTCCTTTTAACGGTAGAGATCTGGAGAGTGGAGAATTAACATTCCCTGTTAACCTTTCTGGAGGCAAATGGTTTAACTTCAAGTGAGGAAGACTCTCTGCATTTGCACCACATTTATAATTTTGAAAGTAGAATGCTAGTTTATGATACCCTGAGTGTCCAAGATGCAATGCTTATAAAATTAAAACTTCTACCTTCATTCTGCTCCCCTTCTTGAGTTCATTCTTTTTTTCTTCATTCTTTATTATCCAGCGTATTCTACATTGTGCTTATTTCTCAGTATTTTCTATATATTAATGTATGAATTTTGAACTTGGCTATTGTTCTATTTTTATTGTTCAGTGATGTGTCTGACACACACATATACATACACACACACACACACACACACACACACACACACACATACAGAGTGACTAAACAGGAGCTAGTATAATGTTATTCCTCAACATACCTGTATTAGCCTGCTAGCTTATAGATCTGAGGGATAGAAAATGGAGGTTAACCTATTTTAGAAGGATACTCAGTTGTAGATGGTTGCAGATAGGTATATCTGCTTTGCAGTGTGCCAGTGTACACAAGTACATGTACTTGCACACACACACACACACACACACACACACACACTTTAAAAATGTAAAAACAAAACAAACTAAAACCAAACAGTCAATATCTAATATATCTACCTATGAGTAGAAACTAGCAAAGTCAATTTTATCACAGAAAAATGATCCCTCCCAAATAACCAGATCCACTGGGCAGAAATGCAAATGTTAACATTTCTTAATTTTTCTTCTCAGAATAAGAAGGAAGGGAAAGGCTCAATTTGTGCCTGAACATATAAATGGAAGGAAGGTTAGTGTCTTTGTGGAAGGAAAGAGGGTTCAATTTTGAGTGTTTGGCAATTCCTAGAACACATCGTACCCAGGCCAGAGTTCTACCACACAGCAATTACATCTCTGATACATAACACAGTCACAATGATCTTTGTGAAAATGTTACTTATTGCTCCTTTCTTTACCAAAGATCCTTTAATTATCTTCTTTTTCAGTCCCTCAATACTCACTTAAATGAGATATTGTTGACTCTTAATTTTAAATCATCTTTTATTTTTAGATCGCTACATAGTCACCAGTGGGGTGTGTGTGCGCGCACATGCATGTGTCCGTGCATGCATGTGTGTGCACTGGTGTAAGTAAGTGTATGTTTATGCAGGTCAGAGGACAACCTCAGCTGTTATTTCTCAGCTGCCATATCTTTTCCTGAGACAGCTGTTTTGCTGACCTGGAATTTGCGAAACAGGCTAGGCTGACTGGTCAGAGAACCTCATGAATTCACCTGTCTCCAATCCCCGGTGCTGGGATTAAGGAGTCCACACCACCATGCCCAGTTTTTGAAGGTAAGGCCAACATTTCACAGATTGGGCGACCTCCCCAGCCCGCCCCTGGGGTTTTAAGAAGCCCCTCTGAGAGATTTGTAGTGCATTTGGCTCAGTCTTCCCAAGTACAAACAGTTTGGATAAAATACTACAACTGTGATAGCAACCACGCTGAGATCCACTGTTCCTGCCCAGACTTCTCACTTGCATGAGTCTTCCTTTGTACTCAGCATAGACAGTGCGTCAAGTTTATGCGTTATTAGCTGTTTTGATTCATGAATCTAAAACCATAGTCAAGATCTCGAACAGTTCCAACACCACAAATTTTTCTATTTTCTCATAAAGCTTCATCCTTCTTTCTCTGCAACCCTGATTTCTGGAACATGAGTCCTTACTTCTAAAAAGTTTTCATTGCAAAAATGGAATCCTACATAATCCTACCTTTGAATTAACTTTTTCTTTTTATAAAAAAAAAGATCTAATCATTACTTTTATTTCTCTCTCTCTCTCTCTCTCTCTCTCTCTCCCCCTCTGTTGTGTGTGTGTGTGTGTGCGCGCGCGTGCATGTGTGCTTTTGTGAGTTTATGCAAACCATAAGCCACCTGCAGGTGTCTGTTGAAGCCATAGGGTGTGAGTTCCTCCCCTAGAAATGAAGTAACAGACTGTTATAATCGACCATGTAGGTACTGGGAAGCTGATCCAGATCCTATGCAACAGCAGTGAGTGCTCTTAACCACCGAGCCACCTCTCCAGCCCCTGGACTTGGCTCTATTTCCCTTGGCTTCATTTCCTGGAGATCCTCTAATGAATGCACACATTCGCCATGGTGATCCTATTCTTCTGAGAGACTCTAGAGCAACTGGCTCCATCTTCCCAACAGATACAACTTGGGAAGCTGTAGTAAAAATACTACAGGTGTGTTATGGTGCCCATAACCTCACAAAAAGAAAACATAGGCACATATGTAAAAGAAACGAATACATCTTTTTTAAAAAGAGAAAAAAATTACCTTCAAAGGTTGCCTTATGTAGATATCGTGATGTGTACTAAGGAGTATTTCATGCTTGATGCCCCCTGTGGGTTACATAATAATCGTTGGTTTCATCTGTTGAAGGAAATCTGAGCTTATTAGAGTTTGGGACTATTACAGGTACTAATGTTATAAATATCTGTCTACAGGTTTTTATATGAATGTAAATTTATTTCTGTGGGATAAAGCCCAGGACTGGAATGCTGTATCCTATGATTGCTGCAGATTTAATGTTCTTGTAAACTGAAGAACTATTTTTCATAATGGTTGTGCAGCTTTACATTCATTGTGCAAATAGTTCAGTTTTTTCCCCCCACAATTTCCCCAACATTTAGAAGTGGCATTACCTTTTAATTTATCTTTAATATTTTTTCTTTTTTTCAGAAGTTATTTTTAGCAAATGTAGCTTGCTCTATTTTCTTTTTCTGTTTTTAGATTTTTTTGTTTTTAATTATGTATATATTAGTGTGGGGTTTGTGCACAGGGAGTACAGTGCTTGCAGAGACTAGAAGGTGGCCCTGGATCCCCGGCACTGGAGTGGCAAGTGGTTGTGAGACGCCCAGCCTGTGTGCTAGGAACCCAACTCACGTTCTCTGTGAGAGCCCAATGTGCTCTTCACCCACAGAGCCACCTTTTCAGTACTTATTTTTTTCCTCTTAAAAGATATTCTAATAGGTATGTAGAAAAATCTCATTAAGGCTTAACTTCCATTTTTCTAGTGGTTAATCACATGTAAGGGCTTGCCCTTTGCCTGCCTTCATGTATCCTTGTCTATAAAATATCTCACTTATATATCCTTTGCCCACGTTCTCACTTGATTGTCTAACTTTGATTTGATTTGTAGAATGTTGTACATGTGTTAAGTAGTCCTTTGCTGAATCTATGGTTAACAAACATCTCTTGGTCTGTAGCTGTCTTTCATCCTCTTGTGCTGACTTTCAAAGGGAGGTGGCGTTTGAACTGTAAATCATGATGTATTGATTATTTTTTTCCCTTCCTTGGATCATGCTTTGGTGTGAAGAAACCTTTGCTTAGACCCTAGATTCTCAAGAGTCTCATCTGTGTTTGCGTAACAGGCTTATAGCTAAGTATATGATTATTTTGAGTTAATGTTTCTTTATAGGCAGCAAAGTTTACAGTCATGTTCCATCCATTGTTTTTATTCTGGGAGTGACCAACTATACCAGCAACATTCATTCAGAAGCTGTTTCTCTACTGAGGTGGTCCTGCATATTTGTTAAGTCATTTTCATGCATATCTGTGTGGGTCTATGTCTGGCCTCTATTCTGTTCCATTCCTTGGTGCTTACATCCATGCATCAATATCACATACTATCCAGTATAGCACACCTTCATGGCAGGTCATGTCTGTCACAGCATTCATCCCTGTCAGGGTCATTTTTAGCTACTTCACAACTCCAGCCTATCCATGTATACAATTTAAAATAAACTTGCCTGTATCTTTGAAAACTCTCACTGCTATTGCAACTCAACGTGCGTGAAGCATATAGATCAATTGAGCTCGAGTAACACTGCTGCTGTGTTGACACTTCCAATCCATGAGTGTGGCATGACTCTTCTCTCCTGAGGGCCGTCTTTGATTTTCCTTCATACCGTTCTGCAATTACTAGAATACAAGTCCGGCAGATGCTTCTTAAGTGTACAGGTAAGTATGTTGCTTTCTGCCAAATAACTCTGTTCAGTGTTATAGTTTGAAAAGGTGTGTGTGTATATACACATGCATGCTAGTACAGTGTCCACAGAGTCCAGAATGGGGCCTTGACTCCCCTGAAGCTGGGGCTACAGGCATTTGTGAGCTGCCTACTGTGGGTACTAGGAACTAAACTCAGACCCTTGAAAGAACATTACACATTCTTAACTTTCAAGCCGACTCTTTTTGCCTAATAGAGTTTTATTTTTAATTTCAGTTTTTGCATAGTTATTATGTACTGAAGTGAGATTTGTTTTTAGCAGAACTTGGATCCTGTATCCATAAAGAACTCATTTACTAAGTGAGGCATTTTAAGGGACGAGAGGATTATATTCATCACATAGAAATAATCTGAGACCCCTAGATTTGTTCCTTGTTTTTAAAACTGGTCCCAAACTTAAGGACTTTTAGGCTTTCAACCAATCACCAGGCAATCTTGTCACAGCCAAGATTCTTTATACAAACATGTTTCAAGTGTTTTCTGTTATTAGTAACTCACGGCTTTTTAACAAACCAGCTCTTAACACGGAATGTATTAGAGTAACAGATGGAGAAAAGATCTGAGGTTGGAACTTTATACAGAGCCTAATTCTAGTCCTGTCCCCATCTAGTAAGAAGCCTATGGAGTCCTAGTATACCAATAATTAGGTGGCTCAGAGCCCTGGACCCCACAAT
Organism: Tokudaia tokunoshimensis; assembly: GCA_036184795.1. NCBI lineage: Eukaryota > Metazoa > Chordata > Mammalia > Rodentia > Muridae > Tokudaia > Tokudaia tokunoshimensis. The sequence continues at coordinate 120,156,684 of BTHU01000002.1, read as the reverse complement.
TATGTAGTAGGTAAATTCACAAGTTCTATCACACACAAAAGCTATCTTTTCAAGCCTCTATGTGGCCAAAATGTGTCAACAACCAACCCAAAATGGCTTTGGGAAGAGAGCTGCACTTGGAGAACTTCCTTCTCTTCTTGAGAAGGTCCCTTTAAGAAATTAAACAGGGCGGAATCCTCAGCTTCACTTCTGTCACCCAGTTCCCTGATTACGATTCACAGCCACATCTTTGTTCAAGGGTTTATGTAGATAAACCTCAATTTTGTCAATCTCAATTTTAGTCTAAGAAGTAGGATCAACTTCTAATTTTCAGTGTTAAATCCTATGCTCTGCTTTCTCTTACAATGTTCTCAGGATGATGGAAGCAGGTTATGTCCCGCACTGGGCCAGACACTGCCATCAGTGAAACAAGCATCCTGAAAGTCCCGGTTCTGAAGCCATTGGCACTGCCAGAGACAGGGGAGAGGCTCAGCCAGTTTAGCTGCTTCCTGTGATGGTATCAAATGCTGGCCAGAACAGAAAAGAATCTGCACAGGCTCATCGAGTGTGCCCTTTCCCATCCTGTTCTGAGATGGCTGGACCACTCCTAGGAGAACCCGGGGCTTCTCTGCTGAGCCTTATGACTCTAGGAAAATTATTCCACATGGTTAAAATTTCGTAACCATTTAAAAGCCCAAGTAGCAAGATCTTATATTGCAACAGTCGATGAACTGGCAACTTTTGGCACTGGCTGTTAATTAGAGAACAGGCTGTAGCCAAAGTACAAAAACCTCAGATGCCTTGGGGGCCAGATGGGAAATTTTTAAATGAACAAAAAGGGCAGACAGTAGTAGACTGAGAATAGCCTGTGATGCACACTTTGCCTGAAGGTAGCCAGATTTAAAAGCAGAATTTAAAATGTTGAATGTGGCTGAAAAAAAAACAAAAAACAAAAAAACCCCGCCCACTCCATTTGTAAGGTCACCAGCATGCAATCTCAGGATGGTGGCTGAAACCATGTAAAGAAAAGAAAGAAAAACATAAAGTTTGAGTTGTTGGGTCAGAATCCTGCAAAAAAAAAATCCATAAACTAGGGACTAGAAGTTTGTGAACCTCAAAAAACATGACTTAGGGAGTTCCCCTCGCTGGTGTGAAACACAAACACCCACCCCATGTGAGATGCTGATCCCAAAGCCCTGCCTTTCAATCCAAGCAAAAAGACATTTATTAAAGTCACTTCTCTGAGAAACATATTTATGTGCGTTATAAACAAGAACACTTTTAACATTAAAAAATTTGAACTTTAAAAAATATGTAAAATGTTCAAGAGATGTAAACAGGAATTTTCATCTCATTTTCCATATGGTTATGTAAGCACCTTAAATATCAACACAGATCACAGACAACCCCATTTACATGCACAAAAATTTTCTAAATAAGGACAAATTAATTAAAAAATTGTTTCCAAAATTAAATGTTATGTTTTGGCAGCTAGCATAACATTTGTTATAATAAAGACGGAAGGCTGTGTGCTGTATCTAAGGAAAATGTCCACATAATTAAAGTTTCCCATAAGCTACTTTAAAACACCGATATTTAACACATCCAGTAGATGCTTCCTATGGGCTTCTGATGCTCTATCTCTGAAGACACAGGAGGTAAAACCAGACATCCTTGTGATGACACCTGTTCGCATCATAAACATGAATAATTATTGAGGATATCCTATAAAAAATGTCTTTGTTCTTCTTCAGGGCTAAGCTGTTTCTATTAATCTATGAACCCATGTTCTCAGCCTTGGAGCCTCTATCACCCCAGACATGGCCTATGACCCCAGCATTGCCCAGTGCCCTACCATTGCCTATCAGTTGCCACAGTACTGTTAGGTCCAAAGCAGGCCCCCTAAAACGGCACGGCTGCTTGACAGCTGACAACATCCTGAGTGACAACTCGGGCTCAACTCAGGTTGGACTTTGATGGAGTAAACAGAAGAATTATTAGCAGATAAACAAAACCCAAACTCAGAATTCCTCAGAAAGCTTGCAAATCACGTTTCTGTCAGGTGGAACTGTTACTTTCCTTCTGTGCCCCGTACAGCCAACTTCCTCCAGAAATGGGTATTGGGTTCCCAAATGAACTCAAACAAGCTGGTACCAGATCAAAGTCCACAGAGCAGTTCCTAGGCTGTTCTGACTCATACTCATTCTGCTACCTGCTACCATATAAAAGCAGCACTGCTCTCCCACCTTTCTGCAGTTCTTTCTGCCCCCTTGCCCGAGAGACAGACTTGGCCATTTAATTCCCCAATAAACCTTTCTTTCTACCCACGGTGAATTCTAGTTTGGTGGTCTCACTGGATCCTCGCTTACAATCACCCCAACATTTCCTGTAACCCCAGTATCATATATGATCGCAGCATTATGTATCACCCCAGCACTGAGTATCACACCAGTAAGGCCTGTCACCCCAGGATTGAATACCTCTTACGGTACACTAACAATCTGGATAATTATCAAATCTGTCAAATCAGCATCCATTATTGAGTTCTTTGGGAATGAGTAAAGTTCTGGGATCATAGCATTGGCGGTTGTGTGCTGATGTTAGGGAATCATAACTTTGAGGTGTTAGGCATTTTCTGTTGTTGCTGATGTTATTTGCTCTTTGGAGAGAGAGTGTATGTAGCTCCGCCCCTCCCTTTCTTCCTCATCCTTCCCCTATTCTGTCATTCTTCTGGGCTACAGATAGAAGCTAGGATACCACACCCCATAACCTCGTGTTCTACCACTGAGCTACAGTAGCGTAGCCCCAAAGACTGACATTTAAACACCTTTCAAAAGAAAAAAATGTATGATTTGTTTTTTAATTCAGGATATCATCTTTTGTTTGTTAAGATCAAATAATATCTGTTTTTTTTGAATGCCATCTACATTTAATTTTTTTAACTTTGACCAAAATTGGCATTTTCCAACAATACAGTTTTTTAAAAATCAATTTGCTTTTTTAGTAATTCACTTATTTTTTTATTTCATATCCAATATGGTTTTGCTTGCACGTACATCTGCATGAAGGTGTCAGATTCTCTGAAACTGGACTTACAGACAGTTGTGAGATGCCATGTGGATGCTGGGAATTGAACCCTGGTCCTCTGGAAGAGCAGCTAGTGCTCTTAACTGTTGAGCCATCTGTCTGGCCCCAGCAATACAGTTTCTTAAAGGCTTATTTTGGATAAATTTCTTAAAGCAGACATAAAAATACTGAAATAATGTGTGTTAATAGTTTCTCAGTACCATAAACTGGATGACTTAAAGCAATGAACTCTGTTTTCTGCACTTGCTAGGGTATGATATCAGATGTCAACAGGGAGGAGCTGGTTTCTCAGGAAAAATATGCCCTGTCCTCTCTCCACCCTGGCTACCCTTGGCCTTCTTTGGCTTTTGGTCATTACTTTTCCTTTTCCTCTCTCTTCACAGAGCCTTTCCTCCTGTATCATGAACACGCTTTTTCTTCTTACAAAACCATCAATCATTAAAATCAGGGCACACTTAGTATGACTACATCCAAGGTTGATGACAACTTTTTTTTTCTCATAAGATCGCATCCAGGGTTATCAAAAGTGAGGACTTAAATTTACCCTCTGGGGATATGCACTCAAGCCAGTACCTATGTGGACATACCAGCTATTCAACACCCTATCATGTACAATGTAAAATTTTGTGACATACAAATATCTTCTTGTTAGATGGTTACAACTATTGGGGCAGACAATCAACTTCAAATCAGTGTTTAAATGGCACCATTGGAACAATGAAGATTTTCATGTCCTACTTGGGAAAAGCATGGAACTTTTCAAGTAATAGAATGAAGTTCCAAGAAGAGACTCTGGTCATTTTATCTTGATTTCAGTGATTATTCTAATTAGAACCAACCCTTATAATTACTTTCATATTAATTGCATTATAAGGTGAGTGTTCTTCTGGCTGGGTTTTATCTCTGCTATAAATTGCATTGTTACTTCCTATCATGCCCCTTCCATTATCAATTATTGGAGACACTTCCCAGACAGCACTAGGGGCCATGAGTAATTGAAGACACACCTGATAAATGGGGAGAATTTCCCCCTTCCCTTTAAAGGCTGGGACTCTAGAATTGCCCATGGAAACACTGATAGAAGATATACTTTTAATTAATTCTAGGAGTTTCAGGAATAGGGGGTAAAAACTCTGGAAAATAAAAAGGAATTTGCAATACTTGAATTCCTGGCTCACTTTAAACTTTTCCACCACCTCAATTTCTTGCAACAAAGAGAGAAATTTTGACTACTGTAAAGCCCTTTTCCCCTAAGTAATATTCACTCCTTGATAGCTGTATTCCCTGTGAAAATAAAGCTGCTGACATTTTGTGGACATGGTTGAGTTCAATACAAATGACATCTTAGAGTATCAGATCCAAGAGGCTCTCAGAGATGTAGCCAGCCTCATTTTCATTTTTTATCATAGTCTGACCTCAGTCGGACCATCTTGCTTATGGGCATCAAATTGCCTTTCTTCTAAGTCCTTTTAGTATACACTAGTATGGAGTAAAGATGGTGGAATAGTCCCTGCCATCCAAGGCACACAGACTACATGGATGGAGGGGACATTCTTGTAGATGCCATGACTGAGATGACTGCTGGCAAAAATGTCAAGAATACAAGTCACCATTCCAGCTAGAAACCTCAGAGCACATCCCCAGTCACCTTATTAATGGAGATACATTATGTGCTGGAGACTTCCTGTCAAACTCTGTTAAGTAAATAAAGGAGAAGTGAAATATCAGAAACAGAGTTCAGGAGTGGTCCCGGGGCTTTCCCTGCAAAGAGGAAAGCCAGCTGTGTACTATACTAATGCGAAGCAAAATGAAAATGTATGTTTCTAATTTTTTTTGAATAAAATTTTCAAACACAGGTTGAAAATTGGCTTCAGAAAAGACTCCCCCCCCCCCATCATTTTGAAAGAGATATTTAGTGGTCTGGTGGTTGTGTGACAAATGGTGCCAGGCCCTGACAGAAGACAAATGTCTAGTTGAGCCCTGTGCCTCTAAATTGAACTCAAACCACTGAGTAATGCTTGAATCATCTTGCTAGGTTAGTCAGAATGTGTCAAGATCAGAATAGACTAGAATTTTTTATAGCTGGACATTCACATTTGCAACTGTCAACTCTCAGGGCTGGACCTAAGAAGTTGAGTGTGGGAGAGCAAAGCCACCTAGTTCTGAGGTCCTATAGCTTCGGCATAGACCTCAGCTGAACTCCAAGTGACCCTAAGATACCCATATGTAATGGCTATTCCATCCACAGGTCTGTTTTCAACTGTTACTGCATATCCCTACCCATCCACAGAGACAAGAACAGAACCACTTGCCTGTCTCAACTGGGAAATTGCTTTAAAACTCTTGTGGGTAAAGCCCCAGAGACCCACAATCCATCCTATAGTACACATGGTAGCCTCATAGGGCATAGGATCCTGGAGCCCCAAATGCTAGCAGGAGTACATTCCAGAAGCACATCTATACAGCAACAATTCTTCCATGTGCATGCATCACCCAATCACCTGGGAAGCTAAGAAAGCTCACAGAGGTCCAGACTTGCTTATGGGAAGGCCTGGGCCTTGTACTGTTCCGAAGACTCCAGGTGGTTCTTGCTACAAGAATCTGTGTTTGGAATTTGCATAGGGACGTTTTTTCAAAGCATTTGGGGCTATGTCCTTTTTAACTCACTCAATCTCCTTGCACAATGGAGAAATAAATCTTAGAACAATCATTATTAATCATTATTCTAATAGAGTAGTACTTGTTCCAGAGTCCTCGGGCTGCCTTGATATGAAGACTCTGGAACTTCATATGGGCATAAGCATCACTCAGGGAACAGAGGAAAAAAATACTACTGATACATAAAATACATGAGTCTTTCTAAATCGCATAATGACCTGATTAGTAATTCATACATTCATTTAAAAGAATTACTCACTGAGGATTTTTCTTTTTTTTAATAGAATATATGAACACTAAAACAGCCCTGTTCTCCATCATACATGGAATGTTCTGGTGTTTTACAAGGGATCTTAAGGTCAGAAAAGGATCAGAAAATGCCACCAAGATTTCCTCATGATGTCTTTTTTCTATATCAGTGTCAACACTCCCAGAGGCCTCTGTGAGGGTAGGGATTCCATAATTAATGATATTAATAATATCATTAAGTAATACTCAAATAAATCACCTGGGGACCACATCCTAGAGCATTGATCTCCTTGGCCTAGACCCGTGGCTCTGCATTTGTGGAAGGCTCCTGGGCAACACAGGTAGTGTAGAGGGGATCCAAATATATCAGTTTCTTCAAGAGTCATGGTATCACCTAACCGAAATACAAACACCATGGAAGTGATGGGGTCTCAAGACAACAGAGGAAAAAAAAAACCCAAACCACAAAAATCTAGCAACATTCATTTAGTTGGTGTCATCATTGTAGATCATCCTTCTAAATAAACAAATTTTTTCCAAAGTGGGGTTTGCAACAGCGGAAGAAACTTCACAGGAGATATCACACAGAATACATCTTAGCCCCTGAGGCTACAAAGCCAATGTATGTTAGGGACACTAATATATACACAGGAAAAGCGAGCAGCTTACCTTGCTGAAGCCAAGATCAAGTCGACTGCTTGTGCTCTGTGGACCAAAGAGGAAATTTTGTGAGAACCATCAAGAGAAGAATGAAAAGCAGCTGCCTCAGGATTTTACAGTGCTTCCCCCTGACTGGGCAGAGCCAATATGATCTCCTGTTTCTCAGAGACGGCACTCTTTGGCATCACCTTGGTGGAGATTAGGATGTGGACATGTGTGTTTTGGGAAGAACACAAACATTCGGACTCTAGTGGAAGGCCTCTGTTCTCCAGCATACCTCACATCATCCTAGGTGCCTGTCTTTTGCCAGGGGTAAGATCAGCAACCTCAGGGAATGCAGATGGGACCATTAGAACACTTCCAGTCTCTGTGTCACTTTTCTTTGTAATTAATGAGTTGTCTCTGTTTTCCTCCACTATTTTGGGTTAATTCGAACACTAGAAACCATGATAGCCCATTAGATTAAGGCTAACTGGTTCTAAGAGGCATGCATGCATAACTGCAAATCTGTGTGTAAATAACCAGGGGGGTGGTCCCCAGAACAATCCATGGGCTTGTGTTCCTATGGTAGAGATGGGCTATGAGAGAGGAAAAAGCAGGCAGATGACAAGCTCTCAGTGTGGGTTTGCCAATTAGCACCAATTGAATCAGAACATGCTGGCCTACTTGGCATCTTCTTCCCCGTCTAGATTCAGTACTCAAGTCTGGCCAGTGAAACAGCTTCAGGCCTGTATGAAAGCAAGTGGTGAATTACCACACACATGTGGACTGCCCTGACAGTCACACTTGGAAATACTGAACTTGGGGTGGTGCAGATCATGTCTCCTCTCCAAGAGCCAGACAGAGAATAAACCCTTAGATAACTGGCGGCCACCTCCACTTCCTCCAGTTGGGGCAAAGCAGCAGTGTGCGTTGCCAGATCTCTGGATGGAAGACAGCAATATGGATTCCACCCCCCTCCCCCGTGTCTGTTTCTGTGTTTCTGTCTGTCTATCTGTGTCTGTGTCCATGTCTGTGTGTCTTTCTGACTCTCTCTCTCTCTCTCTCTCTCTCTCTCTCTCTCTCTCTCTCTCTCTCTGTGTGTGTGTGTGTGTGTGTGTAGACATTTTTCTATTTTTTTTCACCATTAAAAAGAAGAAGAAAGAAATCAGCCCTCATCATAGAAAACAATACAGATAGCCTTCAGGAGGACTGGGTCTTTAGAGCCTGGGCCTACAGTCTTTGGCCCTCAAAGTTAAGTTCCTAAGCTACCCACCATTTCCAGCACCTGGGAACTTGTTTTCACTTTTTATTTTCTTTCTTCTATCTTTTTTCCTCTTCCCCCACTCCTCCTTCCCTTTTCTTCTCTTCTCCTCTCCTCCCTGTAGTCAGGCTGGTTTGGCTCCTATCTCACTGTCCTCACTGTCGGGGAGTGATAGGATTACCAGTGTGAGCCACCACAGCCAGGAACTTATTAGAAATGCAAATTGTTCTCACAGCCTCCTGTCAACTGAGTCAGAAGCCCTGGAGGTGGGGCTTGCAGTCTGTAAACTTCCTGGCTGGGCAGGACCTTCCTGCAGTGGGGCTCGTGTGTCCACATACTAAGTGCAATCCCAGGCCTCCCTTCAGACTGAAGATCTGAGGGGCAGCCCTGCTCCTGGCCTTTTTTGATGTTGCTATAGTCCGTTCTTATTTTCTGTCATAGATCAGTCCTAGAGGCCCTTGTAAGGTAAAGACTCCTCTTTGGTGTCAGTACGTTCAATCAGAACCTCTGGGACCAAATGGATCTGATCTGGCCATGACCTTTCAACTGCTGACACAAGAGCAAACTCCTGGTAGTAAAACCAAATGGAGGTCTCTCCAATACAGTGCTTTGACTCGAAGTCCCCTCTTCACTCACATCACAGGCAGGCCCCATCTCTTAGAAAAGACACAGTTACAGCTGGCAAACCACACTCCATACATCACTGTGGTTCTTCGACTTCCATCTGAGCAGAGCTTGCTAATGAAAGACAATATGGTAACTATACAAGGAGAAACTCCCTTGTTGACAGATACCCTGTTAACCGATGGATCCTAGCTAATGCCACCAGAAACTGGAGACATCCTAAGTTGTAAGAGAGAATACCAGAGCCAGCACACCATCACTACTGTGATACTCTTGCTAAAAAGCTGGGCTACCACACAGGCCTCAGTTCACTGGCCGTCACTGCACAAGTCCACACTGAGGGACCACTACAATTGTACTGGCCTATCATCTTCAAAGACACTGGAGTGTCAAAGGAAGTCAAAAAGTGTCAAAAGTCAAGGGAAGGGAGAAGTAGCTGGGAGCTTATATACCCATCTATAGGCAGGTGGCAGAGAGAGCAAGAGTGCACGAGAGAGAGAGAGAGAGAGAGAGAGAGAGAGAGAGAGAGAGAGAGAGAGAGAGAGAGAGAGAGAGAGAGAGAAAAGAGAGAGAGCATTTGGTGGAGGCTTTTGAAACCTCCAAGTCCATCCCTAAGAATACATCTTCAACAAGGCCACCCCCCATATTCCTTCCTAAACAATCCATCAACTAGGTACCAAATATACAACCCTATAGGGGCCATTCTCATTCAAATCATTACAGAGATCTACTCCCTGTTACCCCAAATGTACCCGTTGGGGTGCTGTGTTCATTTTGGATACTTCTGCAAAGTACTGGCTCATAGCAAATGTGCAGTAAAACTCATTTGCTGTCTGGCCAGTGCCTGGAAAGATTCACTGTTTTGAAATAAAAATGTCATTAAGTTCATTTCTCTGTGGAAAGCTCAGCACTTTGTCAACACAAAGGACTTCTCCTCCCAGACTGGACTGGAAATTTAAAACACATGATATTTAGAATATAAGCAGGAAGCTTCGATCTTAAGAAAGCTCCCATGGCAGCCTCAGAATGTCTTCAAATAAAGCTCATTAAGGCTGAGGAGATGCCTCAGTCAGCATAGTGCGTACCAGACAGGAAGGAGGACCTGAGTTCAGATCCCCGGCGGCAGTCATATAAAAAACTTGAGTGTGGTTGTTCTCATCCATAGCCTTACCACATGGGGTTGGGCAGAGGGTAGGAGCCGTCCAGAGCTGGTTAGGCAGCCAGATTAGAGAGTGAAGAAGATGCTCAGAATCCGACTTCTGGCCTCTGCCGTCATGTGCACATGTGTGTGCCTTCTCTCACACACCTGCGCATGCGTGTACCAAACACACAGAACAAATAAACCAGTAGTGCTGAAAGCATAGTCCCCCTCTCCTCAGCGAGTCTTCTTATACGGTGAATACAGAACCTGAAGGGATGTAGCCTCCAGGAGCTCAGTCAGCAGGGTTCCATCCCTCCTGGGGTACTAATTAGAAGCAGCTCTTTATAATAGGACAGACAACACTCATGCATGCTGACTCAGAAAGACTCTGTCTTTTGAAGACAGCTTGTCTAAGGTTTAAGAAAAAAGAAAACAACAACTCTCCTTTGGATAAAAAACGAAGAGAACGGAGCTAGAACTATGTAGGCGGAGTGGAAGGCTCTCTAAAACACCTGTGTACCCTTCCTCTGGGGCACTAATTGCATAATTGCATGTCCAATTGCATTTCCAAAGATTGCAATTTTCCATTTTGTGCCTTCAAACTATGCTTTGATGTAAAAAGAGACTGTCACTGGCGCAGAGCGTGTGCCTCTGTCTCTTTGTGGATGTACTTGCTCAGCCCAATTTTGGAAATATGGCCTTCGGTGGCTCATTTTTGTATGATTGGTACATAATGATGCTCATCAGTAGTTTATTGCTATGTAATCAAAACTACTCAAGATTTCAATGCTGCACTAATATTAACTTGAACCATTTACTATTTTAATGAAGTGAGTGTTGATATAAACATTTGCATATTTATTTGTCAATACAAACAGATTTGATGTTGGAGTAATAAGGTCATTAAAAGTAATCACATATTTACATTTTTAATCCCATTTCCCTCCACCCCTTGCTCTCACTCCTTTCCTCTTTACTGAACTCAATAAATGAATGGGGTGGGGGGGGGGACAGTGAGGGAGGGGTGGGAACCACAGTCAAAGGCCACCATGAACTTTTTTCCATGCTATTATCTATTAGCGGGTGACAATGTCATAGAAAAAGGTCACTTTTAGGCTACTTCAGAGGTCACTGAGGTGACCTAAGATTTGTTGTAGAAGAACTGAAGGTAGGCTCCATTATTCTCAATGAAACCTACACAGAAGTAGAATAACACTGGCCTTCATGAAGGATACATCTCAAGCTGCCTGTGTACCTGTCCTGTTCAGTTTCTCACCGTCCTTACTATCAGCCAGCCCAGATGGAGGGCTTTGGGAGCCTGAGGGGAGGAAGGCATGGAGACAGGGGCAAAGAGAAAGCTAGAGCCTTTTCTAGAAGCCAAGATGCCAAGGGTCAGAGAAAGAACCATGGACGAATCTTTGCCTACAAGCTTTATCATAGGATAGGATCCATAAGTATAGGGGCAACTTAATTGCTGGAGATCACGGAGACACCAGAGTGTTCCTTGAAAGCCTTTGGACAGAGAGCTATCTCCCAGTTAATAAAGTGTTTGCTACATTAGCAGGAGGACCTGACTTCAGTCACCAGGACCCATTTTAAAACAACAAAAGAGAGAGTGATGATGTGTGCCTGTAATCTCAGCATGGGGAGGCAGAGACATCAGCAGCCCTTGGAGTTGGTAGCCAGACAGCCTAGCCTGAGTGCTGAGTTCCAGGTCAGGGGTAGATCTTGTCTCACAAAGCAAGGTGGACAGATCCTAAGGCGTGACATGTGAGATTGATCCAACCCCTTTACATGTCATGCCTGTTCATGCATGTGCCCTCAAGCACATGTGAAAACATGCCCACCTCGTGTGTATGTGTGTGTGTGTGTTACATACAACTTCTCCACAAATTCCAAATACAAGGTATTCAAGTACCAGAAAAAAAAACAACCCACAACACTACAACAAAATAGGCCTGGTAGCTCAAAGTCATTGTATGAGAAATACTTAGCTTTTGGTCAGCACCCATTCCTTCTGTGTCTTCCACCTCTGCCACCTTTGGCTGGTAGCTTTTGAGAACTACCATTTCTACAATGAACAGCCTTTTGTGCCATAGCCAATCCGTATGCCGGCCCTTTCTCCTCGAAATGGGTTAGTAACCCAAGGCTAATATAGTTCTCTTATTCTCTCTCTCTCTCCCTTCCCCCTCCTTTTCCCTCTCCCTCTTTTTGACTCTTTCATTTTTTCTTTTTGCTTTTAAGGTAGGCTGAAAATAGGTAGAACTGTTGATTTGCTTAGCAGTTCTTACCTGGGGAGGATAACATCTAGATATCTATTTTCTTTCTCTTTCTTTCTTTCTTTCTTTCTTTCTTTCTTTCTTTCTTTCTTTCTTTCTTTCTTTCTTTCTTTCTTTCTCTTTCTTTCTTTCTTCCTTCCTTCCTTCCTTCCTTCCTTCCTTTCTTTCTTTCTCTTTCTTTCTTTCTTTCTTTCTTTCTTCCCCTCTCTCTCTCCTTCTTTCCTTCCTTCTCTCCTTCCCTCCTTCTCTCTTTCCCTCCTTTCTTTTTACTTTGAAGGTGGATGAGACTTGGCATTCACACATTGATTTTGTGACCATAAGGAAGAAGCCTATAGAACTGCAGATACCCAGTCATTACATCATTCAGCCATGACACAAATCCAATGGCCATCCTCCTTCAGAATTCTTCTTGAGGAGAAAATGAAACCTTAGGTTAAGTCAATGACTGCTAAAACCTTCAGCTAAGGGGTCAGGCAGATGACTCAGTCAATAAAGTACTTGTACCATAAGCATGAAGGCCTAAGTTCCTGAGTTCAAGCCCCAGAACCCACAGAAGAACTGATTATGTAATACTAGCATCACACTGCAGAAAGGTCTGCTGGCCAGCCAGTGTAGTCAATTCTGTTAGATCTGAATTCAATGAGAGACCCTGTCACAAAAAAATAAGGATTAAGGAAGATGCCAGATATCAACCTCTGCTCCCATATACATAGGCACATATGCATGCATACATGTTTCCCCCTCACAAAAACGATACTCTCCAAAAAAATAACAAGGAAAATCTAAATTTCAGCTGGGAATGGTTCTGTTGGCCTCTTCTAGGTCCCCCCCTCCTTTTTTTTTACACTAACAACTTTAGCTGAAGTTTTATTTTGAAAGAACACAGCACTGTGAATATGAGCCTCTGTGGGTTGAGTATTACAGCCAGAGTGTTTCCTCCCTTAGTATTCCTGACACTGATTGAATTTTTGGCCCTGTAAGTAAGCCATGGTGGGCAACTCTTAACTACTGTTCATTGGCACTCTTGCATCTCAGTGCTCTGTGATATGATCAGTGAGAAAACTTTCTTGCCTTATGGTTTCTGGTTTTTCATCATAGGTCAGAAAAATCCTTCAAACTCAAATCAAGTGGGGGTGTATGTTCAGGGAGGTCTTTCAAAATTGAGACTAGAAAAGAAATCCAGAAAATACCTTTCAGTATTCTTCTACACAGTGACTAGGAGGATTCAACAGCAGCTGTGGGGAAGGGCAGTCACTTGTCTGGGTAGCATAGACCAAGCAGAGGCTGACAGATCTACCCTTCCTTACCTTCCTGCTCCTTCTCTCTCACCACTGTCTACAACAGCGTTCTGGAGGTCAAAGGTGAAGACAATGCCAGTGACTCCTCCCTCACCCTATACATGAGCTTTGTAACTGACTTAAATGAGAGAGCCAGAGAGATGGCTACACCTGTCAAGTTATCATCTGAATCAGGAGCTGTACCTCCTCTGCCACCCATTGGCCTTAGTCCCCTCAGGTGATGTCATAAGACTCTGATGAGCCTTAACTCATCACTTACTGGAGACCCCTGAGTGAACAGTGTGGAGATGGGAATTGATGCAAAAGCAAGAGGAATTTTATTTAATCCAGCATGCTGGGGTCACCCTGCACATGGGGAGAGAATGACCACAGGCAATCCATCCAGCGGGACTTTATATAGTCCACAGGGCAGCCACCATTAGGCACAATGTGATTGGCAGAACAATGTAACTTTTAAACTGATTGGTATCTAGGGAATGAAGTAGGTGGCCAAGGTCTGTCCTTTGGAATGTGTCCCCACCCGCAGGTCAGACCCCCCTCCCCCCTCGATGTGGTCTGAGGAATGTTAATTAGCCTCTCCCTCCCAGAAGGGCAAGTGTTCCATGACCTTTCCAAAGTTCCTGAGCTGACCTCTTCAATGTGCTTGTTAGTTTTTGTCAACCTGACACAAATCAGAGGCAGCTAGGAAGAGGGAACCTCAGTTGAAGAATTGTCTATGTCTGACTGGCCTGTGAGCAAACTTGTAGTACATTTTAGTGATGAATGATTGATGTGAAAAGACAGAGTTCATTATAGGTGATGCCACCCATGACCAAGTGGTCCTGGGTTGTATAAGAAAGCAGGCTGAGCAAGCCAAGGATGGTAAACTAGTAAGCAGCACTGCTCTGTGATCTGTGCTTCAGTTCCTGCGTTGAGTTCCTGTTCTGATTTCCCTCAGTGATGGGAAAAGTGCAAGATAGCCTTCTGGCTGCCATCTATAGCAGGGAACCAGGCAGCTCCAAAGACTTCTGTGCACAGCCCGCCAGGAGAGAGTGATCTCCCAGCAGCGCTTTCACTTCTGAGTGTAGAGGTGGGATCTCCGCCTTCTCTTTGGAGGGGAACAGATAGGAGCACATGGCATATGATCAGTGGAGTTGCTGGGACAGGAATCTTCCCTTCCAGCTGCCATTTGCAGCAGGGAACCAGAAAGCTCCACAGCCTTCTGTACACAGACCCTGCCAGAAGAGAGTTGGTCTCCCAGGAGTACAGACACAGGCTTACAGGCTCATAGGAGGGACAAGCTCCAGCCAGAGACAGCAAGACCAACTAACACAAGAGATAACCAGATGGTGAAAGGCAAGCACAAGAATCCTACCAACAGAAACCAACGCTACTTGGCAACATCAGAACCCAGTTCTCCCATCACAGCAAGTCCTCAATACCCCAACACACCAGAAAAGCAAGTGTTGGATTTAAAGTCTCATCTCATGATGCTGTTAGAGGACATCAAGAAGGATGTAAATAACTCCCTTAAAGAAATACAGGAGAGCATGGGTGAACAAGTAGAGGCCCTTAAAGAGGAAACACAAAAATCCCTTAAAGAATTTCAGGAAAACACAAACAAACAAGTGAAGGAACTGAACAAAACTATCCAGGATCTAAAAATGGAAGTAGAAACAATAAAGAAATCACAAAGTGAGACTTCTCTGGAGATAGAAAATCTTGGAAAGAATTTAGGAGTCATAGATGCATGCATCAACAACAGAATACAAGAGATAGAAGAAAGAATCTCAGGTGCTGAAGATACCATAGAAAACATTGACTCAACAGTCAAAGAAAATGCAAAATGCAAAAAGCTCCTGAGCTAAAACATCCAGGAAATCCAGGACACAATGAAAAGATCAAACCTAAGGATTATGGGTATAGAAGAGAATGAGGATTTACAACTTAAAGGGCCAGTAAATATCTTCAACAAAATTATAGAAGAAAACTTCCCTAACTTAAAGAAAGAGATGCCCATGAACATACAAGAAGCCTACAGAACTTCTGTTTCTGAACCAGAACAGAAACTCCTCCCAGCATATAATAATCAAAACACCAAATGCACTAAACAAAGAAAGAATATTAAAAGCAGTAAGGGAAAAAGGTCAAGTAATTTATAAAGGCAGACCTATCAGAATTACACCAGACTTCTCACCTGAGATGATAAAAGCTAGAAGATCCTGGGCAGATCTCATACAGACCCTAAGAGAACAGAAATGCCAGCCCAAACTACTATACCCAGCAAAACTCTCAATTACCATAAATGGAGAAAACAAGATATTCCAAATTTACACAATATCTTTCCACAAATTCAGCCCTACAAAGGATAATAGATGGAAAATGTCAACATGAGGAGGGAAACTACACCCTAGAAAAAGCAAGAAAGTAATCTTTTTCCAACAAACCCAAAAGGAAGTAACCACACAAACAAAAATAACATCAAAAATAACAGGAAGCAACAATCACTATTCCTTAATATTTTATAACATCAATGGACTCAATTCCCCAACAAAAAACATAGGCTAACAGAAATATTTTTCATGTAAATCTTCAATTTTATCAGAAAATGTTTGTAATTCCTCTTTCAATTTAGTAATGTTTTTTATGTCTACCATTTTAACTGTATTATTTTCCATGATAATTGTTAATTTTAACATTTTTTCTATATATTTCTTCAATTTTATCAGAAATATTTTCCATGTAAATCTTCAATTTTGTCATAAAATGTTTATAATTCCACTTTCAATCAACTTAGAAATATTTTTATGCCTACCATTTTATCTGTATAATTTTCCATGAAATAGTCAATTTTAATGTTTTTCTATATTTTTTTTCAATTTTATCAGAAATATTTTCCATGTAAATCTTCAATTTTGTCAGAAAATGTTTATAATTCTACTTTCAATCAATTTAGGAATATTTTTATTCCTACCATTTTATCTGTGTAATTTTCCATGAAATAGTCAATTTTAACATGTTTTTCTATATATTTCTTGAATTTTACCAGAAATATTTTTCTTGTAAATCTTCAATTTTATCAGAAAATGTTTATAACTCCACTTTCAATCAACTTAGAAATATTTTTATGCCTACCATTTTATCTGTAATTTTTCCATGATAATTTTCAAATTTAACATGCTATTCTATATTTTTCTACAATTTTATCAGAAATATTTTCCACATAAATCTTCAATTCTATCATAAAATGTTTCTACTTCCTTTTTCAATTAATTTAACAATGTTTTTTAGTCTCCCATTTTACTCTTATTTTTCCATGAAAATTGTCAATCTTAATGTGTTTTTTCTCTATGCTTCTTCAATTTTGTGAGAAACATTTTCCGTGTAAATCTTTAATTTTATCATAAAATGTTTTTATTTCCTTTTTTAATAAAAAAATAAAATAAAAAAATGTATAAGATGAAGTGAACCCTTTTCTCTACACTTTGCTTTTGAACATACCGTTTCCTTAACAGTACCAGAGAAGCAAATTAAGACTGTTCTTTCTGTTCTTTGGGGTGGTTAATCTCAACTGTAAACTTGGCCAGAATGAGGGATTCTAGATGATTTGTAAAGTACACTTATGGGCATGTCTCTAGGGACTTAGAGCAGGTACATCTCAGGGGCTGGAACCTAATCAGAGGTCTCATTCATTAGTCGATTCAAAACATGAAAAACTGTGAGCTAGAGGAGCTGTGGAAGGTGAGAGCCTTGGGGGGAGAAAGTAGACACAAATGAGTCCATTTTAAGAACTTTGCATATGTGCTCACATTTAGAAGCCATTTAACTCTCATCAAATTAATAACTTTGAACTTTCTCTCTCTCTCTCTCTCTCTCTCTCTCTCTCTCTCTCTCTCTCTCTCTCTCTCTCTCTGTCTCTGTCTCTCTCTCTCTCTCTCTGGTAGACAATCTCACTATGTAGCTCTGGCTGTCCTGGACCTTGCTTTGTAACCGAGGCTGGCCTTGAACTCATAGGGATCTATTTGCTTCTGTTTCTATTTCCCAAGTGCTAGAATTAGGAACAAGGCACCACCCCCAGCTTCCAAGTTATTCAACTCCTGTGAGGCCAAAAAGATATCACATATCAGAAAGAATACTTGGTGCTCAGGAGTTCTTATTCAGTGGTAGTTTCTAAGATTTGATGGGACAGGGCTCTCTCTCTCTCTCTCTCTCTCTCTCTCTCTCTCTCTCTCTCTCTGTCTCTCTCTCTCTGTCTCTCTCTCTCTCTGTCTCTCTCTCTCTCTGTCTCTCTCTCTCTGTCTCTCTCTTTCTCTCCCTCCCTCCTTCTTTCTTTCTTTTTTCTTTTCTTTCCTTTTCTTTCTTTCTTTCTTTTTTTTTTTTTTGAGACAAGGTTTCTCTGTGTAGCCGTGGTTACCTTGGGACTCACTCTGTAGACCAGGATAACCTTGAACTTAGTGATCTGCCTGCATCTGCTTCTTACAAACTGGGGTTAAAGGTATATGCCACCTCCACCTGGTTTGAAGGGTTGGGTTTTAACCAACTAAAAACTACTTATTTCAAAAATGTATTTAAATCTATACTATTCAGTTTGACCTGCCTATTATCCACTCTGTCACAATCTCTTCAATACAACCACCAATTAATGCAACAAGAATACAAAACTAAGACTTAAGCATATGACACTGATAGACATGGTAACCTCTAAAAACTTCTAACACTTTTTCAGTTACTTTCTGTTACTATAACCAGGTGTATGTTATATACACCTGGGGTAATTATGAAGATAAAAGGTGATTTGGGTTCCTAGTTCTGGAAGTTCTAGTTGATGACCAGTAACGGTCCCTGCTTCTTTGGATCCATGGTGGGGCAGCACGTGGCAAAGCAAGATTAAATCATAAGCTAAGAAGCAAAAAAGAGGAGGGGCCAGAGTCCCACAATCCTCCAAGTACCCTACCTTTCAGATGTTCCAGCACCTTGCAAACAGCATCACTCTGAAGACCGAAGCTTCACTATCTGTCCCTTTGAAAGGAACATTCCAAATTCTAATTATAGTTCAGTGCTTGTGTCTTATAAGATTGGCCTGAGTGGCTAAGGCTCATGGGTAGATATTCTCTACTTTTGTTCGATAAGGCAAACTAATCAGTACTGACTTACTGTAAAGTTGGAGGGAATCTGAGCTGTTGAGCAGGGGTGATGGCCGAAAGGGCTGTGACTCATACCAGACTCAGGCACAGGATGCTTACTGAGTGCCACGGATGAAATGACTCAACCGAGGACCCAGCTAGGGACAGGCAGAGTTGGCACTTGAACAAAAGCCATCTCCATGTCTGGGTCTACCCGGCTGAAGAATAGCCACTAAAGCAGGTAGATATGCAGCAGCTTCCCCTGCCACGATACACTGTGGGCTTTGGGGCCCTAGCCCAAACTGGATAATAACTGGTATCCTTCAGAAATGTCAGCTATGGAGGGATGCAATGCTCTGTGCCTGGCTTCCTGTAAGCAATAGTGGAGTTTCTGTCAGCCCTGAGCAAAGCTTTACTGTGGCAGAAGAAAGGAGGACGCATCCCCGAAACTCCTGCCTATTTCTCCACAACTTTGACATCACTGGACAGGCAGTTCCTTGGGTTTTTTACCCTGTATTCCTTAGGATCTCCAGGAGATACATAGTATAAAATATGTCCAGGGGTTGTTAAGCCGCGTTAGTATTATACCTGAATTCATGAAGTCTGTGTTCTAAGAGGGGACAGATGACAGCTGTTAGCTCTTCAGTCTGTGTTTTCTAGAATCTGTGTGCTGTCATAAACAACATGTCATGAGGTTCCGGCCAGCACCACAGGATGTGGAAGGCCTCAGAGCCCAACCTGTAAACCCCTCACTTCATCCCGCATAGCTTTCCAGCCACTATTTATTTTTCCTTGACAAAAACGAAAGCTTTCTTTTCCTTGCCAAGACTCTTACAGAGAAAGCTTTGAAAAAAAAAAGCCTCCTTCTGCAAAATTAGTTGAAACTCTCATAAATAACTTTAAAAGCAAATTTAATTTATTTAATGTACCTTAGACTATTAGTTAAGTGAAGTCCTGTGTGTGTGTGTGTGTGTGTGTGTGTGTGTGTGTGTGTGCACATGTTTGTATATGCACATAAAGGCCAGAGCTCAACATTCCTCAGAAATACACCTTGTTTTTGAGACAAGGTCTTTCAGTAGCCTAGATCTCACTAAGTAGGCTAGGCTCTAGGGAAATCTGTCTCTCTGTTTATCAGTGATCTCCTCACAAGCATGTGCCAGCATGACAAGGTCTTTTTCTTTTAACCTGGGTGTTCTAGAAGGAACACAGGTCTTCATATTGTCATTAGAAGCATTTACACCTTCCCTAACCCTCAAGGAAATATTTAAAAATAACTATCATTATTATTATTATTATTATTGGGGTAGGGTTCTAGAGATTGAACTCAGGTCTTTATGCTTACACTCCAAGTATCTCTACCAATTGAGATATCTCACTGGCTCCTGAAATTGAACGTGCTTCAGATGAATAGCTTACTACAGGGAATGAAGTAGAAAGACATCCAATTTTGGTAGGAGTGATAAGAGAAATCTGTAGACTATCTCTTGTCACCAGTAATGACGTAAGAGATGTTAAGGATCAGAGACTTCATGCATCTAGTTCACAACATGGAAGCAAATATTACTTCCTCTCCCCCCCTTTTTTTTATCGCCCCCACTTGTCCAGTAGGGTAGCTATGGTAGGCTGCATATCACACAATTTCAGCATCAGTCAATGGATGGAGAAACCTCGAAAGCCAAATTCTTTGTCCTATTTACCCTCAACAATGCTGGGCTTCCAAGTGTGCACTGACATCTCCATTTTTAAGTGGGTGATAGAAATCCAAACTCAGGGCCTTCATGCCTGGGTAGCAAGTACTTCATGTGTTAATCTAATCCCCATAACCTCCTAATTATGTCTCTAGAATGGTAGAGCCAGGAACGAGATGCTCATTTATAGTAACATCTTGATGAAACACTAATACTGAATGTGTAGTGAACTAGACAACTTACTGGTATTTCCAGGCATGCTCTCTAGTATTTCAGGCTCAATTGTACCGTGCCCAGAAGATCTCTGTTATCTGGTCTGCTTGGAGAAACTTATTTTAAGATCCATCACACTTTATAGCATTGAAAGATGAAGCCTGTGGTCTTTCTCTTGTCCCTCTACTGTCTGTCTTAGCAGAGCTGTGAGGGAGAGATGAAGGGCAAAGTTCCTAGAGAACACAGAGACTGAGATGTTCAGAACCAGACAGACTTCAGGGCTGGCCTTGTATTTCCTCAAAGGATGATCAGTAGTAGATGGAGTAGCCTTCATATTACCAACAAAGCAGATGTCTAGCAATCAAATTATTAATTACCCAAGTGAGTTAGTAAAATAATATAAACAGGACAAACTAGGGAACCTATTACAAGAAAACTATTTACTTTTAGAAACCCAATATCAAGCCATTTTCCCCTCTAAGGTTAAAAAATTTATTCTGGTTAAATTATATCTATGACTACAACTTCTTCTTCTTCTTCTTCTTCTTCTTCTTCTTCTTCTTCTTCTTCTTCTTCTTCTTCTTCTTCTTCTTCTTCTTCTTCTTCTTCTTCTTCTCCTCCTCCTCCTCCTCCTCCTCCTCCTCCTCCTCCTCCTCCTCTTCTTCTTCATCTTCTCCCTTCTCCTTCCTCCCACTCCTTCTCATATCTATACCCTGTGAACATGTTAATTCCTTTATGTTATGCAACAAATTAACAGTAGTGGACAGCCTGGAAAGGAAGCTGATAAATAATTTACTGTTCCCTCCAAGTACGTTTTACTGGCATGAGAGGATCTCAATGCCATGAATGGGCCTTGAGACGGAGGGACAGCATCAGAAATAAAGAAAACAATATCAAATCTAAACATCATGACACCTAAGAGAGGAGAGGCTTCCCTTTAAAATAATGGTTCTCAACCTTCCTAATGCTGTGACCTTTTAATATAGTTCCTCATGTTGTGTTGATCCCCAATCCTGAAATTATTTTGTTGCTACTTAATAACTGTAATTTTCTACTGCTATGAGACATAATGTAAATATGGGGCATGTAGAATATCTGGTGTATGACCCCCAATGGTGTCACAGTCTACAAGTTGAGAACCACTGATTTGCAACCTCATGAGGAACTTCATTAGGAGTGAGAACAAGAGAGAAATAGGAACAGGGATACAAGCTATCTCATGGATAACTTCCATGAGAGGATGCTAGGGACGGCCAGAAGAGTCTCTTCAGAGAACAGTCTTTAGAGCACTTCTCCCAGAAAATGCCCCCACTTCTTCTCCTCTGATGGAGAGTCTCAAAATAGACCCCGGGAGAAAGGAAAGACCTGAACTTTTAGGGGTAGTGGAAAGCTGCGCATCACATGACTTAGCTCAACATAACATGAGTGACAAAGAGTACCATCAGGTTAGGACCATAACTCAGGGACTGCTGTTTGGCTCTAGCATGGACACCTTAACTCGTTGTTTCAGAGAGAGAGAGAGAGAGACAGAGACAGAGACAGAGACACAGAGAGAGACAGAGAGGCAGAGACAGAGAGAAACAGAGACAGAGAGAGAGACAGAGAGAGAGAGAGGCAGAGAGACAGAGAGAGGCAGAGAGAGAGACAGAGACAGAGAGAGAGAAACAGAGAGAGAGAGACAGAGAGAGAGGCAGAGAGAGAGACAGAGAGAGGCAGAGAGAGAGACAGAGATGCGGAGCCATGGCCTGATTCAGGTTGTAGGAACTAATTTCTAAGCTCAGGCCTCTCATCCAGTTACAGAAACTTCACAGAACCTGCCATGGGATATAAACAAGAACAATGACAGCAAGAGGCAGATTTCAAGAATTCTCTCCTGCCTTGGAAGCAACAGTTTAAAAACAAAAGCAAACTGGAAAACAAAAACTCGAAGGGCCTGGGGAGATAGCTCAGTCAGTAAATGGCACCTATACAAGCAGGAGGACCTGAGTTCAATCCCCACCAACCACAAAAAAAAACCCAAGCATGGTAGCCTGTGTTTATTACTGCAGTGCTGGGGACAAAAGATAGGACAGGCAGCCTAGCTGAATCAGCAAGTCCCAGGTTCCAGTGGAAAACATTGCTTTGAAAGGTGGGTGATGGGGCAGAGTAGAATGAGGTGCCATCTTCTAGGCAGGACATACTTATTGCACTCATGAGCTCACAGCCTCAGTGCTTTCTACACAGGACCTGTAGAAGACTGAGGTAGCCCATACCCTTGCACAGACGGAGAACGTGCTGTCTAGGCCTCAGGCCCTATTGAGCAACTATAGGCCATTGATATCTGCTGTGGTCTGGAGAATGATTCTTCTCTGAGGGTATGCTCCTGTGGATAGTCCAACACTCACCTACATATTGGTAGGACTAATTGGACTCAGTGGGTTATCAAAACAGGAGAAGGAGAAGCAGAAGGAGTAGAAAAAGAAGAATGGGAGAAGGAGTAAGAGGGAAAAAAGGAGGGGAAGGAGGAGAAGACATTGGAAGGGGATATGAGAGGAGCTGATGGAAGAAAATTATATTTCAATGGATACATGTGTGAAATTCTCAGGCAATAAGAATGTTACTATACAAAGAAAACCAAGATGAATGGCACCTAAGGAATGATATCTGAGGTTGAACTTGGGCCTATACACCACCCCCCCCCACACACACACACTTTAGACAAACAGACACAAAACCTTTAGGTACAATTCTGTGTTCATCTGCCAAAGAAAGAAGTGAGCTTAGTTTGCGTGTCCCCAAGTTTCATACACAGGAAACTTACATACAACTAGACAGCCAAGAGCGTCCTAGTGTTCTTATCTGTTGCTGTCCTAAAACACTGACCAGAACTAAGTTGGGCAAGGAAAAGATTTATTTGGCTTATACTTCAACACCACAGTTGATCATAGAGGGAAGCCAGTTCCTCACCCTTACTTCATACATCTTGCTTTTTTATACAATATAGGACCATCTGCCCAGGGGTGGCATCACCCATAGTGGGTTGGACTATTTCACATCAATCATTAGTTCAAAAAAATAAAAAAGCCTCACAGATGTGCCCACAGGCAATCTCATGAAGACTTTCCCTCTGCTAAGGCGACTGGACCTTGTGTCAAGCTAACAAAACACAAATCAGCAAAAGAGTTGAAACTGTGTTTTCCAAACTGCCTTCACTACTGTGATATCCCGACATACACAGGGGAGAGGGGAAGTCACCCCCCAAAAGCAAGAAGAAAACAGTTACAAACTAAAATTTTTCTTATTGTATTTTAGATTTAATTTCTCTCGGGTCTGTTTTAACATGAGAATGAAGTTGGAAGGGGGCGGGGGCATGGAACGCACAGCATGCAGTGTCATTTCTATGCAATGTCTCTCAGTCTCTATCTGTGTCTGGGAAAGCCAAGACTTCACTTCTCAGTAAGGAAGACTCCAAGGCCAGGAGGAGCCAAAGTCATGTCCTTACTGACCATCCACTTCTGTAAGTTATTCCTGAATGAATTCCCAGCTGAGCAGAAAATATTTGGTAAGGCTGGAACATTTTCAAATCTAGTTTCTTCCAAAAAGTTCATGGGCCAAATGTCCAGGTGACATGCTACACACACACACACACACACACACACACACACACACACACACACACATTTCCTCACTCTGTGACATTCACCAAGTTCCAAGGTTTGTAAAAGCATGGTGGTGCAACCAAGGAAGAGTTTGATGTCCAAGTAGCTGAGGCTTAAGGGATGTTTTGATGTCAATAAACAGCAGGATGGATTAAGGCCAGGAGGTTCTGGAAACATAACTTAGCCTTGACTTGACTGAGAAAAGTTCCTTTTCAATGTCAACTTTCACCAACCACTGACAGATGTGATTGGAAAGGCTGGCGGTGTCTACCAATCATTGCTCAGATTCTCATTAAAGGATTCAAAAGCATCTGGTTTCTAACCCTCTCCCACTTTGAACACTGTCTATGGTCTTCGTTTTATTATGAAAAACAAATGCTTTCCTAGTGGCCAACATATTTAAGTTTGGAAGTCAGATAATGAGAATGTGCAATAGCTGTTTCCTCGAATGTTGTGTGTGTGTGTGTGTGTGTGTGTGTTAAATTCTACTTAAAACTTCTTTATCATTTGCATTTGACTTCTGATTGTCTCAATAACCTTGAGACAATGATTTGGAGCTGTGTGATGAGGCAAAGTGGAGGTGTATAGCTGGTGTCATATGCACGTCATTATAACTCAGGAGTATAAGGAAAACTATCCTGACCTGAGGAAGCATATCAGGCCATTGTGCCAGTCAGGTTGTTCCCAGCATGCTTGGGTACCTTGCTTTATGGTCTCTTCTATTTCTACATATGGCAGATACCTCTGTTTTATTGCATAGATGCTCTATGACTCCCAAGTACAGAACTTCATTAGACAAGTAATCCCCAAAGTCTTCCTCCCCTGGGGAAAAAAGTTCTCAGCCAGATGCTTTTTCATTTGTTTTATGGTCCTAGGAATGATAGAACCCAGGCCCATGTGCATGCCAGGCAAGTGCTATATGAGTGAACTATATCATCAGGCCTTCACTCAAGTGTTTGTAATGACAGAATAAATCCAGTTGTCTTAGGTGTTAAAGGAGGAACCCAAAGGCAACTCTACCATTTTTTGTTTGTTTGTTTTGTTGTTTTTTTCATAGATGGTACATCCATGGCCCAAGTACTGTCCTTCTCCACCACTCTGGCCTTAGAGTTCTTTCTCTAGGATTCTTCACTAAATGCTGAGCTATATCAGCTTATTTTCTGTTGTTAACAACACAGTAAGTTATAAAGAAACATAATTTTGTTGCATCAAAGTCCAGACAGCATAGAGTACATTGTGTGGCAATGGGCTTCTTGTTGACATGGTAAGAGAGAGGGAGTTTATGTGTCTGAATGTCTTCTGGTTACTTTCTTTTTTTCTTATGAAGCATCCAGGATTTAACTCTTTGGTTTCAGTCAGATGACGTTACCGAAACCAAGTCTCTTTCCAAAGTCCCATATCTCCCTAGCATAGCCATAGTAAATTTTAACCTCTGAGACCTTCTCAATGAGGATTAAACATCAACACTTCAGACCTTAGGGGACACATCGTTGTCATATGGGACTTTTTCCTGGATCATAAAAAGAAGCCATCTTGGGTGTTGTTGGGTGGCCATGGAAACCAGAACAGGACAATATACTAGCATCCAGGTCTATGGTAATGGTACCGGAGCTATCAACCCTTCCTAGGGTCAGGAGACCCTCACTTGGGATTCCAGCTAGCACTCCTATTCCCAGTTGCAAGTGATCTTGGGAGATGTTGGAGTGTATAAGAAATGACCAGTTGATTAAAAGTAAGATTTTATGACACACCTTCCATGAGGTCACCATCTATATTGGGATGGGACTCTGTGGTGTTGCAGCTATTTGGGGTTGCCCACGTTCTTGTAAGTGACCTCTGACCTATGCACTCTAAGAAAGCCCAATGAACTCATCAATCTCAAAGTCAGACATTGGTGAAACTGTACTTTGCTCTCTTGATGGTGTCTATCTGGGGTGGTTGGATGGTCATGGGCATCTCCTCAGGAAAAGATAACAAGGCTCAATGTATACACAACCTGCGGCATCCTCCAAGACTCAAGGGTTCAATGTGGCAAGAGATGGAAGCTACCCTGCTTATATGTACACCTTGATTTCAGGTCCCTTGCAGATTCTGTATGCCACAGCCATTTTCTAATCCAGGAAATGTTTTGCAAGCCCCTGCTCTGGGTCTCCTAAAGCAGAGAGGTAGAGTACACTGGTCTGTTTCCTCATGGGTCAGACAGCCTATTGGAGCTGTACACTAAACAAATACCAAAGGATGCATATGCTTCAATATATAAAGGAATTGCTTTTCCAATGAGATCTAAAAGAGCAATATTCAAGGGATTCAAAGTTAAGATATGGGAAGGGTAGAATTCAGGATGACAGAACACATACTAAAATTGGCAGAATCCAAAGAAAGTCATAGTGGAAGGAATACCTGCCACAGAACTGACAGGGGAGCACTGCAAGATTCGGAGGATGGAGAGCATGGAAGATGAGGAGGACAGAAAGATGCAATATCTTTCCCAATGACATTCCCTACTGAGATTCTACTTATCCTAAAAAAACCCAACTAAAATGCTCCTTCTTTTCCCTCTTTCCTGCAAAGATGTATCAAGAGCAATGCCGATGAACACCAGAGGTTTTGCTGGGTTCAGATTTCATTTCTACAGTCAGTAATTAAAGAGAAACCTATACATAGTAAGAAAGGGAGAAACAGATACAAATATGAATTTATAGCATTGTTCACATCTGTTACAAGTCCCCAAGCCAATAGTTAGTGTCTTTTGTTTCTCTTGCTTCTAGCTCTTTGGTCTAGTCTATGGTATCAGAAATCAAGGTCAAGCTGGAACAGCCATGGTCTGGGGTACTGCTCTCTCTCTGTGTTGAATCTCTGCTTTCTGTTGTTGAGTCAGGTCTGCTATCTCAGGGCACAGACTAGTGCTGGGGAAAATGAAGAGTTTTAGAAGATATCTGGAGGCAGAAGGCCGGGACCAGAGAGGGGCAGTCAGTGATGGGAAATAGCACTGTGTTTTCTTACATGCCTCAATAGATAACCCTCACTCTTGCCTCACGAGAAATGCTTATATAAGAAACTGAGAAATAATCTAAAAGTTGGGCTAATTTGGTTTGTTTGTTGGTTGGTTGGCATGTGTGTGGTGCTTCTGAGGCATTTAGGGCAGAGGATGGCCTTAAAGGAATTATTGAATGAGGCAAAGCCATCTGGGAAGATTGTACTGCAGTGGGGCTGTGTGTTTCAGTAATCACATTTCCATGGAGGGATTTATGAATAAGAGGAACCTAGTGCACAGTCACCTACGATCACTCCCAAATCTAAAACAAAAGCAAAGTAGCTAACCAGTCTGGGTTGTGAATAGAATCAATCAATACATATTCTTGCCTCTCCTGGAATACAGAAATAAACAAAGTCATACAAATGCCTACCACTGTCTTAGTTAGGGTTACTACTGTACTGATGAATTGCCATGACCACAAGCAAGTTGGGGAGGAAAGGGTTTATTTGTCTTCCACTTCCACTTCCATTTCATCACCAAAGGAAGTCAGGACAAGAAGTTAAACAAGGAAGGAACCTGAAGGCAGGAGCTGATGTAGAGACCATGGAGGAATGTTACTTGCTGGCTTGCTCCCCCTGGCTTTCTTATAGAACCACCAGTCCAGGGATGGCACCAGGAATGGGCTGGACTCTCCTCCTTTAGTTACTAATTAAGAAAATGCCCTACAGCTAGATCGTATGGAGGCATCGTCTCAATTGACGTTCTTTCCTTTGAGATGACTCTAACTTGTGTCAAGTTAGATACAAAACAGGCCAGCATATTCACCTTAAAGGACACTTCAGGAACTGCTCCTCTTGCTGGGTTAAAATGTTCCCAGATCAAATAAACTACAGACTACTATCATACTCTATGGGCTCTATAGATATCATAGTGCTCTATATTATATTTTATAGGATACATTTTCAGCATTAGCAAACACCAGGATAAAGAACAAAGACTCAGCAGAGAAGCGATGAGTGCTTAAGACAGAAATGGGCAAAATATGGTCCAAGAGCCAAATCTGGCTCCCATGTGTTTTCACGTGGCTGCATCCATTAGTGTATGATCTGACCATTTGCAAAACAGCTTAATGGCCTCAAGGGCATGGGGTTCACCTATCTGATGTGTACACAGAGGGGAAAGAAGAAAGGATATTTACACTGTTAGTGGACAGGTCCTCATGTACAGGGTAGAAGGATGTGTTAATGTGGAAGGAAAATGGTGAGTTAGTTGTGAGTTTGGTCAGGTGACACTGGCTTGGAAACACCCAGGGATGCTGGCCCCAAAGATACCTGAGCTTGATTAATAGTCAGTATCCTAGTATCTGGCTTCATAGGTGTTCAAAGGTGCTTTTACTAATCTATTGTCAGAATTCCATGAAGACCTTTTTATTCTCATTATTCAGCTTAATGGAAAAGATATGTGTTTATGAGGATGAGAGAGAGAAGGGGAGAAAGATAGAGAGAATAGAATATAGTCAAATAGGTGTGTTATATGAATAAATCTGTAGTTACTGGAGGGCATTAGCACTGATCTATATCCCTAGCTCACTTTATTTCAATTCAACTTGTTTCAGATCTTGGTAACGCGGCTATATAGCAAATAGAGTAACAAACTCCTATTTCTATTCTCCTTAGAAATGTAAAAATCTTAAGACCTATATTTTGTTCCTTATAAGAACACTCAGAATTAATATGTCAGAAGTATCCATTGCTGCCCACTGACAGAGGGTATTTTTATCCTAGCAATTAACACAGTGCTGGGGGAATGGCAAGGATATGTTTCCCCAACCTCATGTGTTAGAAACAATCAGTGAAGCAATAGTTTTGAGGACAGGACCTTGTGGAAGGCATCTTGGTCATGGAGCCCCTTTCCATATTACCACTGTAAGATGGGTCAATGGAGAGGACCTCATCTTTCTTCTGGTGTCTGCCGTGTAAAGGCAAGTTGCTCCTTCACTCCAGTATATAGCTAAATGCTCAAGATTTTCACTCTCCTTGACATTGCATCTCACGGGTGGTTGGCAAACATATTTGGCATGCAGGCCTTGGATAGGTAACCAGTGCTTTCCCTAGCATGGTTTCTATCAACTTTATTGTCTACATGATCGCTGGCCAACAAGTGGTTAGCTGTTACATATCTCACAACAGACATTTCTAGTATGACCTTCCTGATATCTGGATCCTGGGGCATGAACAGTGCTGAAAGAAATGAGGTTTGATAATGTGAACACCACCTATAACTAAAAACACACACTCTTCCTTCTCCTTCTCAGACCAAAAGACTGTATAGTCTTATGCTTTTTAAATGCACTGGCATGAAGTAACAGGCATTGAGCACAGCCTATAGTTTCTTACCTATCTCTTTCCATTAGAGTAGATGCTATCTGGGAATAGATCATTTTTAAAGCTTAGAAACCTACACTTACTATTTCCTTTGTGTATGTATACATACTCTGTGTGTCAGGCATGCTCATGTGATTCAATTTTCACATTCCACCACAAGGATTCTATAAATAAAATTCAGATCACCGGGCTTAGTGGCAGGTGTCTTTACCTACTGAGCTATCTCACTGGTCCAGGACTACATAATCTTCTTTTTCCCATTAATTAATTTATTTGTTGACTTTACATCCTGATTACTGTCCCCTTTCCTCCTGGCTGCCCTCACACAGTTTTACCCCTCCCCCTCCCCTTCTCCTCTGAGAAGGTCGAGGGCCTCCCTTAGTCTCCCCTCACCCTGCCATATCAAGCTGGACACATCCTTTCCCACTGAGGCCAGACAAGATGGCCTAGTTAGGGAAGCGGGATCCACAGGCAGGTGACAGATTTAGAGATAGCCCCTGCTCCAGGTGTTGGGGAACCCACATGAAAACTGAGCTGCACATCTGCTCCCTATGTGCAGGGGTCTCTGTCCAGCCTATATATGCTCCTTGGTTGGTGGTAGCCCAAGAGTTCATGCTAGTTGATTCTGTTTGTCTTCCTATGGAGCTCTTATCCCCTCTGATTCTCCAGTCTTTTTCTCCAGCTCTGTAGCAGACCACTTGATGTGGTCATCCGTCTTCTCTGCTCCCATTCCAGGAGACGAAGTAGATATTCTCCTATACCCTTCCTTCATCTGAGGGACTACTGTCATTTGATGGGTACCAAGGAAGAGAGAATCAATTTTCTTTAGGAGTGTGGCCATTGGTAGGTTTGTGTACCTATGCTTATATAGACAGAACTAATTGGAAGCAGTTGAATAAAAAAACAAATGACATGAACTTGAGCAGGAGACATATTGGGGTCCTGAGGAGTTGGAAGGGTGAAATGAGGGTTCGATATGATCATAGTACATAGTATGCCTGTGTTAGAATTTGAAAGTATTTTTAAAAACCCATAAAAGTAAGAGTATTCTGACATGTTACTCTTTAGTATAGACATATAGTTTCAAACACACTATGTCCATAGGATGCTTTGCAAATTGTCTAGAACTCTGTGCTATTCTAATGAGCTCTTGACTGGCAGGCATCATCACCCTGGCAAACAACTAACCCCCCTCTCTTCCTGAACTGATCAGGATTCTTGCTCCTGGCTTTCCAGCCTGGAAAGCAGCTGATTATAAGTTTGGAATCTTAACATCCAAACTAGGCATGGCTCTTTGTAAAGAATTTGGACTGTGTTCTGCCTTCCTATACCCAGATGCACAGCTCCACGTCTCAGCACAGTTAGAGAGGTAGGCCTCTAGCACCTTGCCAATTCCAGGGACCCAAGCAGAATTGGGATTCTTTGCTAGGAATTTCTCTTT
The DNA here is from genome assembly GCA_036184795.1 of Tokudaia tokunoshimensis. Taxonomy (NCBI): domain Eukaryota; kingdom Metazoa; phylum Chordata; class Mammalia; order Rodentia; family Muridae; genus Tokudaia; species Tokudaia tokunoshimensis. The sequence goes on along the minus strand of BTHU01000002.1, from coordinate 120,126,023 downwards.
TGAGATTCATCTCCTGAGTTTTGCTGGTTATCTTTAGGACAGACAAACAATGGGGTCAGCTTCTTTCTCATGAGATGGGAAAGATAACTGATCTGGTTGGCAGGGAAAGAAACCTAGGAACCCCAAGGAGAGGAGCTTAAATAAATGAATGGTAGTCTCAGAGATAACAGACAAGAAATGCCCATTTCTAGTCTCTCTCTCTGGCCCTCTCCCCTCCTCTCTGTCTGTGTGCACACATATGCATACGTGAGTACATGTGTGTGTATGAAGAAGAGTGTGTAGGTCAGAAGACAGCTTTTGTTATCATTTCTCAGGAACCTTACACCTTTTGTTGGAAACAAAGTTTCTCACTGGCCTGGAACTTTAGGCTAGTTGACCAGCAAACCCCAGGATTCTTCCAGTCTCTTCTTCTTCAGCAGTGAGCTTACAAGTGGTGTGCCCTGTCCTTGGCCTTTTACAAGGCATCCTTGGATCAAACTCATTGTTAAAACTGGAGCCTACACCTTTAGACCAGATTCCTATAGTCTGAATCAGTACACACCTCTCTGAAGCTCTCACAGGGACCAGGAGTTAAGAAGCTATCTCTGCTGTGGCCTAACGTTAATGCAGCTTGGATTAATGGTTTTCACTAGTACCTAAACACTCCATGCTCCTTGTATAATCTATGTAATGTTGAACTAAATCACCCAATGTGAAACTTTCCATCACCTCTAAAAGGTTATAAAAGTCAGACCTTCCTTTTGGTCTGGAGAGACTCCTTAGGGGGATTTTCTTGAATGGGTGTTCTGAATAATGCTCTTGAAGAGGCTCATCTGTCTCCCATTACCCATCATTCCCAACATCCCTCTCATGGCAGCCAGTTGTCCTTCCTTAGTCTTCTCTTATTCTCACTCTTAGTGATGCTCCACTCCAGGCTTTAAGGGAAAGTCTCTCTTTCCCTTTAACACTGCCGCATGTTTTGAATTTCCTAAATTGTATTTTTTTCTGTCTGATGCACTCCTTCCCACCTTGAGAACCTGGCCTGGTCTTGAGGTCCTAAGAACCCTCATGGAAGGGGACTGTGTTGCCTTCCTTTGTGGACCAACAGCTACAGTCTTACTTCTTTTCCTTTTAATGCTCATGTTTGCAAGGCAAATGTTTTTGAACTGAATCACCTCCCCCTAGCCCTCTAGTTCCCATTCCTTTGAGACCTGGATTAGCCAGGATCGCTTTGGTGGAAAGCAACAGAAGCTTAACCCGAACTGGCACAAGAAGAAAGAAAAGAAAGTTATTATTTCTTACACATATCAGGATAGCATAGGGCAATTCCTCACAGAGCTTGGTGAGGACGCCCTCCGTGTTGTCAAGATTCTGCCTTCCCCCAGGCTCTCTCATAGCCTAGGTTTGGCATAATTCTCTTTCCCTGTAGCATTTTCTACATGCAGCAGCAAAGCCAGCTGCTTACATTGATTTGAATGATTTGAATAATTTCAACTCTATGAGACTGTGATGGTTTGTATATGTGTGGTCCAGGGAGTGGCACTATTAGGAGGTGTAGCTTGTTGGAGTTAGTGTGTCACTATGGGAGTGGGCTTTAAGACCCTCATCCTAGCTGCCTGGAAGTCAGTATTCTGCTAGCAGCCTTCAGATGAAGATGTAGAACTCTCAGCTCCTCTTGCACCATGCCTGCCTGGATGTTGCCATTTTCCTGCCTTGACGATAATGGACTGAACCTCTGAAGCTATAAGCCAGCCCCAGTTAAATGTTGTCCTTATAAGACTTGCCTTGATCATGGTGTCTGTTCACAGCAGTAAAACCCTAACTAAGACAGAGACATAAGGTAATACTGTTTTCCCTTCAAGTTCTAACATATCAAGACTGTCCTGTTTTATTTTATTATTTTATTTTAAAATTTCTTGGTCAACTTCATACAAGCTAGAGTTTTCTGAGAAAGAAGTCTTAATTGAAAAAAAAATGCCCCTATCAAATTGTTGGGGGAGATTTTCTTGATTCCAAATTAATGGGGGAGTGACATACACTGCACTGGCTGTTTATTATACATAGATTAAAAATCAAATTATAAATCAAATTATAAATCCATGCTTTGTTAGCATAGCTTGTCTTTCTGGCTCTTCCTTCCCTCCTCTGCTCTCTTCTCCTTTGTCCCCTCCCTTCAGTCCCATCCTAGTCCCCAAAATGGTCACCATGTGTCAAATATGATACCAAACTATTGAAATATAGGTAGTACAATCAAGCTGGATTAAAAAAAATTCAATTAAATTCGAAAAACCACATACATACGCTTAAAAACAAAATCATGTTATCTCAATAGGTTCAGAAAAAGTCTTCGACAAAACTCAACTCTCCATCATAAAAGTCCTAGAGAGAACAGGACAAGAGACAACACGTATCAACATTATAAAGGCTACACCTGAGAGACCCATAGCCAACATCATTCTAAATGAAGAAAAACGTAAAGCAATCTCACCGAAAATAGAAACGTGACAGGGCAATCCACTGTTCTTACTCTTTTTTTTTTAATTTAATTTTATTTTATTTTTTTAATTTACATTCCAAATCACTTCCCCTTTCCCGTTTCCTCCCTCCCCGAAAGTCCCATAAGCCCCCTTCCCTCCCTCTTTTCTCCGTTCAACCCCCTCTCATTACTCTGTCCTGGCGTTCCCCTACATCCAGTCTTTCCAGGACCAGGGGTCTCTCCTTCCATCTTTTTAGAAATCTATTGATATGCTGATTGTGTCTAGGGTATTCTGAGATTCTGGGTCAATATCCCCTTATCAGTGACTTCATACCATGTGTGATCTTTTGTGATTGGGTTACCTCACTAAGGATGATATTTTCAAGTTCTGACCATTTGCCTAGGAATTTCGTGAATTCATTGTTTTTAATTGCAGAGTAGTATTCCATTGTGTAAATATACCACATCTTCTGAATCCATTCCTCCGTTGAGGGACATCTGGGTTCTTTCCAGCTTCTGGCTATTATAAGGAAATCCATCAATGTAATCCACTACATAAACAATCTCAAAGAAAAAAACCACATGGTCATCTCATTAGATGCTGAGAAAGCATTTGACAAAATTCAGCATCCTTTCATGCTAAAGGTCTTGGAAAGATCAGGAATTCAAGGCCCATATCTAAACATAGTAAAAGCAATTTACAGCAAACCAGTAGCCAGCATCAATCTAAACGGAGAGAAACTTGAAGCAATCCCACTAAAATCAGGGACTAGACAAGGCTGCCCTCTCTCTCCATATCTTTTCAATATAGTACTTGAAGTTCTAGCTAGAGCAATTAGACAAGAAAAAGAGGTCAAAGGGATACAAATTGGAAAGGAAGAAGTCAAACTATCACTATTTGCAGACGATATGATAGTATACATAAGCGACCCAAAGAACTCCACCAGAGAACTCCTACAGCTGATAAACGACTTCAGCAAAGTGGCCGGATATAAAATCAACTCAAGCAAGTCAGAAGCCTTCCTATACTCAAAGGATAAGCAGGCTGAGAAAGAAGTAAGAGAAATAATACCCTTTACGATAGCCACAAACCATATTAAGTATCTTGGCGTGACGCTAACCAAACAAGTGAAAGATCTGTATGACAAGAACTTCAAGTCTCTGAAGAAAGAAATTGAAGAAGACCTCGGAAGATGGAAAAATCTGCCATGCTCATGGATTGGCAGGATTAATATAGTAAAAATGAGCATCTTACCAAAAGTAATACACAGATTCAATGCAATCCCCATCAAAATCCCAACTCAATTCTTCATAGAGTTAGAAAGAGCAATTCAAAAATTCATCTGGAATAACAGAAAACCCAGAATAGCTAAAACTATTCTCAAGAGTAAAAGAACCTCTGGGGGAATCAGTATCCCGGACCTCAAGCTGTACTACAGAGCAATAGTGTTCTTACTCTTTTTAAATACTGGACTCAAAACACTAGCTGGAGAAGAAGGCAAGGGAATGAAATCCACAATATATACAAATAGGGAGAGTAGTCGAACTGTTCCCATTTGTAAAAGATATTTTTTATACATAAGACAGCCCTGAAATTCTACAGGAAAATTTCTAGAAATGGTAAACTATTTTTAGCAACTTGGCACCATACTGAATCAACTTGCAAAACCCAGTAGCTTTCTGTTGACCACCAACAAACCTACAGACAAAGAGGTCATGGACATACATTCATAACAGCCTTAAGGAAAATAAAATATCTAAGAATAAACCTAACTAAGGAGGTGGAGAAATTTTACCATGTAAACTTTAAACTTCTGATCAAAGAGATAGAGAAAGACACTAGAAAATCAAAAGACATCTCATGTTCATAGAGTGTCAGAATTAATAATTCTACCAAAGTCCATTTACAGATTGAAGCAATTCTAATGAAAAGCTCCATCTCATTCTTCACAGAAATTAAAAAAAAAAAAACAACAAACCTCCATGATCCTAAAATTCATGTGGAATCACAAAAATACCTGGATATCCAGAATAATCCTGAGCAAACAGAACAATGCTGGGTTACCAGATATTAAGATGTATCACAGGGCCATTGTAATAAAAACAAGGTGGTATTGCATAAAAACAGACATGGAGACCATTAGAAGAACATCAAAGACCAAAACATGAGTACACATAACTTCAGCCATTTAACACTTGACAAAGATGCCAAAAACATACACTGGAGAAAAGAAACCACATTCAATAGATGGTGCTGGGGAAGCTGGATGTCCACATGTAGAAGAGTGGAAATAACCTATATCTATCATCTTGTACAGAAACTACCTCAAAATGTATCAAAGATCTAAATGTGAAGCCTGAAACACTGAAACTGCTAGACAAAAACTTAAGCAGTACCCTACATGATGTAGATATGTGAAAGGACTTTCTGAATAGGATGCCATTTTCCAAAAAAGTAAGGCCAACGATGGACAAAGTGGGCTTCATAGAACTAAGAAGTTTCTGCACAGCTAAAGAATAGGGTGAAGAAGAAGCCCAAAGCAAACAAGAGAATCTTTACTGCTATATATCTGACTAAGGATTAGTATTCACAATATATAAAGTACTCAAAAAACAATTAAAAGAAAACCAGATGAACAAATGACCTATTCAGAAAATAGAACTGGGTTTCTAACAAAGGGTTTTTAAAAGAAGAAATAAAAATAGCTAAGTAATATCTTAGAAAGTTCATATCCTGAGCTATTAGGGAAATGTAAATCAAAACTATCTTGAGATTTCATCTTATCAAAGTCAGAATAACAAAGATCAACAACTTGCAACTAATGCTGGAGAGATTGGTGGTAAAATTGCAAACTGGACCAGCCACTGTTAGAATAAGTGTGTCGAATCATTGGGAAAGGTAAAAAAATAGCTCTATCATACAACCCAGTTATGTAGTAGATACCCAAAGGACTCGACGTCCTACCCCATAGATACACGTTCAGCCATGTTTTTCTCTATTTACAATAACTAGGAAATAGAAAGAACCTAAATGTCCTTCAACTGATGAATGGATAGTGAAAATGTATATATACACTGTGGAATACTGTTGTGCTGTAAAGAAAACTGAAAGGGTGAACTTTGAAGATAAATAGGTGGAATTAGAAAATAACATATTGAGAGAAGTAACCCAGACTCAGACAGGTAAACATCACATCATCTCACTCACCTAAGATTCTTAGATACAAATCTTCAGGTGTGCGTTCATCACCTGCAGAAACCAGGAGGTAAAATGAACCATTGTGGGAGGGCAACAGAGAGGGGAGTTGAAGGGTACAGGTGACTAAAGGGGAGATGGAAAAATGAAGGACTGTAATTAGGGAAAGAGATAAATTCAGAAGAAAGGTTAAAAAAAAAAAACCCCTAAGCTATTTGAAAAGCTCATAAGGAATACTCTCAACTTTCTACCTAAAAATACTTGTAAGTCTGAATATAATCTACATCTATCTAAATAGAAATAAAAATATAACATTTACCTAAATTATACATACATATATTATAAATATAGAATGTCTACACATGTATATTAAATATATTAATATTGATTATATTAATTATATTATATTAATTATATTGATTATATAATTATAAATTATTAATATATAATTATAAAATATGATAATTAGTTACATATATCAACATATTTATGTTTAACATAAATATATTTATAATGTATGTTTATATATACATAGAATATATTTATGTATATATAATTTAGATGAAAATTTCCATCTGAACCCTTCTGCTGGGGCAGAACCTTGCCAGTTCTGCTGTGGTGAAGATTTCATCTCCTGATGCTTCCTAGAGAACCAGCTTCTCAGGGCAGTTGAAACTTGCCAGCTCTGCTGTAGTGAAGATACCTCTCCTGATACTTCCTAGAGAACCAGCTACACCCAGGGCATTTGCTCTTTCTGCTGTGGCAGAATCTTTCCAGGTCTGCCACAGGGAAGACACCATCTCCTGATACTTCCTATAGAACTAGCCGCACTTAGGTCATTTGGAGTGCAGAGAGGCCTGGGAGCACAGGAGAGCTTGTCTCCCAGGAGAGCCTACATACCTGTGTGCACAAAGAGAACGGGAATCCCAGGAGTACATATGTACAGGCTTACAAGACAGATAAGCCAAAAATCAGAGACAGCAAGACCAGCTAACACCAGAGAAAACTTGATGGCAAAAGGCAAACTCAAGATCAATACCAACAGAAACCAAGGCAACATGATGTCATCAGAACCCAGTTCTCCCATAAGAGCAAATCCTGGATAACCTAACACACTGGAAAAGCAAGAGCTGGATTTAAAATCACATCTTATGATGTTTATAGAAGACTTCAAGAAGGACATAAATAACTCCCTTAAAGAAATACAAGAGAACATGGGTCAAAAGGTAGAAGTCCTTAAAGAGGAATCACAAAAATCCCTTAAAGAAATACAGGTCAACATGGGTCAACAGGTAGAAGTTCTTAAAGAGGAAACACAAAAATCCCTTAGAGAATCACAGGAGAGCATGGGTCAACAGGTAGAAGCCCTTAAAGAGGAAACACAAAAATCCCTTAAAGAAACACAGGAGAACATGGGTCAACAGGTAGAAATCCTTAAAGAGGAAGCACAAAAATCACTTAAAGAAACACAGGAGAACATGGGTCAACAGGTAGAAATCCTTAAAGAGGAAGCACAAAAATCACTTAAAGAAACACAGGAGAACATGGGTCAACAAGTAGAAGCCCTTAAAGAGGAAACACAAAAATCCCTTAAAGAATTTCAGGAAAACACAAACAAACAAGTGAAGAATCTGAACAAAACTATCCAGTATCTACAAATGGAAGTAGAAACAATAAAGAAATCATAAAGTGAGACATCTCTGGAGATAGAAAACCTTGGAAAGAATTCAGGAGTCATAGACGCAAGCATCAACAACAGAATACAAGAGATAGAAGAAAGAATCTCAGGTGCTGAAGATACCATAGAAAACATTGACTTAACAGTCAAAGAAAATGTGAAATGCAAAAAAACTTGCAACCCAAAACATCCAGGAAATCCAGGACACAATGAGAAGACTAAACCTAAGGATTATAGGTATAGAAGCGAGCGAGAATTTACAACTTAAAGGGCCAGTAAATATCTTCAACAAAATTATAGAAGAAAACTTCCCTAGCCTAAAGAAAGAGATGCCCATGAACATACAAGAAGCCTTCAGAACTCCAAACAGACTGGACCAGAACAGAAACTCCTCCCAACACATAATAATCAAAACACCAAATGCACTAAACAAAGAGAGAATATTAAAAGCAGTAAGGGTAAAAGGTCAAGTAACATATAAAGGCAGACCTATCAGAATTACACCAGACTTCTCACCAGAAACTATGAAGGCTAGAAGATCCTGGTCAGATGTCATACAGACCGTAAGAGAACATAAATGTCAGCCCAGGATACTATACCCAGCAAAACTCTCAATTACCATAGATGGAGAAAACAAGATATTCCATGACAGAACCAAATTTACACAATATTTTTCCATAAACCCAGGGCTTCAAAGGATAATGGGTGGAAAATACCAACCCAAGTCGGGTAACTACAGCCTATAAAAAACAATAAAGTAATCTTCTTTCAACAAACCTAAAAGAAGATACCTGCACAAACATAATTTCACATTTAACAATGAAAATAACAGGAAGCAACAGTCATTATTCCTTAATATCTCTTAACATCAGTGGACTTAATTCCCCAATAAAAAGACATAGAGTAACAGACTGGATACATAAACAACATTTTGCTGCATACAAGAAACCCACCTCAGTGACAAAGACACTCATTACCTCAAACTCAAAGGTTGGAAAACTATTTTCCAAGCAAATAGTCCCAAGAAACAAGCTGGAGTGGCCATACTTATATTGAATAAAATCGACTTTCAACCAAAAGTTGTCAAAAAAGATAAGATGGGATACTTCATACTTATCAAAGGAAAAATCTACCAAGATGAACTCTCAATTCTGAACATCTATGCTCCAAATGCAAAGGCACCCACATTCATAAAGGAAACCTTACTAAAATGCAAAGCACACATTGCACCCCATACAATTATAGTGAGAGACTTCAACACCCCACTCTCAACAATGGACAAATCATGAAAACAGAAACTAAGCAGAGACACAGAGAAGCTAACTAAAGTTATGGACCAGATGGACCTAACAGATAGTTATAGAACATTCCTTCCTCAAGCAAAAGAATACACCTTCTTCTCAGCACCTCATGATATCTTCTCCAAAATTGACCATACAATTGGTCACAAAACAGGCCTCAAAAGATACAGGAATATTGAAATAATTCCATGCACCCTATCAGATCACCGTGGCCTAAGGCTGGTATTGAGTTCAAACAAAAACAATGGAAAACACACATGCACGTGGACTTTGAACAATGCTCTTCTCAATGATAGCTTGGTTAAGGAAGAAATAAAGAAAGAAATTAAAGATTTTGTAGAATTTAATGAAAATGAGGACACATCATACCAAATCTTATGGAACACATTGAAAGCAGTGCTAAGAAGAAAACTCATAGCTCTAAGTGCCTCCAAAAAGAAACTGGAGAGGGCTTCACTAGCAGCTTGACAACACACCTGAAAGCTCTAGAACAAAAAGAAGCGAATGCACCCAAGAGGAGTAGAGGGCAAGAAATAATTAAACTCAGGGCTGAAATCAACCAAATAGAAACAAACAAACAAACAAAAAACATACAAAGAATCAACAAAACCAGGAGCTGGTTCTTTGAGAAAATCAACAAGATAGATAAACCCTTAGCCAGACTAACCAGAGGGCACAGAGGCACTACCCAAATTAATAAAATCAGAAATGAATAGGGAGACATAACAACAGAAACTGTGGAAATTCAAAAAAATAGTCAGATCCTACTGTAAGAGCTTATACTCAACAAAATTGGAAAATCTGGAAGAAATGGGCAATTTTCTAGATACATACCAGGTGCCAATGTTAAAACAGGATCTGATAAACCATCTAAATAGTCCCATAAGTCCTGAGGAAATAGAAGCAGTTGTTAATAGTCTTCCAACAACAACAACAACAACAACAACAAAAAAAAGCAAGCCAAGGACCAGATGGGTTTAGTGGGAATTCTATCAGATCTTCAAAGAAGAGCTAATACCAATACTCTTCAAACTATTCCACAAAATAGAAACTCAAGGAACACTACCCAATTCATTCTATGAAGCCTCAATAATGCTTATACCTAAACCAAACAAAGACCAAACAAGGAAAGAGAGCTTCAGACAAATTTCCCCTATGAATATTAATGCAAAAATTCTCAACAAAATTCTGGCCAACAGAATCCAAGAATGCATCAAAACAATAATTCACCACGATCAAGTAGGCTTCATCCCAGGGATGCAGGGATGGTTCAATATATGGAAATCCATCAATGTAATCCACTACATTAACAAACTCAAAGAAAAAAACCACATGGTCATTTCATTAGATGCTGAAAAAGCTTTTGACAAAATTCAGCATCCCTTTATGATAAAAGTCTTGGAGAGATCATGAATTCAGGACCCATACCTAAACATAATGAAAGCAATATACTGTAAAACAGTAGCTAACATCAAACTAAATGGAGAGAAACTTGAAACAATCCCACTAAAATTGGGGACCAGACAAAGCTGCCCACTCTCTCCCTATCTATTCAATATAGTACTCGAAGTCCTAGCCAGAGCAATTAGACAACAAAAGGAGGTCAAAGGTATACAAACTGGAAGGGAAGAAGTCAGTGTATCACTATTTGCAGGTGATATGATCGTATACTTCAGTGACCCCAAAAATTCCATCAGAGAACTCCTAAAGCTGATAAACAACTTCAGCAAAGTGGCTGGATATAAAATTAACTCAAACAAATCAGTAGCCTTCCTCTATTCAAAGGTTAAACAAGCTGAGAAAGAAATTAGGGAAATGACACCCTTTACAATAGTCACAAATAATATTACATGCCTTGGTGTGACTCTAACCAAGCAAGTGAAAGATCTATATGACAAGAACTTCAAGCCTCTGAAGAAAGAAGTCATAGAAGATCTCAGAAGATGGAAGGATCTCCCATGCTCATGGATTGGAAGGATTAATATAGTAAAAATGGCCATCTTGCCAAAAGCAATCTACAGATTCAATGCAATCCCCATCAAAATTCCGAATCAATCCTTCATAGAGCTAGAAAGAGCAATCCGCAAATTCATTTGGAATAACAAAAAAACCCAGGATAGCAAAAACTATTCTCCAAAACAAAGAATTTACTGGGGGAATCACCATCTCTGACCTCAAGCTCTACTACAGAGCAATAGTGATAAAAACTGTACGGTATTGGTACAGAGACAGGCAGGAAGATCAATGGAATAGAATTGAAGACCTAGATATGAACCCACACACCTACTGTCACTTGATATTTGACAAAGGAGCTAAAACCATCCAATAGAAAAAAGACAGAATTTTTAACAAATGGTGCTGGATAAACTGGAGGTCAGCATGCAGAAAAATGCAAATTGATTCATTCTTATCTCCTTGTACAACACTCAAGTCCAAGTGGATCAAGCACCTTCACATAAAACCAGATACACTGAAGCTTATAGAGGAGAAAGTGGGGAAGAACCTTGAACACATGGGCACAGGGGAAAATTTCCTGAATAGAACACCAATGGCTTATGCTCTAAGAACAAGAATTGACAAATGAGACCTCATAAAACTGCAAAGCTTCTGTAAGGCAAAGGACACTGTCAATAGGACAAAATGGCAACCAACAGATTGGGAAAAGATCTTTAGCAATTCTACATCCGATAGAGGGCTAATATCCAATGTATACAAAGAACTCAAGAAATTAGACTCTAGTGTGTCAAATAACCCTATTAAAAAATGGGGTACAGAGCTAAACAGAGAATTTTCAACTGGGGAAACTGGAATGGCTCTGAAGCATCTAAAGAAATGTTCAGCATCCTTAGTTATTAGGGAAATGCAAATCAAAACAACCCTGAGATTCCACCTCACACCAGTCAGAATGGCTAAGATGAAAAGCTCAGGGGACAGCAGATGCTGGAGAGGATGTGGAGAAAGAGGAACACTTCTCCATTGCTGGTGGGATTGCAAGCTTGTAAAATCGCTTTGGAAATCAGTATGGCGGTTCCTCAGAAAATTGGACATAGTACTACCTGAGGATCCAACTATATCACTCCTGGGCATATACCCAGAAGATGCTCCAATATGCAATAAGGACATATGCTCCACTATGTTCATAACAGCCTTATTTATAATAGCCAGATGCTGGAAAGAACCCAGATGTCCTTCAACAGAGGAATGTATACAGAAATTGTGATATATATACACAATGGAGTACTATTCAGCTATTAAAAATAATGAATTCATGAGATTCTTAGGCAAATGGATAGAACTAGAAAGTATCATCCTGTGTGAAGTAACCCAATCACAAAAATCATACATGGTATGCACTCACTGATAAGTGGATATTAGCCCCAAAGCTTAAAATAAACATGTTGCAATTCACAGACCACAGGAAGATCACGAAGAAGGTAGACCAAAGTGGGGGTTATTTGGTTCCTCTGAGAAAGGGAACAAAATAATCACAGGAACAACTATGGAGACAAAGAGTGGAGCAGAGACTGAAGGAAAGGCCACCCAGAGACTGTCCCACCTGGGGATTCATCCTATAAACAGTCACCAAACTCCAAAACTACTATGGTTGACAAGAAGTGTGTCCCAAAAGGAGCCATTTATGGTTGTCTTTTGGAGGGGCCCTGCCAGAGCCTTACAGATACAGAGGTGAATACTAGCAGCCAATCATTGGTCTGAGCATGGGGTTCACTATTGAGGAGTTGGAGGGCAAGCTGGTGGAGCTGGGGGTGGGGGTTGCAGCCCCATGGGAAGAATGACAATGTTGGCCAACCAGATGCCCAGGGCTCCCAGGGACTAAGCCATCAACCAAGGGTTACATGTGGTTCCAGCCAAAGGACTGGAAGAGGAATGCCTTGTCAGGCATCAGTGGCAGGAGAGGTCTTTGGTCCTGTGAAGGCTCAATAGATGCCCTAGTGTGGGTAAATCGAGTGGGGGTCATGGGATTACGTTGGGTGGAAGAGCATATTCTTGGAGGTAGGAGGTGGGAGGATGGGTTGGGGGTTTTTGGGGAGGGGGAAACTGGGAAGGGGTATAACATTTGAAATGTAAATGAAGAATATATTCAATAAAAAAAAGAAAAAATTTCCATCTGAGCTGATAATATTCCCTCCTCCCCTAAAACCAGGAGTCATAGCTATCAACAGAAACCCCGAAACCACTTTTTACAGTTTTTGGTAAGGGGTGTCCAAGAGACTCACAAAACCTTGTAGGCTATGGTTACTAACCTTGGTTGTCTCCAGAAGTGGAAGGTAAGTCCCTATTGCTGAAGACACCATTCATTTCAAACATCTGGCCCAGTCACCCTGAGCAGGAGCTGACCAAAAAGCCTCCTTCAGAAGATCTAGCTTCCACAGTACCAGAAGGTGCCATGTAAGATTCCAAAGAAGGGAAGCAAGCAGTAGTCCTACCCAGCTATGATGACTATGAACCACCGCAATGATCTACACATCACCATAACCCTAAGGGCACAATAGAGGTATGCAGACCTTTCTGGTAGTCATCAGCTCTCTAGCTGAACTTAAGACCTGCTCAATAAGAGACAAATCAGGCCTAGTAACTTGGCAACTACCCAGGGCCTAGTGAAGTCATGGGTCTTGAAGAAGAATCTTAAGTAGATTCTTTACTGAGCGAACATAATGACCTTCTAAATATTTACCTTCAAAACCACAAACAGGTATAGTCCTCACCCCTCACCAACTTCCCTTTGCAACAGAGACTGCAAAAAATCTAAAACTCATCCAAAAGAAGAGTTGTGGATTCTAGTCCCTACTGACACATCCACAACAAAACTCATGGAACTAAGGCTCAGGAATCACAGCAGAAGAGGAAGCCAATATTGTAAGGGCTGTATCTATATCATCAATATCTATATTACTATCTATATCTGTCTATACCATCTATATCTGCTTTTGAATAGTAATTAAAGAAGAAAAAGCTAAAAATTTGATAAGAGCAAGTGGGTGGCTCACAGAAGGGGTTGAATGGAAGGGGAATAGAAATAAAGTAATTATAATTAAAAAAATATAAAAATTCAATTAAATTTTAATTGATCTACAGACTTAAAGTCTAAAGCAGTATAAAATATTTTCCTCATGAAGCACAACTGTCTTGCATTTGCAGGACAATATTTTATGCTACCTGTTAAAATATTAGAAGTCAAGGACTTGGAGGGTGGCTTAGCAGTTAAGAGCACACACCGCTCTTCCAGACATTAGAAGTTCAATTCCCATCATCTGCATTTGATAAGGCGGCTCAAACCACCTGAAACTCCAACTCCAGTGGGATGTAACACTTCTGGCCTGGGTAGGTGCCTACACTTAGGTGCACAAACAGATGATGATGATGATGATGATAATAATTCTAAAAAAGCCCATTAGCAATAAAACTGAGACTTTTTAAAAGGATGGTTTCAGAAGCCCACACAAGCCCAGGCTCTCTCCTCTCTTTCTCTCTCTCTCTCTCTCTCTCTCTCTCTCTCTCTCTCTTCTCCTGTTCTTTCTCTCTCTAAGTGCTGTGTGGATCAGAATGTAAATGGCTCAACTACTTCTCCAGTGCCATGCCTGCCTGCTTCTACCAACATCATGAACTCTCTAAAACTGTAAGTAAACCCCAATTCAATTCTTTCTTTTATAAGAGTTACCTTGGTCATGATATCTCCTTATGGCAATAGAACACTAAGCATACATACTAGACTTAGAAGACAGTATATTCAAAAACATAAAGCACATATATATGCATATATACTTAATAATATGTAATATGTGACATGTATTAAGACAGGGTATCTTGTAGCCTAGGCTAGCATCAAACTTAGTATCTAAGTATTAAGTATCTAAGGTTTCTTATTGCTATGATAAGACGTCATGACCAAAAGCAGAGGTTTATTTGATCTTAGTCCATCATCCAGGGAAGTGAGGGCAGGAACCCTAGACAGAAACCTGGAGGCAGGAACTGATGTAGAGGCCATGGAGAATCTCTGCTCAAGGGCTGGCTCATTCTCATGGCTTGCTGAGCTTGCTTTCTTATACACTTCTAGAACCAACTACCCAGAGGTACACCATTCACAATTGACTGGGCATCCTAACATCATCAATCAAGAAAATGTACCTCAGGCTTTCTCACAGACCAATCTAGTGTGGATATTTTCTCAACTGAGGTCCATTCTTCTATAAGGAGTCATGCTCATGTCAAGTTAACAAGAACTCAGCAGCATGTCAAATAACTGATGTAGACCTTGACCTCTTCCTGACTATGCTCCCTATCTCCCAAGTGCTGGGATTACAAGAGAACATCATCACATCCAGGTAACATTATTTTATCAGTGACTTAATTGCTTATCTGTTGAAACTAAATGTCACTCTATGGCTATATTAGGTTAAACACAATGCATTAAAATTGATGTCATCTGTTCTTATTTTTTGCTATCTGTGAATGAGGCAACTGGAAAATGTTAGACTTTAACATTCCATGCTGTATTTTTCTCTGCAGTGCTCTGCTAGTCCCCAGCTCTTGATCCTTTTGCTTGTGAGCCCCACCTCTACATTCCGTAGGGCTCACACCTCCAGCTGCCTTCAATTCATTCAGCTCTCCAGGAGATGCAGAAGGGTTTGGGCCATTTTGGCCGGCATTGGAGAGGGAGAAGGTTCTCCAGTTTTTGAACTTGGGATGATTCTGTAATTCTCAACAAATAAAATCATGACCATAAATGTGTTAGAGCAAAGAGAGTAACTAGATAATTACTTTCCCTCTACATTTCTCTCTTGACTCTTCATTTTTCTTGAGGATTTCAGAGTTAGCTTTGAAAGGCCTTCCTCTGGGCTCCTCAGTGCAGGGCCCTTGAAAGAAGGGCCACATTCTGGAAGACTAGAAAGTGTGCTGACCCCTTCAAAGTGACCTGTGTCAGCTCGAATCCCTTGCTGGGCCTTTCTGGACTCCTTGGCTCCTCTCATTAGTTACCACTGGTGCTGTTATTTAACAGCTGTTAATAAGTTTTTCTTCATGTTATTTTTGTTTTTTTCTCAGTTCTGTTTGTCTGGGCAAATTTGGATGCT
Source organism: Tokudaia tokunoshimensis (assembly GCA_036184795.1). Lineage (NCBI taxonomy): Eukaryota > Metazoa > Chordata > Mammalia > Rodentia > Muridae > Tokudaia > Tokudaia tokunoshimensis. The sequence goes on along the minus strand of BTHU01000002.1, from coordinate 120,110,305 downwards.
GACAATTTATGTACAGCCTGGGTTTATAAGTGGAGTTGTCAGTTATTAAAAGCTACGGAATTAACAGCTCATCTTAAGATAGAGTGTTCTGGAAGCAGTTTTTTTGAAAACAGGACTTGAGTGACACAGAGGACATAAGCGACTTAGGCTGGATATTATTAGTCAAGGGGTGGGCTTACTTTCTCTGTTACCTTTAATTCAAAGATACAGGATGGCAGAGATGAGGCCTCCTTTATGATTGTATCTTCAGTGATGGAGGGAAATACGTTAGCTTTCCAATTTACATATCTTACTGCAATTCTACATTTTCTGCACTTGTCTTTTTATCTTCCTATCTTTTCTTATTCTTGGTACCCATGAAATATAGGAAGTCCATGTAAGGAGGGGATGCTTCTGCACAGGGAACTGGCCTGTACGCCACATCAATACTGGCATCATTTTAGCAATGAGCAGCAGGAAGTGGACAACTATCCTTTGCTGTCCCCCATTTTTTCCAACTTAACAAGTGATTCAATTTTGTATACAGAAAATAAACAGCCAAATAGGAAAATTTCATGTTCTTTTTTTTTCTTCTTTTGGGGAGTGTTAATAATTGTGATTTGCAGGTGAAAATGACACTAATGAGGACCAGAGACTTCTAGGCAGTGTCTATAAAGCCTTAGCTGGACTAATTGGGAATTTCTTTCATATATTGAACAGTTGAAGAATATGTAGAAGTGCCCTGCTTCTTGAACAATCACTGGTGTGGTCTGTAGAACTGTGAATATTGATTTTACTTTTAATATGCTCACTTTTCCAGGCTATGTTCTAATAGATATATATGGTCTTGAATGTCTTTGATGACATTTTCTTTGTGGTGTGTGTGTGTGTGTGTGTGTGTGTGTGTGTGTGTGTGTGTGCACGTGCATGTGGAAGCCAGAGGTTAACATTAGATCTTGGACTCAATCTCCTTTCTTCCTACTTCTCCTGAGATAGACTCTTTCTCTGAACCTGGAGCCCATTGATTCAGCTAGACTGGCCAACAGCAAACTCCAGGGACAAACCTATCTCCACAGTGTAAGCAATCAGGATTACAGGCATGTGTGGCCATCATGCCTTCTTCTATACAAGGCTACCAGCATCACACTCGACTGAGTCCTAATGTTTTCACAGCAAGCACTTTATCCACTGAGATACTTCCCCTGCCTTTCAATGACTTTTCTACTGTGGAAGACAATGTGTATGAGAGAACGAAGGAGATAACTTATTTAGTCACTTTCATTAATGACAATCATCTGAAAGAAAAGGAAGGGGTTTATAAGAGGTGAATAAGCAAGGGAGTTATTCCAAGTCTCATAGTAATCAGGACTTGAAAATGATGGAGAAGATGGATCTTTCCAGAATCACTGGGAATGCTGAGTCTTGGCTCAGAAGTTGTGGTCTTTGGCTGTTGTATCTTCCTCAGAACACAAAGGCTGGGGGTGATGTCACTAGTGTTGCTGCTTTCTGCACACGCTGATCATGCAGACTGCAATTCTGTTGGCTCCTTCTTTGTTTAGCTTATAGTTTGTGGCTGGGCATCTTTGAAGCATTCAAAACCTGAGCAGGACAAATCGTCCCTCCAGCTTCATCATCAGTTGAGAGCTGAACACAGAGGTCAATGGTCTTAGAAATCTGGAGACCAGGCACCTGAAGGGAACAATACCTAAAACAAACAGCAAAGTAGCTAGACAATAGGCTCTCTCTCTCTCTCTCTCTCTCTCTCTCTCTCTCTCTCTCTCTCTCTCTCTGTCTCTGTCCCCCCTCTCCCTGCTGTGTGCATATATGCATATTTGTACAAATGTGTGTATGTGTCTGGTTCATGAACATGTGTGCTAGTTCTGTGCCTGTTAAGATATGCATGTGGAAGCCGGGCAGTGGTGGTGCATGCCTTTAATCTCAGCACTTGGGAGGCAGAGGCAGGCGGATTTCTGAGTTCGAGGCCAGCCTGGTCTACAGAGTGAGTTCCAGGACAGCCAGGGCTATACAGAGAAACCCCGTCTCAAAAAACAAAAAACAAACAAACAAAAAAGATATGCATGTGGAGGTCAGAGGGCAACTTGGAGGGATTGGTTTTCTCCTACTCCTATGTGGGACTTGGGAATTGAACTCAGGATGCCAAACTTGCCCACAAGCACCTTTATAGATGAGTCACCTTGTGACCACAAGAACTCATTCCACAGAGAGAAATCTTTTGGCTATACAGCTTGGATTTTTTTCCTCTTTCTTATTCCTTCTCCTCATGCTATATCTCTTCTTGTGCTTTCCCTCTCTCTTTCTCACCCTGTACTTCCTTTCCCTCCTCTTCTTCACTCTGAAACCGACTCTCAATATGTTCCCACAATGACCTTGAGCCAGCACACCCAAGAGGTCCTCTGATTTAGTCCCCTGAGTTGCTGGTACTACTATGCCCAGCAATTAAAATTTCTTGGTGCTGTTGGCTTCAGATGTTGCTCTTCTGGGTGGTGTTCATAACATTAGGCAGCTCTCATCTAAATGCATTCGTTTCTTAGGACCAGGACTTTCCTAGTAGTCCACCGAGAGTGGCTTTACCAGGGACAAGTCTTGATCTATACATAGCATGCTGTAATGAGAAATCATTTCATGTTCCATTCTCAGGTTTTAGACTCTGGAGACATATGACAGCTACAAGATAACTTGGAACTGGCAGGGATCTGGTGGTCAGATTTTAGTTATTTGTGATGCCAGAACAGCAGGAAGAAAATTGGGAACTTTAGTTTGTAAGATGGTAGCCAGATACTGAAAGAAAATTTAAAAACCACACCCAATTGAAAAGTTGGTTTAGATGAATGATTTGAACAAGATAAGAGTACCCAGTCCAATATGTAGTTAGTTCCCAGAAAGGTAAGATGGTCATGATCCATTAGTCAAATTACAAGAAATCATTAAAACATCACAACAGAAAACCATTGTTCAGAAAACGCTGAAGTCAAGAAGACTCAAAGAATAAATCCACATCCTTATCTTGCTACCAAGACAGGCCAGGAAGGAGCAAGACTTACTGCTGTTGATCAATCTCTAGATCACCAAGGAGAATGTAATATAGAGAGCTGAAAGTCCCTTGTTATCCAGCTTGGGGAAGCAGGGACCTGAAAGTTAGGTCCCTCCTAACTCAGTCTTAGCACCAAAAGTGGGAAAGACAAACTGCCCAGTTGTTTTCAGCGTCCTGCCCCAGTGAGGGCACTTACTGATGAGAACCGTCTCAAAGCAGTGGGAGTAACAGAGCAGGGGACAAGAGAGCCAGGAGACTCCTCTGGAGGCCTGGAGAAAGAGGTAGAGGGGCCTTCTCTTTAGTTAGCAATGATAGGTGGAGGTAGGCCATGGTTCAGGTTTGTTGGAATAGGGTGAACCTTTGTGGCTAGCCATTTCTCAGAAGGTAAAACTAAGGTGTGTGTGTGTGTGTGTGTGTGTGTGTGAATATGTGCATGTGTATATGTGTTTATGTATATATGCTTGTGTATATATGTGTTTATGTGTGTATGCATGTGTATATGTATATGCATGGATATATGCATATATGCATATGTATGTGTTTGTGTGTATATATGTATGTTTGTATGTGTGTGTATGTATTGGTATATGTGTGTACATATGTGTATATGTGTGTATATGTTTGTATGTATGTGTATATGAGTGTTTATGTGTGTGTACATATGTGTATGTGTGTATTTGTGTGTGTATGTGCACATGTGTGTGCAGTGCACATTGGGAAAGGGAGCTTCAAGCATCATCCCTGCTCACATGGAGTCCAATACCAGTTCCATTTTCCAAATTGCCATTTCAACATTATATTAACTAGGACTTCAGTAGCCTTGTGTGATCAAATAGCCAGTGTCTAGTTGCCTACAGATACTTCCTTGTTGGTGGATCTAACCACTTGTCTAGAACTTAACCTTCTCTGTCTTTCAGCTGCTTTTTCACCGGAGTCTCACTGACAAGCTTTAATCCTTAAATCCTCATACTGTAAGAGACTACCAATTAAGATCTGTTAGTATCTTTTAGACGTTTCCTCTCTCTCCCCTTCTCTTTCCCTCTCCTTCCCTCCCCCATTTGTCCCCTCCCTCCTTCTCTCCCTCCTTCCTTTCTTTCTTTCTTTCTTTCTTTCTTTCTTTCTTTCTTTCTTTCTTTCTTTCTTTCTTTCTCCATTTTCTCTTTCTTTTTCTCTAACCTTTATGTTAAGTTGTAATCACTAAGCATCACCAATCTGATGTTTGAAAATAAATGGGTTAAGAAAGTCCAATGTAATTCTATGCTTTAGATGAATGACTTCAACTTTGTCAAAAGAGAGTTAGAAACCAAAGAGAAACTGCTGACAAATTGTTAACAATTAGCAGGAAGGCAAGGTACAATTCATTAAAATTCTGAATTAGAGAATACAGTCTCTTAAAGAAGCTGAATTCTTTCTTTCTAGCACATTCCATAACTCAAATTCACTCAGGGAACTTGCCTGAAAGATCATTTTAGTAGACCTACTTTAATAAGAATTACGTATAATTAGCATAACGATTTTGTATGCAAATGGCACTCCGAGCTCTTTAAATTTACTCCTAAGCACTCCATATGATCACATTTGCCATCTTATTTACACCTTTAATTTGAGCTTCCCATGAAGAATGACTTCCCAAGGAAGAGTCAACTTCAAGCCAGGCTCACAAACTCTGAATTAGCAAACCCGAATCAATGAGAATTTCACTTTACATATGTTAAACAGCGCTATATATAACAAAAATACCGATTCCTAGTGATATACTGTCTTGCTCAAACTCTACTCATATTTAAATTTTGTAGCGTTTACATCTACATGATTTATTATAGGCTGGGAAAGAAACTAAGTTATTGCAAATAATTGGATGTGAAAGCTTTTAAAATTCATACTGTAACTGCCTGTATTATTTCCCGTATATCTTCATCTGGTACTTTTAAAGAAATAGCACTTTTGAATATTATTTTCAGAAAATAGCTCTTTGGTGCCCCAAATCTTAGTTCATCTGTAGAATCAGTCAGAGAAAGCTGTAACCAACAGCATGTTAATAGGCCCTTCAAACAAATACAAACTAAAAATGAAAAAAAAATATTTTCCCCAACTTTACATCTAATCGATGACAGCGTATGCAAATAGCTGCTAATTTTAGCCACCTGCGCTCCTGCCTCTTTAACTCCAAGAGAAGAAACTTTGGACCGCTTTACATTTTTGGCATTTTGTTTTTTGCTTGGCAAACAACATGGGCCTCGGTTTTTGAATCGGATTCTTTATCTACCCCCTTACAGTTTCCACCTCCCCATTTATCTCTCAGGACTTGCAGGCTGTGTTTACATTCTGCCAAAGGGCTGCAGCAGAAGCAAAATTCCAATCCATCACCCAGATGTTTCCAAACTCCACATAGCCATATTTGGAATTGTATATATAAAATATCCCTATAATTTATTAATTTTTCTTCCCCACCTGGATGTTTTGGCATCAGCTCCCTTGGTGTCTGGCAACTCTTGGGGATTGCGTATTAAGGTCTGGTGTAGCGTTCTTTGCTGATCTTGAAGCCTCGCCAGGTTGCTGGGGCAGGAGTTGGGTAGGTTATACCTGTGTCTGTAACATAGCCACTGTTTTCAGAAGTGTGCTGATCCAAGCATCCAGATCAATGCTTGAGAACAGCACTCTCAAGGCTACTGAACAGGGAGCACCCATCAAAAAGAGCAAAGCAACAAGCAGGAGGATCTGAGTTCGATCCCCAGACCCAGTATTAAAAAGCTGTGTGCAGGCTGTGTGCTTGCAATTTGAAAGTGGCAAGGGGAGAGACAATCCCTGGTGCTTGCTGGCCAGAAGTCCAGCTCCAGATACAGTGAGAGATTCTGTCTCAGAAAACAGCATGGCGAGTGGTTGAAGATGATAGCTGATATTAACCTGTGGCCTCCACACCGGTACCTGCATGCACACATGTGTGTGCTCTAGTACGTGTGCTCACACATACACACACATAAGTGCATAAACACTTGCACGCTTACACATTGTATATATATAGACACATGTGTATGATGCTGTTTGTTATCAGAATGAATTTAAACAACATAAATAAACAGCTGTCCTAATAAGGAATCAGGCACAGAGTTTATGAGCTGAAAGTTCACCTTAGATGATACTTTAGTCTATTTCCTTCTCCACAATGAGTAAACTGAGGTCGATGTAGATGAAAGCATTTACCCAGCACTGGAGAGAAAACAACCAGCAAAGCTGAGGGCTAGAGAGATAGTATAACAATTATACGTACTTGTTGCTTTCGTAGAGGACCAGGGATTCCCAGAACGCAAATGATAGCTCACACCCATCTGTAACTCCAGCTCCAGGGGATTCAATATTGTGTGGACCAGGCACACACATGCATGCACACACACACACACACACACACACACACACACACACACACAAGAACCAAGATCAGAATTGAGGTCTGATGGAGCACTTGGCCAGGTTTCCATGCAGAGTTTTATTTCTTTATTTTGCCACTGGGAAAATCTATTAGGATAAATAAGGCTTTTATTACTTTACATGCCGAATGATGTTAGGGTAATTCTCATATTGAAATAGGCTTAGAAAGTTTTCATTTTGTTTAAATTATACAAACACTGGCATTTTTCACCCTGAATCAAATCATTCCTTCAAATCGCCACATGTAATTTATACTGGCTTCTTGGAGAAGCTGATTTGAGCAAAGCTTCTGAGCCTCCATTTCCCCTGCTGCTGAATAAGAGGACACTTTCTGGGCTCACAAAATAGACACTGGTAAGTCAGGAACTCTGCATCTGCCTAGTGAGAATCCAATGCTGCTTTTTACACTGGAAGGGAAGGAATGTTTCTGTGATGTCTACACCAAATAGCGATGTGTGCTGTCCATGTCTTACAGAGGCAAGCTCTAGTTGGTATAGTGGGAACAGAAGAACAGAGGAAGGGAATAGGGAGAGAGCCATGGGTCATGGAAGCAGGGAGACCCAGTTTCCTGTCCTGCCTTGTTTACTCTCTTGGCCTGTGTAACCTTAGAAACCAATTGTGACCATTTACTCTTCTCATTTCTCTCAATGTAAATAGAAACATTCACCTCCTAGGCAATAAATTTTGACCATGTTGGATGGTTATGGAACATGTTTCAGGATGAGACAAAAATCCAGTCTTGGTGTGAAATATTCTCAAGATTGAAAAGACTTTTTGGAAGAAAGCACACGGAAGGGACAGGGGGAATGGTTTACATTTTCTCCTTGCAGTGGCCCTGGGAGAACAGAGTTATTTCCTTGTTAGCATGCTGTCGTTCAGGGAAAACAGATGAGAGCGGGCCTTCCTAGCTCAGAGGGGATTTATACAGGCAACCCACATTAGTGTGAACGGCTGTTAGATGAGTGAAGCCCAGCCCTTCAACATGATAATACATAATATACCCCTTAATTTTTAATTCACCCGGGTCTCAATTTTAAAGCATTTTCTTGTAGTTTGTCCTAATTATAATCATTTTTAATGACAGCTTAAAAATTTCATCCAACTGTCTTATCACATACGGTACTTAATTTCTCAAGTGAACAGTTTCACTGTACACCAGTCTGGGAATTTTAAGAACTAAAACATAAAAGGAAAGAAAGTCCTTTGTATGGTGAAACTAGATGTTAATTGTTCTAATATACATAAAGAGACCAAAGTAGATTCTGGAAGCTGGGGCTGGCTTTCCTGCAGAGCCCTCTCCAACGCCTTTCAAGGGAGAGTCTTAAAACCCCAGGGGAGACAAGAAGAAAAGGATTTCTGCTCACTTTGCTGGGTTCTGCCAAAACTCAGAACCAGGATTGAATATTCATTGTTGTATTCTACGTGTTAGATGGATGAGTCCTGTTTGCTCAGAGGAAAGTGAAACTACCCAGCCAGGGGAGATAGGGAGCGGACCACACCTTAACCACCGCAGCCCACCCTTGGTCATGTCTCAGGTTGTTTGAGGCAGAATGAATTTCCCAAAGCCTGATTTCAACTTTATTTAGTTATTTCCACAGACAGAGAGCTGCAAACAGCAAACTCCTGCAAGTCTACAAAATGCACAGCTCTGCAGGTCCCCAGGACGCCTGGCACAAGGGTCATGCCAATCTTCCCGTTTATTGACAAATGATAATTATACATTTCTATGGGCTACACTGAGATAATTTGATATACACGATAAGCAATGATCAAATGTGGGTAATTAGTGCTTTCCTCTTCTTAAACATTTATCATCTCTTCCTTGGGAAGTGTCTGGCTCTTCGAGTCCTCTGTGAAATGAGTAATAAATGTTACGGGCTACAGTTACACTAGTGGGCTCGGAGGCCCTGGACGGCCAACCAGGTCATAACAGTACCACTGTCAAGATGAGCGGCTGTTTAATGTGCTCGATTAACTGCGGAGCTGGGAGGAGCCACTGCCTCTCCCACTTTAGATAACGTGTTCTAGGAACTCCTGAGGACTGTCAACTCTCTGCCTCTTATTATTTTTTGGAGAAGCTGGGAGTCTCCAGAATGTGCATATTGAGCCAGCAGAGACATTTTCTATTTTGACGACTAGGGCACACATTCCATTTAGGTTGCTTTGCCTTTCCGTGTCCTTGGGTCAAACCACAGATGGGAACCGATTTGACTGAAACACACACCTTGGCTTGTTGTGATTAATACTGAGGACATATTGCAAAGAACAAAGGAGAAGCTTGAAAGTTGAGACATTGACCTTGTTTAAAACGACCTATAGCATGAGCTGCTCTGTCTGCTGTCTCAGCGGCAGGGGCTCGTAAACTTCACTGTATATATTGCAGTCACCTGGATATGCGGGAGGGGGGCAGGGCGGGGCGGTAGAGAAGGGAATGATTATACAAAGTGTTCATTCCTCTGTCTGCTTTCTGAAGATCTGGATTCAGCCAGACAGAAAGAGCCACAGGAGGGATAACCTGCCTTCTATGGATCTGAGTTGCTAATTACAAACCAAACCAAATGTAAGAACAAGCAAAACAAACCTCAACAACGCATTTCTTTATGGACAGACTAGAAGAGAAAGATGTCTAAGGAACTTTATTTCTGGTACTGGGGCATGAACCCAGGGCTTTGCACATCCTCTACCACTGGGCTATGCCCCCAGCCACCATAACAGTATTCATATGCTCCCCCTAAACATTGTCTATACACATATAAACGTCGTTGATGTGCCAACCCCTTCCCCATGGAGATTTAACATGGTATATAGTCAGGTGCTCGATCCTGACAGTTTCGAAGGAAAAACCTGACTGGACCCTCCATGATTTGGGTATCACACTCTTTTATCTACTGTAACTACTGGGGAAGCAGTTTTCTCCTCCCCCTGACTCGAGCCCCTGTTCCAGATGGCAGAAAGGCACGGGCGCTATTTCCGTGTGCTGCGGTCTGTCTTCACTTCCTTTTGGTAAAGGCCCAGGTTTTTCTGGGCGCTGCATGTAGGGACCACACTGGGTTATGTGTGTTGCTCCCGTACACTGTACAGCTCAGACATTCCCTCGAGGACTCTAAGCTTTGCAGTGTAGAGATGTGAGCGCAACATTTGCCCAAATAAGTGTGCTCCCATCGCGTGCCAGATGGAACGAAGAATGCGGGCGTAAAACATTTCTCCCCTCCCTACTCTTTTTTTTTTTTTGGATGCATCTCTCCTGTCTCTGTGTATGTGCAGTCTGTTTTGACTTCTTTCTGAGAAAAGAAGAGGTTTTCCCATGTATTTTGGTTAGGGTCAATATCAAGACCCACAGTGGTGTGGTGCGCTTCAATGGTGCAGACTAGGCACATGAGAGTAAGGGCCACTTCTTAGTTGACACATGCCTCTGTTTTAGGAGTAAAGACTGGTGACAGAGTTGTTGCTGTCCTCCTCCTCTTCCTCTTCCTTTCATCCTCCCCTCCCCCAATTCTTCCGTTTTAACTGAGCTCACCTGGGGAACAGAATTCAAAAGCCTGTGGCCACCCAGTCCAAATGGGAAATTCAGTCTTTCTTTAGCTTGGCTGGGTCAAGGAGTGCCTTGGTTCTCCTCGAGGAAGGGCAATATACATCTATCATAATGTATGCCAGAGGGGGGAATCACTCCCAAATTACTAACTTCCAAATATCATTTAAAAAAAAAACCCTTCACGATATTAAGCATGCTAATACCCAACTGTTGAAGGGTTTTGTGATGGTGGCATTAAGTCACTTGCATGGAGGCTCTGCCACAGGTACTGTTTCCTCTCTGAAGAAAGCAACTAGCTCAGAGTGCAAGGTTTGTGTGCTCTCAGTGTCACTGCAAAATCAGCCTCCTGAGAATTTTAAGTCGCCTTGAATTGCTTTTTAGCACAGTCTACGGAAGTAAAAGTTCTAAAATCTGCCTGGTTACAGACAAACCACGTAAAAAGCCAGCTTTGTACTGGCAAAGCCTCGCTACAGGAACCGTTTCAAAAGGCAAACTATAACAATGTGAAAGCAAAGTATTGTTATTTATTAAATGCGAGAAACAGGCTGTCGTTGCACACGAAGCTGTAGGAACACTTTGAGGTCACATGAAGTGCCAGATCCTTGGTGTGGCAGATGTCCTGCTGTATGGGTGGTAATGTTTATACATGTATGTCGTGGCTGGTGGGCTTGTTTATACACACATGTGTAGACACAGGCTCTATCTTCAGAAAAAGTTCACTGATCCATTGCAAGTTGATTCAAGATAATATCTACTGAAGTTCTCCAGATGGCCAGAATCCTTGCATTTTCTAATGAGAAATATAGGATAATAAAACATATAAAAAGAAATCTAGATTTAGAGTCATACAAGCCTTGTATATTGAGAATTAAAATAACCAGATCTAGTTACATGCTAAATATACTCTGTATACTCAGTGTTGTCACAAAACACAGAGAGGCTGGACTAAAAGCCCCACCATAAAAGGAAGGTGGCATTCTAGTGATAAGATTTAGGACTTATGCGACATGATTGAACTGGTCAGTATCAGAATCTGTCCCCTCCCACAGCTCCTGAACCCTGCTGGACACTGTCTGAGTTTATTTGTCTGTGCCTTGGTGTTCTAGACCTAAACATGTTCAGTGGGCTCTTGATGTCATAACATTGATGTAGTTATGTATTTTTAACTTCCACACGAGGACATCATTCAGTTTCATCTACTGGCCAAGAAGACAACAGTCCATAATCAAATAATTCTATCAAATAAAATGAAACATGTGGGCTGGTTTAAAATTGATCGGTGGTGAGACTCTCAATCCTGGAATCCATTTAAAAGTGGCCCCGTGGAAGTCACCTGGCACGTTGCCCTGAGTTCTAACGCTGCCTGGTTTACATGGAATGACCTGTGGGTTGGCCATCCCAGAGTATTATAAACAACCTACTCTCCCCAAATGTAACAAAGAGCTAAGATTGTATGAGCGGGGAAGACATTTGAGAAATGATAAACAACCCTGAGGATTGGAGTATTTATTCTAGGCTGCTTATGATGACATATTTTTATAACACTTGTCTGGGTGCCAGGAAATGGCAGGATGGAAAATCACATTCCCCAAATAAGTGTAGGGTGTGTCACCCCGAATGGCTTCCATCTCCAGCAAACTCTATTGATAGCGGAGACAGAGCTTAAAGGTGCAAGAGGGATTTAATCCCCGTCTTTGAAGAACCTTATGCTCAAAGAAAGCTTCTTTTTTTCCTTTCATTTTTTTTTCTCCTAAAAAAATTGATCCTTTCCAGTGTTGCTAATTTGTGATCTTTAGAAAAAGTCTAGTGTATTTTCAGTCCTTAATGCACCTTCAGTGAGAAAGGTTTCTACACTCAGTTAATATGCAATCTTTCTGTTAGCCAGGAAGGGCCTTCTGTTAAAAAAATATATATATACTTAAAAAATAAACAAGCAAAGAAGGAATGTGAATAATTTGAGTTTTGGTTTTAAAGTTTTTTGATTTGGTAATTTAGGGGTCAACCCGGAGAGAAATGAAAAAACGAGAATGATTCTTATATATTTTTGCTCTCATATTGGGGCTTATGTGTAAGAGGTCATCAGTCATTTCCATTGAAGAGCAACTTGAAACAGGGTGGGGTAGGGATCCGATCAGAGCCTGCTGGCCTTCTGAGTGCATTAGGTCCACTCATCTTTGTGATATAACCCAACGTGGAGTTTCAAGGACAACACAAATCAGAGCTGACCAGTAAGAGAACAATGAGCATTTTCAGTTCAAGTAATTAAATTTACACATGCAAGTTATGAGCTGCCACAGAGACTATGCAAAAATTGGGCTTAGAAAGTAGTTTCCTCTCCTCTGAAAAATCAGAACGCTCACAGACAGCATTTGGACCTCTGAGCCCAGCTTCACACTGGCAAAGACAGACTCCATTATCAGTGACATAAGAAACCAGGGGATTTGCAATGGTGACTTTGTTCAGCTAAGGATTGCAAACTGCACACAATTTACAGCTAGTTCATCCCAACTCCTACATACCCTGATATTATTAGTAGATAAAACTACATAGGCTGAGATTTGCAAGAGGTAGGAAACATAGTAGGAAAGTTGTGTTTCAGTAACCAAATCTAAACCCACAATTTCTAAAGGTCATGAACCACTGGTTCCCTCTAGGATGAAGGCTACTCATTTAAGAGTATCTTAGAACCTTCATGAAGTCAGAGAGCCGAAGGCCAATTTCATTCTGTCTGATTACCCAACAGTGAGCCTCTGAGGAAGGGGTATGGCTTTCCAGGATCCAAGCAAACTTTATCCGACAGCTGCCGGGGCTATAGTCATGTGGGTGTCCTCAGAAAGCTCTGCACTTCTGACAATCTGCAGTCACCATTGTCAATCATTGTTACATAGACTAGGCTGGCCTCAAACTCAAGATCCACTTGCTGCAGGCTCCCCATTATACATATATACACACATATATAAGACATATATGTGTGTGTATATGTTTGTAAACATGTATAATCATTATACATACACACACACACACACACATGTTTCTTTTCTCCCTAATTATATATCACCTTTAAGAGGTTCTGGAACACAGGATTGTGATGGATCCAGCATCATGGAAATTTATAAGGCTTAAAATTAGTATAAAATCAGTTTTAGAAGCTTCAAGTTACAGAGATAATTAGTAAAATTTGGTTATATCAAGATATGAAATAATACCATAGCAGTTAACTTCATAAAATTCTTCTGTTTGGATAAGGATGGAACACATATATAAGGGCTGGGGAAATGGCCCAGACTCAAAAGGGCCTGCTGTGTAATCATGAGGACCTGCGTTCTGATCCCCACAGTCCATGTAAAAGCTGGACATAAAGACATACATTTGTTGGATTTGGGGTTTTGTTTGTTTTTTTGCTTAAATGTGGTCTTGCTATGTAGCTCTGGCTGGCCTGGAAATCACCTTATAGCAAAGGGTAACCTTGCACTTACAGAGAGAGATCCACCTACTCTTCTGCTTCTTGGTTTCTAGGATTAATGGCATGCATTTGTAAACCCAGTGTGTGTGTAGGGAGGTGGGGGGTGGATCCTTAAAGCACATTGGCCAGACAGCCTAGTCAAGTGGGTGAGCTCCAGGTTTAGAGAGAGACAGATCATATCTCAAAAAGTAAGATGCCTCCAGGGATCGACTGCACTAAGGATACAGGTACCCAGGGACTCCCCAATATAACACCGCTTGGGACACAGCCTGTTGGGCTTCCATCTGCGCCCAAGAGCGGGACAGCTCTGCGGTCGTCTGGGCGCCAGCTCTGCTGTGGGCCATCTGCCCTGCAGAGTGATCTGTGCTGAGAGAGTGCAGAGTGCACTCCTCCATCTTTGCTCCAGCAACAGGGCAAATTGAACCTCCAGACACAGGGACAATCAAGCATAGTATATCTTGGGTCTCAGCCAGTTTGTGTGCTCCCTGCTACCAAGAGCTGGGCAGGCCTGCTACCAAGAGCTGGGCAGGTCTGCGGTCACCTACGCGCCAGCTCTGCTGTGGGACATCTGCCCTGCAGAGGGACCCCCCACCCCCCCACCCCTCTGGGAGAGAGCGGACCCGCACAGGGCGGGAGCGTACCAGCCTCCGCTTGGCGACCTCTGCTCCGGGAATCCACTACACTGAGCCTTTGGATGTGCAGGGATTCCCCAATATAACATCACTTGGGGCAAGGCACATCAGGGCTCCAAAGTCACTCAGGAGCAGGGAAGGCCCCAGAAATTGGTGCCAGGGGAATCCTGGTAATGGGGGGGGGGTTCAGAAATAGCCTTGCAGGCTCACAGGCAGTCCAACCAACAGCCAGTGACAGCAGGACCAACTAACATCAGAGGTATCCAGATGGCAAAAGGCAAACGTAGGAACGTTGCTAACAGAAATCAAAGTAATATGGCACCATCCGAACCCAACTCTCCAACAGCAGCAAGTCCTGGAGACCCCACCACACCCAAAAGACAAGATCTGGATTTAAAATCACTTCTCATGATGCTATTAGAGGATTTCAAGAAGGACACAAATAAATCTAATGAAGAATTACAGGAGAACATAAATCAATGGGTAGAAGCCCTTACAAAGGAAACACAAAAATCGCTTAGAGAAATGCAGGAGAACATGGGTCAACTGATGGAGGCCCACAAGGAGGCAACACAAAAATTGCTTAAAGAAATGAATCAATGGGTAGATGCCCTTTCAAAGGAATCACAAAAATCGCATAAAGAAATGCAGAATATGGGTGTGATGGTTAGTATATGCTGGTCCCAGGGAGTGGCACTATTAGAAGGTGTGGCCTTGTTGGAGGAAGTGTGTCACTGTAAGGTTGGGCTTAGAGATCTTCGTCTTAGATGCCTGAAGATGCTCAGTCTGTTGCTGGTTTCCTTTGGATAAAGCTGTAGAACCCTCAGCTCTTCCTGCACCATGCCTGCCTGGATGTTGCCATGCTTCTGCCTTGATGACAATGGACTAAACCTCTGAACCTGTAAGCCAGCCCCAAGTAAATGTCTTTTATAAAACTTGCATTGGTCATTGGTGTCTGTTCACAGCAGTAAAACCTAAACTAATACAATGGGTCAACAGATGGAGGCCCATAGGGAGGCAACACAAAAATCGCTTAAAGAAATGAATCAACGGGTAGATGCCCTTACAAAGGAAACACGAGAATTGCTTAAAGAAATGCAGGAGACTATGGATCAACAGATGGAAGCCCATGAGGAGGAAACACAAAAATCACTTAGAGAAAAACAGGAGAACTTGGGTCAACAGGCAGAAATCCTGAAAGAGGAAATGCAAAAATATCTTAAAGAAATACAGGAAAATACAAACAAACAAGTGAAGGATCTCAGCAAATCCATCCAGGAACTAAAAAAGGAAGTAGAAACAACTAAGAAATCACAGAGGGAGACAAATTTGGAGATAGAAAACCTTGGGAAGAAATCAGGAGTCATAGATGCAAATATCAACAATAGAATACAAGAGATGGAAGAAAGAATCTCAGGTGCCGAAGATACCATAGAAAGCATCGACTCAACAGTCAAAGAAAATGCAAAATGCAAAAAACGTGTAACCCAAAACATCCAGGAAATCCAGGACACAATGAAAGACCAAATCTAAGGATTATAGGTATAGATGAGAGTGAAGATTTGCAACTTAAAGGGCCAGTAAATATCTTCAACAAAATTATGGAGGAAAACTTCCCTAACCTAAAGAGAGAGATGCTGATGAACGTACAAGAAGCCTACAAAACTCCAAACAGACTGGATCAGAACAGAAATACCTCCCGTCACATAATAATCAAAACACCAAATGTACTAAACAAAGAAAGAATATTAAAAGCAGTAAGAGAAAAGGGCCAAGTAACATACAAAGGAAGACCTATCTGAATCACATCAGACTTCTCACCAGAGACTATGAAAGCCAGAAGATCCTGGGCAGATCTCATGCAGACTCTAAGAGAACACAAATGCCAGCCTAGACTACTCTACCCAGCAAAACTTTCAATCACCATAGATGGAGAGACCAAGATATTCCATGATAAAACCAAATTTAAACAATATCTTTCCACAAACCCAGCCCTGCAAAGGATAATAGGTGGAAACCACCAATGCAAGGAGAGAAACTACACCCTGGAAAAAAAGAGATAGTAACCTTCTTGCATCAAACCCAAAAGTAGATAACCACTCAAACATAAAGATAGCGTCAAGAAAAGCAGGTGGCAATAATCACTATTCCTTAATCTCTCAATATCAATGGTCTGAATTCCCCAATAAAAAGACATAGACTAACAGACTGGATATGTAAACAGGACCCAGCATTTTGCTGTGTGCAAGAAACGCACTTCAGTATCAAAGACAAACACTACCTCAGAGTAAAAGGCTGGAAAACAATTTTATAAGCAAGTGGTCCCAGGAAACAAGCCAGAGTAGCCATCCTAATATCATATAAAATTGACTTTCCACCTAAAGTCATCAAAAAAGACACAGAAGGACACTGCATACTGATCAAAGGAAAAATCCACCAAGAAGAACTCTCGATTCTGAATATCTATGCTCCAAATGCAAGGCCACCCTCATTTGTAAAAGAAACTTTACTAAAGTTCAAAGCACACATTGCACCTCACACAATAATAGTGGGTGACTTCAACACCCAGCTCTCTGAAATGGATCATTCAGGAAAGCAGAAACTAAACAGGAACACAGTGAATCTAATTGAAGCCTTGGACCAAATGGAACTAACATATATATAAAACATTTCATCCTAAAGCAAAAGAATACACCTTCTTCTCAGCACCTCAAGGTACCTTCTCCAAAACCGACCATATAATTGGTCACAAATCAGACCTCAACAGATATAAGAAGATCGAAGTAATCCCATGCCTCCTATCAGACCAATATGGAATAAGGGTTGTCTTCAATGGCAACAAAAACAAAAGAAAGCCCACATACACACGGAGGCTGAACAATGCTCTACTCAATGATAACTTGGTCAAGGAGGAAATAAAGAAAGAAATCAAAGATTTTTTAAAATTTAATGAAAATGAAGGCACAACATACCCTAATTTATGGTACACAATGAAAGCGGTGCTAAGAGGAAAATTTACCGCCCTGAGTGCCTCCAAAAAGAAACAGGAGACAGCATACACTAGCAGCTTAATGGCACACCTGAAAGCCCTGGAACAGAAAGAAGCAAATACACCCAAGAGGAGTAGAAGGCAGGAAATCATCAAATTCAGGGCTGAAATCAATCAAGTAGAAACAAATAAAACCATACAAAGAATCAATAAAACTAGGAGTTGTTTCTTTGAGAAAATCAACAAGATAGATAAGCCCTTAGCCAGACTAGCCAGAGGTCACAGAGACAGATTAACAAAATTAACAAAATCAGAAACGAAAAGGGAAAGATAACAACAGAAACTGAGGAAATTCAAAAAATCATCAGATCCTACTACAAAAGCCTGTATTCAACACAACTTGAAAATCTCGAGGAAATGGACAATTTCCTTGACAGATACCAAATACCAAAATTAAATCAGGATCAAATAGACCATCTAAACCGTCCCATAACCCCTGAAGAAATAGAAATGGTGATTGGAAGTCTTCCAACCAAAAAAAGCACAGGTCCAGATGGTTTTAGTGTAGAATTCTATCAGACCTTCAAAGAAGACCTGACACCAATACTCTTCAAACTATTCCACAAACTAGAAACAGAAGGAACACTACCCAACTCATTCTATGAAGCCACAATTACGCTAATACCAAAATCACACAAAGATCCGACAAAGAAAGAGAATCTCAGGACAATCTGTCTTATGAATATCGATGCAAAAATACTCAATAAAATTCTTGCCAACCGAATCCAAGAACACATCAAAACGATCATTCACCACGATCAAGTAGGCTTCATCCCAGGGATGCAGGGATGGTTCAATATAAGGAAATCCATCAATGTAATCCACTATGTTAAAAAACTCAAAGAAAAAAACCACATGGTCACTTCATTAGATGCTGAGAAAGCATTTGACAAAATTCAGCATCCTTTCATGTTAAAGGTCTTGGAAAGATCAGGAATTCGAGGCCCATATCTAAACATAGTAAAAGAATTTACAGCAAACCGGTAGCCAACATCAATCGAAATGGAGAGAAACTTGAAGCAATCCCACTGAAATCAGGGACTAGACAAGGCTACCCTCTCTCTCCATATCTTTTCAATATAGTACTTGAAGTTCTAGCTAGAGCAATTAGACAACAAAAGGAGGTCAAAGGGATACAAATTGGAAAGGAAGAAGTCAAACTATCACTATTTGCAGATGATATGATAGTATACTTAAGCGACCCAAAGAACTCCACCAGAGAACTCCCACAGCTGATAAACAACTTCAGCAAAGTGGCCAGATATAAAATCAACTCAAGCAAGTCAGTAGCCTTCCTATACTCAAAGGATAAGCAGGCTGAGAAAGAAATAAGAGAAACGATACCCTTCACGATAGCCACAAACCATATAAAGTATCTTGGTGTGACTCTAACCAAAGAAGTGAAAGATCTGTATGACAAGAACTTCAAGTCTCTGAAGAAAGAAATTGAAGAAGACCTCAGAAGATGGAAAAATCTGCTATGCTCATGCATTGGCAGGATTAATATAGCAAAAATGACCATCTTGCCAAAAGCAATATACAGATTCAATGCAATCCCCATCCAAATCCTAACTCAATTCTTCATAGAGTTAGAAAGAGCAATTCAAAAATTCATCTGGAATAACAGAAAACCCAGGATAGCTAAAACTATTCTCAAGAGTAAAAGAACTTCTGAGAGAATCAATATCCCGGACCTCAAGCTGTACTACAGAGCAATAGTGTTAAAAACCGCATGGTATTGGTACAGTGACAGGCATGTAGATCAATGGAACAGAATTGAAGACCCAGAAATGAATCCACACTCCTATGGTCACTTGTTCTTTGACAAAGGAGCTAAAACCATCCAGTGGAAAAAAGATAGCCTTTTCAACAAATGGTGCTGGTTCAACTGGAGGTCAACATGCAGAAGAATGCAAATTTACCCATTCTTATCTCCTTGAACTAAGCTCAATTCCAAGTAGATCAAGGACCTCCACATAAAACCAGACACACTGAAACTAATAGAAAGGAAACTAGGGAAAAACCTTGAACATATGGACACAGGGGAGAATTTTCTGAACAGAACTCCAATAGCTTATGCTCTAAGATCAAGAATTGACAAATGGGACCTCATAAAATTACAGTTTCTATAAGGCAAAAGACACTGTCAAAAGGACAAAGCGGCAACCAACTAACTGGGAAATGATCTTTACCATCCCTACATCTGACAGAGGGCTAATATCCAATATATACAAAGAACTCAAGAAGTTAGACTCCAGAGAGCCAAGTAACCGTATTAAAAAATGGGGTACAGAGCTAAACAAAGAGTTCTCACCTGAAGAATATCTAATGGCTGAGAAGCACCTAAAGAGATGTTCATCATCCTTAGTCATTAGGGAAATGCAAATCAAAACAACCCTGAGATTCCATCTCACACCAGTCAGAATAGCTAAGATCAAAAACACAGGAGACAGCAGTTGTTGGCAAGGAGGTGGAGAAAGAAGAACACTCCTCCACTGCTGGTGGGATTACAAGCTGGTACAACCACTCTGGAAAGCTGTCTGGCAGTTCCTCAGAAAACTGGGCATGACACTCCCGGAGGATCCGGCTATACCACTCTTGGGCATATACCCAGAGGCTTCCCCTGCATGCAATAAGGACACATGCTCCACTATGTTCATAGCAGCCTTATTTATAATAGCCAGAAGCTGGAAAGAACCCAGATGTCCCTCAATGGAGGAATGGATTCAGAAGATGTGGTATATTTACACAATGGAATACCACTCTGCAATTAAAAACATTGAATTCACGAAATTCCTAGGCAAATGGTCAGAACTTGAAAATATCATCCTTAGTGAGGTAACCCAATCACAAAAGAACACACATGGTATGCAGTCACTGATAAGGGGATATTAACCCAGAATCTTGGAATACCCTAGACACAATTCGCATATCAGTAGATTTCTAAGAAGATGGAAGGAGAGACCCCTGGTCCTGGAAAGACTGGATGTAGGGGAATAGCAGGACAGAGAAGTGAGAGGGGGTTGAATGGAGAAAAGAGGGAGGGAAGGGGGCTTATGGGACTTTCGGGGAGGGAGGAAACGAAAGGGAAATGATTTCGAATGTAAATAAAAAAACTTAGAAAAGAAAATAAAAAGAAAAAAAAAGTAAGATGCCAAGTGATAGAAGGAGAATTCTGGCCTTCACACATATGCACACTTGTGTGCATATGTAGTCATATGCACATATGTGTGCACACCCATACATGCAAAGATTAAAACACACATAAATGCTTTAGAATGCAAAATGTATAATTTTGTGATGTTATGCCCTTTATTTGAAATTTGAATGAATTGTGAAATACTAAGATAAATAGCAAAAAATTGTGTTAATGACAAAAGCTCTGCATGTGCATGCACATGTATGTGTGTGATTGGTGCTCCAACTGGGTTTTATATGTGGTAGGCGAGTACTCTATCACTGAACTTCACCTTCAGCCCTATGACTTAGAGTTTTTGATGCATTTGACTTACAACATGAAACAGCAAATAAAACATACTATTGCAGAATGGAGAGAGAGAATGTGGGTACTAGGACATGTGTGGGGGTGAGAGCATATGAATATGAAAGAGCTCAGAATAAAGACTTCTGTATTTTAGTACCATGCATGCACGTGTGTTCTCCTATTCTGTGAGGAAAGGCCTGCATTGTATTTTGCATTGAGCCCTATGGATTTTGTACCTGGCTTTGGGGCTGATAGGGGAAAAGAGGAGTCATAGGAGTTATTCTAATGGAGATAGTTTAATGTGGAAAATCAGATTAACAGGGGCCAATGGGATAAAAAGACAAAGGAGAACATGGAGGAAAGACTCAATGCAGACAAGGGCTGCTTCTCCAATGGTGGCGAAGTCAGAGCAAGATGAAAAGGGCTGCATTCAAGATCTCTTAGTAGGAGCCTTGTAGAGCTATGGTCAGGTTTTTGCAGAAGGTGATTGACAGCTGCTGCAGGGACCTTGAGAACTTGGGCCTGGGAACTTGGAGAGCCACTGTATAAAGCCAGGCCTCAGACCTCTGAGGCTGGGACATCAGTTGCTTTGGAAGGTTATTTTGATGGATGGGTATAATATAGCTGGTTTTAGAAGTATCAGCTCTACACGAGTTAACTGCAGAAGCAGTAGTAGTAGTTACAGAGGAAAAAGAGTGTGATCATGCTGCTTCCAAGATTCCCTTCCTTCAGCACCCCTAAGTGACCAATTTGAAGAGGAGTTCAACTGGCAAGGAAGAATCGTGGCTTGCAGAACCCCACAGGAATGTGGTGTCAAGTGGCAGAGTGGAGAACAGTGAAATTGAACCATGAGACAATTTTGACCAGCATAGAACCATGCTGAGAGGGCCTGGGCATTCACAGCTTGCCTTAACTGAGTTCAAACATTCAACCTGAGAACTTAAGGAGAAAACACACACACACACACACACACACACACACACACACACACCCCTTGCATATTAAGATATGCCAGGTTAAGTGGAAGGTTCATCTAGACTGCTCCAGCTCACTTCCACTCAGAACATTCCCAGCTATGGAAATCTCTATGCCTAGACATCTCATGGCAAACTTCTCATGATTTGAGCCTTACTTCAAATATTCCCCCCTCTGAGACTTCTTGACCTCAAATCTACATTGGTCTAATGCTACTTGTATTATGTAATTTTGGGTTCCCAAAATTGCACAAGAATCTGCACATCCCCATGCAAGACACTGAGGGACTCTGCCCCCAGTTGGTTTTGATTGGCAAATAAAGTTGCTGGCAGTCAAGATCTGGGCAGGGCAGACAGAGGTGGGACTTTGAGAATTCCTTGTCAAGGGATGGAGAAAGGAGGAGGATGGTCTGCCATGCCGAGAGAGGGAGAAGGGAGATGCTATGCCTGAGAAGGTATGGGATACAGAGCATAGCCACCATGTAGAAACCATGGGAGAACAGCCTTCAGAGGGCTGCCCAACTGGGTCAAGGACAGCAAAGATGGAATCTAGATTTTTGTAAGTAATGACTTGGGAATATCGGAGGGAGGTGGAATAGCCATGTGGAGGTTAGGAAGTGTCCCAGACATTGAGCTGTTTAAGGGATATCAAAATATAAATGCTATGTGAGTGTGTCTTTCATTCAGGAACCCAGAACATTGGGGTGGGTGGCAAGGGATGCGCCACCGCTGCCTCCATCAATTTATTTAACTGGGAACCTCTACAGTTACTTCCTGAAGGACCTCATCATACTCTTTCGTCTTGGCCATTATCATCATCTAGAGATGTCTCCTGGCTTGCTAAATGTCTTCCTTGTAGCAGAGTATAGGAAGGGAGAGCTTGTCTGTACAGTACAGCAGTTAAAAGATGACAAACCCATGATGGGACTCAACCCAAGGCCTTATGAATATCAGTGAAGCACTGGAAAAACTGCACTACATTTCCCAGACCCAAACAATTGTTTGTAATTCCATTGTTTTTCTAGTCACTGTGCAAAATACCTTACAAAACCACCTTATGTAAAAGCTTCAATTGTGAGGGTACAGACCATTCCAATGGGGAAGGTGTGGTGGGAAGGCAGTTCCCAAGAGCAGAAGGTAGCTAGACTGCAGTCAGGAACCAGAGAGATGAATTCTGTCGCTCAACTCACTGTTTCTCATGCCATTTTTATTTATTCTGGGGCACTAAATACAGGGCACTAAATATCTTTGTATTCAGGGTAGGTCTTCCATAGACACTCACATGGAGGTTTGCCTCCTATGTAATTCTAAATGCAGCTAAATTAGACAATGTAGATTAGTCATCACAAACTGCAAGAAAGAAAAAATATCCTGAAGCAAACATTTTCTATCATTATGTGGACATGCAGGTAAAGGCTAGAAATATGCCTCTTTGCTAAATCATTCATCAATTTTATGACCATAAAAAAATTGACCACCACCTTTAGAAGAATTTGAGGGTAGGTGTAGAGATGGTTTAGTGATTAAATGCACTTGTTGCTCTTTCTGAGGATCTGGGTTCAATTTCCAGTACCCACATAATGGCTCACAACTATTTGCAACTCTAGTTCCAAGAAATCCAATCTCTTCTGTTCTCCATGGGTACCAGACACATGTGATACAGAGACATGCATGTAGACAGAACACCCATACACATGAAATAAATGGGTCTAAAAATATAGTTGAAAACTAATCATGTTTGTCCTCTTTTCAAAATTTCTGCTTGAGAGATGCTGTGTGTGTGTGTGTGTGTGTGTACATGTTTACTTCTGAGCTATAAAGTATTAATAATTGAAGAGGCTAAGAGACTAAAGAATATTTTCTAACTCACTTGAAGGGCCATTAACTGAATAGATACAACAAGATCATGTGGTCATGTAATAAGATAGCATTTGGACACAAAGACAATAATATACTGTTGCATATGCTACAACATGATGCACCTTGAAACTATTCTCCTTGAGTGAATGAATTCAGTCATAGAAGACCATGTGTCATATGGTTCTACTTCCAGGACATACCTAAAATAGGTCAACCTTTAGACACAACAGTCTACAATTAATGCTGGCTAAGGTTTGGGTAGTGGTGGTGGTGTGCAGATGAGAGAATAGGGGGACAATAGCTGGAGAGTATGGGGTTCCTCCTTAAGCTGATGAACTATTCTAAAATCAGAGGTGGTCTTGGTTGCATAAACCTTTGTGTGTTCTGGAAACTGCTGAACCGTATTGTTTCAATGGGGGAATTTTAAGGTAAGGAAACTGAAAAGTCAATTTAGTAATTGTTCAAAATAAGTGTTTCCTGGTGTAAGATGGTAGATACAGAATCCACTTCTACTTTCTCCCTCCCTTCATATTATACATGGATATCCATGGCCTACAGACCATACGCAAGCCATTGTATGCTGGCTTGTTTCTTATGGGTTATACTGGAGTGAATAGAGGGTTGTGTGCATGGTGTCTGTAGTCTTCATCACTCAAACACCAGAACCAAGTGATTTCAAAGGTACTTCATGGCCCACAGAACCGAAAATCTATTCTCTTTCCTTTTAAAAGAAAATGAAGAGGAAAGGGTTGCTGAGAGATGGTTGAGAGGATGAAGGTTCTTGCTACTCAGCCCGACAACCTGAGTTTGAACCCTGAACTCACATGTTTGAAGGAAAGAGCTGACTCTTACAAGCTATCCTTGAACTTATGCTATGGCACATGCATACATGCATGCATGCAAACACACACACTACACACACACAAACACATACTCAAACTGTAAAAAGACCATGTCAACTCACCCTTGTGTTTGAAGAAATGACAGGCAAATCATTGCTATATTATTTAAAGAGAAAAATACTTTTTATGCTAATGTCTCACAATATATTTCAACGGTACTCATCAGAAAAAGCCTCCCGGAAAATTTACTGATAAAATGTCACCTGTTCTAAGTATTTTTGTTGTTGTTTATTTGTTTGTTTTTGTCACAACAGTATTGCCCAAATCATTCTATTTCATGAACCCTGAGATTCCACTGATAATGAGTCCCCATAACTGTGTTTATGAGGAAAAAGTGTGTACTAGTTACAACACAATACCAAGACAACTCTTATACAGGACAACATTTAATTGGGGCTGACTTCCAGGTTCAAAGGTTCAGTTTGTTATCTGTCATGGTGGGAAGCATGGCAGTGTCCAGGCAGGCATGGTACTTGGAGGAGCTGAGGGTTCTACATCTTGATCTGAAGGCAAACAAGAGAAGACTACTGTCTTCCAGACTGCTAGGAGCATCAGGAATCCACCTGTCTCCACCCTCAACCCTGGGATTTCAAGTACATGGCACAGTGCTTTTTTGTTTTTGTTTTTTAAATTTAGATGTGGGTTTTGGGAATCCAACTCAGGTCCTCATGTTTATAATGCAAGCAATTTACCCACTGAACTGACTCCCAAGCCTCCCATGTGTTTTTAAGATTTGGATCTGAGTCGGGTTTCACTCTTAACTTCCCAGAGTTCACACAGTATCATATCATTGCATATAATGTGCGCACCAGACTCAGAAAAAAAAAATAATGCTTTTAATAATGAGTGCCTTAAAAAAACTTTTCACAGTGGTGTTGGCACCTACATTCCTTTTCTCTAAGAGCAGTTTCTTTTTTTGTGTTTACCTTAAGAAACAACAGCCACAGGATGCAAAGGAATCAAACAGAAGGAAGCCTGCTGGGGATTAGGAGATCAAGAAGGTCTGTGTGTACCAGAGTCAGTGATCACAACAGCCAAAGAAAGGAGGAAGACAAGGAAAAATGAAAGATTAGTCTGAAAACTAAATATAAAAAAAAATAACCCACAAAAGCTATAACTCAAACCTCTTGTTATTTTAACAATCAGAAGAGTGGCCACTGTTAACAGCTTACATAGTGCTAATGTCCCAGGTCCCCAAAGCTTCCTAAAGCACGATTCTCTAAGGAGGAAAGTAGATTCATAGTACAGCGAGTATAGGCCAGGGTTTGTATGTGTGTCATCCACGTGTTGGCGTGCATATTCATGATTCAATAGCTTCTTCCAGCACAATTCAGGGCAGTGTCACGTTCCTGAAGCAGCAGGCACAGGGTGAGAAGCCTACAGGACAGAACAAGGCTGCAGCCTTCTGGGTGGCTGGGGAGACTGCTGTTGAGTCAGACAGCTGAGGGTCAAATATCTCCTTCACATCGGAACAGCTGCTGACCTTCCCACAGCTTTTGGGCAGCTCCTGGGCAGTGGGTGTAACAGTACCTTGGAGGTTATGGGACGGACTAAATAAGATACCAAATTTGAAGCTTCCTGCACAGGTCTTGACACCTAATAAACACTCAATAAATGCTGACTATCACTAAAGAAGACTCTTTTTGTCTAACCACCTGATGATATTGCCTTTCTTCTGGGTCTGCAGATTCCACTGTACAAGACTCTAGAGCCACTTGTAGTCTAACAGTGGCGAGCTGCTGTGATTTTTTTTTTCTTTTGGCTGTTGTTGTCTGTTTTATGAGTCTCCTAGCTGAGTGCTAAGAAAGACTTCTGGTCAATGTGTCCAATCCATTTCCCTGATAAAAACAAAAAACAAAAAAACAAAAGACCCAGAATCTCAAAAGACATCAGTGGCCTGCTCCAAAACACAACAGACACTGGAGAATAAAAGACATTTCCACAGCAAAGGATATTGTGCACACCAAGAAAGTAATTTTTGTCACAGGCTAGGTGGCCTTCCAGCAGGTGACAGCGGGAGCCATGGTGGTATTAACTTCCTAAGAGTAGATAAGTCAGCAGGGGCTTCTTGGGCACTTGACAGAAGTCAATTTAGAAGCACTGGAAACACCCGGCTTTAAAGATAATCATGTTAAGAATCAAATGCAACAAAATCATTACATCTGTCAAGATTTATGGACAGATGTATTTATGCTGACACTGGACCACTAATACCTTGACAAATGAGAGGCCTTGACATACATAACAGAGATTGTCCAAGTCTATTTTCTCATTCAAAAAAAAGGGGCATAAAGTAGTGGGTTATGACAAGCTGGTAAAGGGTTGATATGGCTTGGGGCAGGGGGGTGATCTATGGTCCTGGTCCATCCACTGTCCACAACCCACTGCAATATATTAAATGCAACAGGCAGCTCTTACCATGAATATAATTGTAAATGGCCAATAAGGAGATGTAATGAAGAATGGACCCCTTCCCTCACTGGAGTTCATACACACACACACACACACACACACACACACACACACAGTCTGAATCTTCAGTCCCCAAAGGATTGTTTCACCAATGCAAGAGAAGTGAGGGGGATCTGATTAGCAGGTAAGTATCTGTGTGTGTTGAGGGCACAGTGGCCGTGCTTCTCTAAGTCTATTAAAGAGGCTAATTCCTGGCAGTGAATTAAAGTCAGGGCTTGGTTCATACTCAAATACCTGGAAGAAATTTGCTTAGAAAAAGGTCTGTAAAAAGACAATTAGATTTATGATCTATCAACAGGAATTTGATAAACTCATAACAGCTGAAAGGGACCATAGATGAAAGTCACTAATGTAACAGGATCCGTAGCATTAATAAGAGAGACCTCTGCAGATGCAATGTTATTTCGACTTGCGTGTTTTCAGACACTATCCCTGCATCCTTGTAGCGACTCATACTCTTTGTCTTATCCAATCTATAACAATTTGAGCCCTAGATGAAAAGAAAGCATCTTTCTATCAAAGGACAACTCAACATGAACAAAGACTTTGCCAGGAGGAAACAAGAGACTTGAATGCAGGCAGTGAGCTTCTCCATAGGAAGAGATTGGATATTGGGTATTACGTGCAGAGAGGGCAAAGCTGGCTCTAGCAAGTATGAGGTCACCATGAAGTACCACAGGTAGCTTGGGCGGAAGATACGAGTTGAGCCAGTGTGTGTCCATGCTTGTGCACAAACGCACATACACCTCTTGAATTCAGATGAGACTTATGGAAAATATGAGAACAAGAGGTGTTCTGTAGGAGATAGACAACAGCTATGTCAATTGTCACTCAAGCCATTCATTGAAATAATAATCAAGAACGCTAGCTGTGTTCCAGGCACCGGGAGAAGTTGTGGAGAAACAACAGTGGGATGCCTTCGCTGGGGCTCAGGAGCTTATAATCTAGCTGTGAGTGCAGGGAGAGTGAGAAGAGTCAAATAACAAACACGGGAAAGAAAGCAAGTTAAGTGTGGAGTACCAGAACACTGAAAGGCGAACGCGTGAGCACGTGGGGTGAACTCAGGGGGTCGGGCTCTCTAGGTAGGAAGCATGAAGGCGTTTTAATGAGAAGACTTGAGAGCAAGGTCTGAGGAAAGACGGCGAGAAAAGCTAATGCCTGATTGTGCACACGGGCCAGCGAACCGAAAGAGCCTGAGGTAGGTAGACAGACACCTGACCTCTTGGTGGAAAAGACAGTTGTGATGAAGTGGACAGAGTGGGGAAGACTTAGAGCAATTGGTATAGGAAGAGGCATGGTGTCATCTCATTTAAAGTTCTGAGAGCTTTATCAGGGATCGACTGTGCAAATGTTAGAATGAGCACTGGATGACAGAATAATTACCATATATAATATACAGAGTCATTCGAGCAAGCTTGTGATAGGTTGGGCCACATGGGCACCATGCAGATGGAGCGAAGTAGATGTGTTTTGGAGTTGAAACAGACTGTAATTCCATAGTCAGGTTCTTTTTAGGTTTAACTTTTTTTCCTACCATGCTCCTAAGATTTATATAGAGATTAATGAAACGGTACCCACACGCTACTTTGAATTCCTAGGAGAGAAGCAAGGTATTATTATTATTTTCTTTACTCATATTATGAATTTATTAACTTTTAGCTCTGATATTGAGGTAGGTATTTCATTGACAGCTGGGGTCTCATTTTACTAGCCAGGTGCCCATGTTGAACAAAGGTTATATTATTATTGAAGTTATTATTAGGAAAATATAATAGCTCATGTTGAATACCAATAGCACAACCTAATTTCTTATGATTCCGGCAAGCAGCTGGGGCAGAGGTAGGGGTGTTCAGCAAGTGTGTTTCTGATCCTCAACATCTTTTTTCCTTACCAGATTTCAGGGTAGGGGGAGTTGGAATTTTGAGTGATTCCAGGCCAGTTCCTTCTGAATGACAACCTTGCCTGGTGGTCAAACCCAAAACTTTCTCCTGAATTTAAAATTAATCTCCTGAGGAACTGAGGGCCAACTTGTTGACATGGCAAAAGAAATAAATCTCAAATTAACTGATCCTTAAGAAGTAATTAAACCTAGGAACTAGAGTTAGGAGCAGGGGAGTTCTGAAATACACTTACGATTACATTTAGGAAAGCACTGTACCTGAAGTGACAATGTACAGGAACTGAAAGACTGGATGTGGATGAAATCAGAGCCAAATATTACCTATGAGCACTCTATTTACTCCTTTTATAAATGTATCCCTTCCCCAAAACCAGAGCAGATGAGGCATAAAATGCACACAAAATACCATCAACTGTGTGTGTACATGTATGTGTGTGTGTGTGTGTGTGTGTATTCACACACACACATATACACATACTAGTTATCCCTGACTTGCTTGAAATTTGCTATGTAGACCAGGCTGGCCTTAGATTTATAGAAATCTGCTTCTCTCTGCCTCTTAAGTGCTAGGATTAGAGGCATGTGCTACTAAGCCCAGCTTTAAAAGGAAACACAAAAATGGTGGTGTTGGTGATGGTGGAGTGCAACAGGGTCTCACTATGCAGTAACTGCTGGCTTATTATTATGTTTTTAATATATTAGCATCCACAGACAGAATAATATGGTTTCTATGAGACAACTGTATTCAGAAACTATGGTTAATACTGACACTTATATATATCTCATAATATGGGCAAGCCACGTGACAGCTACACAGCCATTGCTGTTTATGTGTTTGAGTGGAATGCATCTCAAGATGCTGCAAGTGAGTGCTCTCTGTGAGCCAGGAAATCAATGAATGGTTGGCAAGTGGAAAGTGGCCAATGCCAACAGCCTGAGCCTGGGAGCTCGTAAGTCAGACAGGCAGGAGAAGCACTCTCCCAAGAGGAGAGGACTTTCCTTTTTCTATTTTTTTAAACAACGTATGTATGTTGTTTGTATGTTCACACATGTACATGCATGCGTGTCAAGGTCAGAGGGTGAAGCTGTGTGTTTTTCTCAGTTATTCTCCACTTTATTTTTTTGAGACAGGGCCTCTCACTAGATCTGAACTTCACCGGTTTGGCTAGACTAGCTGGCCTACAAGCCCCAGACACTGTCCTGCTCTGTCTCCACAGGGCTGAGACTACAGGCGCTTGCTGCTGGGCCTGGATTTTTTACGTGGGTTCTGGAGAATTGAACCTAGGTCTTTATATTTGATTGGGAAGCATTTGTCAATTAAGGCAACTCTCCTGTCTCACCTTTCTCATACTTTTTTTTTAACTAAAACTGTTCCATTTATGTGTGTTTGTATATGTATATATTATGTTTGTATGTATTATGTTTGTTTGTATGTATGTATTATGTATGTGTATATGTATGTATTATGTTTGTATATATGTGTATATTATCTTTGTATGTATATAGGTATTATGTTTGTTTGTTTGCATGCATGTACTATGCATGTATTTGTATGTATTATGTTTGTTTGTATGTAGTATGTATGCATGTAGTATATTTGTATGTATGTATTATGTTTGTTTGTATGTATTATGTTTGTTTGTATGTATGTAGCATGTATGTATGTATATATGTATGTACATGCATGTGGACGTGGGTTCCCAGTCCTTCACAAGAGCAGCAAGCACTCTTACCCACTCTTCCCCTTGGTTCAGATAGCACTTCGGGTTCCCTTTCGTCATGGTTGACTTTCCAATGGCCGTTGCTGCCAACTTACTTTTCATTCTTTCTTTCTCCTTTGCTAATAATTCTGATTTTATTTGGGATGCTTTTGTGTCTACGTAATAAATGGCCAGCTGTGTGTATTCCCTCCTGGCCTTGACTATGTGCACAGTTCTGGCTGATGAACAGTTGGTAGAAGTCCACCACAAGGCTTCTTGGGGAGCTTATTTTCCCGGTCTTACAAAATCAAACTAAAAAACAGCCAAAATCTCAGTTGATAACTTCTCCTATTGCTTTGCTGCTTCTTTCTCCCAGAGAAAGGATACCACGGGAGCAGGTAAGGGAAGAACAGGTGGCCAGCAGGAAGGCAAAGCTGAATCACCGAGAAAGGTGCAGCAGCAGGAGAGATCGGGCTCCTGCCAGCACTGGCGAGCAGTGAGAACAAACCTGGAGTACCTCTTGGCAGTCCTTGCATCACGCAGTTTGCAGCTTCAGTTGAGCGAGCTCCCTGCTGCTTCTGCACTGCTCTGAAACACACTGGGTGACTTCACTTCCAGAGCAACTGATCCTGACTTTATGTGTGCATTTCTTGAGGGAAGGAGTGGTTTCTTCCACCCAATGCTCCTTGTCATGCTTAAACTGAGACTGAAGACCCAGGAGACCCTGAAGTAATGTCACATGGTGAAAAGGATGTGAGAAATTTAGATCTGCTCTTACAGCCTGACTTAACCAGAGCTGACCTCAGACTTATTGTCCCCATAAATGTGGGTAGACAGAAACACAGCCATTTACTGCACACCTACCTGGACCCCATCTTCAAATAGTCAGATTCAGAAGGTCTGAGATGAGAATCTGGCATCTGTGTGTTAACAAGAATATCTCCAGATTGGGGAAATGTCCTTTTATCAGTTAAGTGCTTGGGCAAGATGAGGTCCTGTGTTGGGCTTTCCAGTACCCACATAAAAGAAGATTGAGGCTGTGCTCCTCTGTATCCCCAGCATTGGGGCCTTAGAGATAGAAAGATCTGAGGCAGTTTAGCTAAATTGGTGGAGAGCAATTAAGGCAGACATTTAACAGTGACTTCTGACCTACATTCACTCTCTCTCCTACCATGCATTATATGTGCCTTCAAATTCTTCTTTCTAGAAAAATCTGGAAAATTCATGGACTTCCTACATGGCTTATGCCACACCCAGAGCTTTTTTCTATTTTAGCCCAGTTGGGAAGAATACAAATCAGAATGAGGAAGAGTTAATTCACAGCTAGCCCACCTGCAGTATTCTCAATGAGAAGGTGTCCCATGTGTGCCTAATAAGGAGTGATGAATATTATATTTCTAACATAATTAAAAGCTTTCATGGTGCCTAGACTGTGAGTGGTAGGGTAGTGAGGGGCAATTATGTAGGGTCACTTTGGGGCTCCTCTTACATTTATTTTATTTTCCATTATATTTTTATATATTTTGCATATGTGTATGTGTATATGCTCACATGTATGCAGGTGCACATACATATACTCATTCATGTGTATGTGGGCCATTGGCCAACTTTGAATGTCATCTATCAAGGGCTGTTTACTTCATTTTTTTGAGGCCAGGTCTCACATTGACCTGGAATTCACAGAGTAAACTAGGCTGGAACTGGAAGATCAGTGAGAGCCAAGGATCTACCTGGGTTCTAAATTTGCAAAACACTGGACTTTTTTTTTTTAAATGCAAGTTCTGGGGATTGAACTCCGATTCTTCTCCTTGCTCAGCAAGCATTTTAATGTCTGATCTATCTCTGCGGAGCACCTGTTCTTCCTTCCAAATTAGGCTGTATGTCTATGAATATCGTTATCATTATACCTAGTGGTTGCCTGAGAGAGACACTGTGGGTGCGTGTTTTTTGTATTAAAAACTTAAAAATATTCATCAAGTCAGGCAAAGGGCCTGGCAACCTTCCACTCCCCAAAGAATCTAGAAAGAAACAATCAACCAAGGCCAAACAACTGAGAAATGGGCCACATACCATCCAAATAAGCTGTGAGATAGACAATTCAGCCTTTCCCCGCAATGACTTTCCCACTAGCATCTCAGTACACCAATTTTCCTGATTTAGGAAGTCATCTGCAATGAAATGCAGGCTGGATGTGGAAAGCAGCGGAACTCTTAAGTAAGTGGCATTTTATTGAGAACATGAGGGCACCATCACTTCCCATTGACCCCCGACTTCTAAACGGGAGGGCAGGTCACAGAGGCTGTACATCTCTCTTGTTTTATTTCCAAACAAATTTTATTTTTATTTTGCCCTCTTGTGTTCAGCCTTCTAATAATTGCACTGCAGAAGAGAGATAGGAAAGCACATAGCTCTGTACGGAATGTGAGCAAAGACACTGGCTTCTTGTCCAGCCCGCATGTCCCCTTTGGAGTAGGCATAGATGGGTGGGTATTTGCATGGATATATATTTTTCCTTTCCTTAAGCTGATGGATGATAAAGCAAGGTGATAGGACATAGATTATACCACCCAGAATAAGGGCTTTCAGAACAAGGGTGCCATGAGACCTTGGAGCCTCTCTCCCATGGAAGGGTTTGCTATCCTATCATGAATTCATGACTGCCATTTCTAATTGATCACAGAACTTTTTCCTATGGAGACAAACCATGAACTTAGAAACTACATACTACACAGTGCCTCAGTCACTCCTTACTCCTCCCTAATGAAGAGGACATGCTCTCTGGATTCCTTTGTTATCAAGAGTGAAAGCAGAGGGCCAGTCCCCTGCATGATTAGGAGTAATGAATCAAGAACACACACTACTCTACTCAGTGATTTGCACACCCAGCTGCCAGATCTGTGAGATGGTAGCTCACGTAGGCTAAATGCAGTAGGCTCTATTCTCTTTCTGACTCTTTTTATAATCACACAGAATAATGGTCCTCAGAACAAGTGTGTTCAGAAAGATTTGGAATACTGCTTCCATAGAGTCAGGTAGGCCACGGTGGGGATCATTTGATGTTGACACAAATAATCTACAGTCCTCTAAGAACATGACCTCTTGGAGTGAAAGTTTCATTTTGGTGTCTTTTAGGGGACAGACTTGGTGACACCTGATATAAAGTTGGGTCTTCATTTTTCTCAACAGATATATACAGGATCAGAGTTTGAATGGGAAATGTCACTCACAGCTACATGTACTTTGATTCTCTGCCCAGCTGATGGGTGAAATTTTGGAGATGGTGGGACTGTGACCCAGTAGCTGAAGTGGTTCACTGGGGATGGGCACTACAGGAGGTACCTATTTCTTGTCTGATCTTGCTGCTTCCTGACTCATTGTGATGGGAATAAGCCAAGCCACAAGCTCCCACTAACACAGACTGACCTCTTCTCACGACCTGCTCTAGCCACCTGTCTTCCCTACCATGATGAACTGCAGCCCTATTGCGACTGAGTCAAAGCAAACACCTCCTCCCTTAAGTTGTTTGTGTCAGACACTTTGTCACAGTGAGGAGAAAAGTCATTAACAGAGAAACTCAGTGATGCCACACCCCAAACAATACACCCAGGACCCGCAGGGAGCGCTCTTAAATGTATTGGATGGATGAAGGCATAAATTCAATTTTACTTTAGGAAACAGCTCCCAATGGCCTCTTGGATGTCTAAATAACCACTGAAAACACACCACAGTGGCCGTTCAAATTCTCAGTCCAAAGTCAAATGGTGTCTCTGGAATGTAATTGGAGGTGATCTGGTCAGCAAGTATTTCTGCTGTGGATAACTGAAAAAAGCCCAGCTGTCAGCTCATTGAATGGCCCCACCACTGTTCCACAGCTTCCCTGGTACACAAGTTGCCACCAAGCATGAAAGAATAAAGTGGCAGATGTCTGCATGAAGGGTGAGGACTTAAAACCAGCCCCAAGTCAAATGATGAATAGAAATTTATAAAATAGATTACACTTGTTCAGAGACAATCTCCTCACCTGTCTTCGTCTCACCCAAGGTCAATGTTGCCAGATGCCTTTTGTGTAGTCTGCTGGCTCCCATGATATCTTTAAAAATTTTAATGCCATCTGCTAAGCAAATCTCACCCTACATACCTAAATAGGATAGTGGTCTCACTTTCCTGGAGTTGGACCAGGAACAACCATCTTCTCCAATAAGGGCATCATTCTGTCATAGGAATATCAATGTGAATGATGTCATATTAATATATGACCAGGTTTTATCTATTCAGCATGTATGCACTGGGATTTGCAAGTTGCCTGGCTTTTCTCAAGACACATGAGTGAATCAGTCAACTGTGACTTGTCCTCATGGATCTTCTAACAAAGCAATGGGATCTGTGTGTCTCCTGACTGGGAGCATTTCTGACGTGCAGTGAAGTTTCAAAACACTATCCTCAAGTCTATTGAATCCATAGGTTATAGAGAAAAGCAACAGCAATGAAGCCATTATTCAAGTATTTGAAAAATCTGGTGTAATGGACATGTGCTTCTGTGGGAGTACATACAGAGAAAGTGTGCCACACCTGCAGAACATACCATAACCTAGAGATGATGATGAGCGTGAAGAGTATTTCAAGAGACCCAGCAATAGCTGTCGTGTGATAGGAGCTCTTAAGTACTGCTGACAAAGGCACAGCTCCATTTATGTGTTTCTGTTCTGTTGCTTCCCTATGGATTAGTAAGAAGTGAAGTGAGTTAGAGGAGACATGAATTTTTCCCCATGAGATTTACAAACAACCTCATGAATATCTATGCATGGATCACATGGGGATTTGCCAGACCAGGTTCTAGACAATGAATCTGATAATTGCATTTGTATGCTGCATTTATACATTTCTATCCACAAGGTGTTAAAAAGATATGTGTAGCAGGTTCTGTGATAGGAAGTCACGTGATGCTATTGTAATGCTGTGGACTCTAGCATTGGGGGTAGGGGTGGGGAGTAACAGGTAGTTTGGGGCATAACAGACATGATTAAGTGGTAGTAAAGAGACACAGGAAGGAGTGGGTACTGAACTATACAAACAAACCACACTCACCAAGTTCATAAAGGAAAACTGAGCAGAATAGATGGTGAGGGGGCTGTGTTTGAGGAAGGCTGAGAACTGAGCCTGGAGTAATGAAGACATCAGAAACAGGAGAAAGGGAAATTCATGGTCTTTATTCCAGGACCAGTGAGAAACCATTATTGATTTATAGGACGTGTGTTCATTAAGGAAATCACTTTGGCTATTATATGGCCACTGGGAAAAGGATAGAGACAGGAAAACCAATGGGAAGGTTTCTGAGTGAATTTGGCCACTGATCTGCTGTGGGGAGGGGAGGAAGTGTGGGAGTGAGCTGAGATTTGAAGGCACAGTGGTGTCATTTACTGATGTTGACACCACAGGAAGAGTTTAGGGGAAAGGTAGAAATACTAAATTTTGTTTTAGACATGATGGAGTTCAGGTGCCCGAGAGAAAGCCTAGCGGCTTTCATCAGTTCTCAGTTGTCTTCCTGATGGAGTCTGAGATGCAGAAATGAAGCTTGGATGTAAGTAGAAACTAAAATAGTGTGTTTCTTCCTAGACACGAAGGCAAACAGCAGAACTGTTATAGAGCTCCACGGAATGGCATGTCTAAGTGAATATGCTTGAAAACTACCATCTACTGAATAGCATCAAACACGGTACTGTATACTTTATATGCACTGTCTCCATCCTTTAAAGATAGATTGAAAGAGGTGTGTTTATGCAATCTTTGCAGACAGGAAATCAATACTGAGAGAGTCCAAATAATTTACCAGTCACATAGTAAGAGACAGATCAAGGCTTTAAGCCAAGGCATCTGATACCAAATCAAGGCTCCTAAATACTCTGTTAAATTTGTGGCCTAAGACATTGCCATCCCACCTGTAGAAAAGAAAACAGAAATAGCAAATTCTTACTTGATTTCTACAAATTATTTGATACATTTTTATGTTGGGGCACAGACAATGCCTAATACATTTCTTCTTGTAAATCTCTTCCCCATCTTATTACCTTGAGTTGTATGTATTCAGCACATATTTATGCAATGAATGGAAATAGAAATTTCACCGGAGTTAGACTGATTAAGGAAGAAGACCATGCGTTGGAATTTTTATGAATTAGGGGAAATTATGTTAGTGGCGAGAGACATAAATGCATAAATCAGATTCAAAGCAGTGTGTGTGTGTGGGACCTAATTATTCCCTGAATGCTTGAAAAGCTGCCATCTTCAGGATGGCAGGATCCTGGATTCTGCTCTGGTTCTAGTTTATTGCAGGAGTTGATTTCTGTCTTCCTCCTACTGTGTGGGGTTTGTCACAAGGCTGCCCTGGTAGGTCCAGACTGACACCCTCTTAGATTCATTTCTGGGAACAGGAACTCTCTCTTCCAGTCACCCCAGTAGAATTCTTTGAATTGAATCTCTTTGGTCTGGCTGGAAACACACATTCATTTTGAGCCAATCTCAGTGGCCAAGAGGAAAGGCTGTAATGTCTGCTTGGGTTTGAGTCACAGGTCTGCCCTTCAAGGGAGGCATTGGGGGGTTGTCGGAAAAGATGAAGATGCTCCCCAGATGCACAAGCTGATGAGAGCTGGAACTGGTTCTCTCTCCAGCACAGCCCAGGGTCTGCTAATAGTAAAGGGAGGGATATGTGCCGGGCAGGCAAAAACAACAGATGCCCATTACATTTGGCCACAGAAAAAATAAGATTCTGGTTTGTTATAAAGAATGCAGTTTTCATATAAATGTATTTGAGTCTTGAGATAAGACCATTTCGGCAACAGTGAGTTCTATACTTAACCATTCAGTCACCTTGTGTTCTTTTATTAGTCACTCAGTGATTTTATTACTAGAGTTGAGTAAACTAACCAAGGCATAAAAATTTAAGCACTTAATTTAAAAAAAAATGAGTACAACTACCAGCAATGTCACTTGGCCTAGTGTCAGGAATTTCTAACTCAATGTATTCTGTGATTTTTTTTTTTAAATCCCTGACACCAGTGTAACTTCTATGCAAAGAATAAGACTAATCTTAGAGCCGAATAAGAAAATTTGCCCTCATTATCTAAAAATCTACTTGGTTCCTGATTTGGACA
Source organism: Tokudaia tokunoshimensis (assembly GCA_036184795.1). Classification (NCBI taxonomy): domain Eukaryota; kingdom Metazoa; phylum Chordata; class Mammalia; order Rodentia; family Muridae; genus Tokudaia; species Tokudaia tokunoshimensis. Next base: position 120,072,732 of record BTHU01000002.1, on the reverse strand, counting down.
GGATAAGTGTAGGGGAGGGGGAGGGGGAGGGGAAGGGGGAGGGGGAAGGGGGCGGGAGGGGGTGGAGGAGACTAATTCTTATGCTTTAGATAGGAAAACTTCTACTTTTTGATGTATCTTCACAAACACCAATGACATACACAATTATGTAAATGTAACATTTAACAAAATAAGAACAAAATTCTATCTGTTAAAGATGAACTATAGCATTCTCAAGATGTCTGAAAGCGTTAGTTTTGTCTAGAGGAAAAGTGGAACCGCAGAGAAAGAATAAATAGCTACCTAGTTTAGGCAGCAGGCTGGTGTACAACCATCATCAGCGCTGTCTCTTGTGGTGCTGATGCTAAAATGACTGTGGATGATCGGGGTACGACATTTTGGAGAAGAATTTCATCATACAATAAGATGGATCAAAATTAGGCTGGGGATTTTTCTTAGGCTTTCTTTCTGTCCCCTCATTTTGTTTTTGGTACCTAGAGAGATTCACAAAGAAGAATGAAACAAACCAAATGTTCTAAGAAACAGATGAACATCCATGTCTCAAGACCAACAGAAGGTGAAAATCAGTCATACGCTGCTTGACTGCCTACTACGGGCATGACATTTCACAGAGAAGAAACTATGCTAGCACACTCTTGAGTCTGTGTGTACACATGTGTGTGGATGTTTGCCTGCATGTATGTGGAGGAAGAGTTATATCTTAGCTCTTATTCCACAGATGTAACTGGAATCCACAAATCCATGGTGGTTTATATGTTTGTTTGTTTGCTTGCTTGAGACATGGTCCTGGAGCTTATCCATTAAGCTAGGCCAGCTGGTCAGTCATCTCCAGGAATTGACCCATTTCCACCAGACCAGGACTGGGATTATAAGTATATGTCATCATGCCTGGCTTTTCGACATGAGTTTGTGGGATGGAACTGAGATCCTCATGTTTGCAAGGAAATACTTTAGAGACTGAGGCATCTCTCCATCAATCGACGGAAGCCTTTTTACTTGAAATGTGTTTTTTTGTTGTTGTTGTTTTAGATTTACTTACTTTATTTTATGCGTATGAGTGTTTCCTCTGCATGTATGTGTGTGTGCTAAGTGTGTGCTCGGTGCCCTTGGAGATCCAAGGAGGGCATCAGATTCTCCAGAGGTGAAGTTACAAATGGTTGTGAGCCATGGTGTGGGTGTTGGAAGCTGAACCCAGGTCTGCTACAACAGCAACACATGCTCTTTCTGATTAGCCGTTTCTCCAGCTCCATATTTAAGTTTTTAAAGGCTGTGATACTTACACAGGAATTACAAGGATAGGGCAGCATGCCTGTGTACTCATCACTAACCTTAGCTGTGTTAACACTTAATGTAATCAAAGAACATTTATCAAAATTAGATATGGATTTTAGAACAATACCAATTACTCAAATACAAGCTTTGGGTTTCGTTGATTTTATAGTTTTGCTTCTAAAAGTTCTTCCTTCCTTCCTTCCTTCCTTCCTTCCTTCCTTCCTTCCCTTTTTCTGTCCTTCCCTCTATCCTTCCTTCCCCTTCCCTCTCACCATTCCTTTTTTTCTTACCTTTCCTTTCCCCTTCCCCCTCCTTCCTCCCCTTCTTCCCCCCTCATTCCCTCTCTCCCACCATGGTTTCCTCCCTCCCTCTCTCCCTCCCTCTCTCCCTCCCTCCCTCCCTCCCTCCCTCCCTCCCTCCGTCCCTCCCTCCCTCCCTCCCTCCCTCCCTCCCTCCCTCCCTCCCTCCCTCTCTTTCTCTGTCGTCCCCCAGTGATTAGGATTGAACTGATGGCATTGCTCATGCTATGCAGTCGACTACTGAACCACATGCTTGGATAGGGTCTCACTGATTCCCACAGGTAGCCCTGACTTACTGCTCTGCCTGCTTCAGCCTCCTAAGTAGCCAGAATTGCTGTATATGCCATGGTAGTAATTCTATTTTCTTATGCTTTTTTTCTTCTGTTCTAGGGTTAAAAAAAAATCTCATATTGTATTTAGCACAATTCTTTCTGATATGCACGTACACCTATGTGGAATTTGTATTGTTTTCATGTACATTAAACAGTAGTTACTAGGAGTAATAAATTCCATGTAGCTGACTGTCTGGACTCAAATGTTATAATCTTCATATTTTATACTTTCTTTTGCTTATGAGTTTATTGATTTAAAATCATATTGTAGTTTAGTAAAAGAACATACACCTCATATGTGCTAGACCCTGGATCTTTCCATCATCAGCATATAAAATCCAACCTGTATAAGGGGCCAAGGGTGTAGCTCAGAGGTAGAGTATGTGCTGAGCATGCAGAGGACACTGGGGTTAATTCACTGTCTAACTAGACATACCACAAATAGATTTTGTACGCATGTGTGTGGAGGTTAGAGGGCAACTTGGTATTGCTCCCAAGGAGATGTTTGTCTTGTTTTATGAGATAGGGTCTCTTCATTGGCCTGGAACTCGCTGTGTAGATGAGGTTTGCTAGCTCCATAGATCTGACTGATTCCCCTCCCAGTGTATGCCATAACACCTGACATTTTTTTTTTTAAATATGTGTCTTCTTGGGGGTCAGGTTTCTGTGACTTTACCAAACATGCTATCCCATCAGCCGCCAGAAGGTTTTTTCCTAAATATTTTCAACAGAGGGGCCAGAGCTGGAGTGACAGTATGGCTGGTTATGAACCCCTCAGTATACATTCTGGGAACGGGGAACTCTGTTCCTCTGCAAGAGAAATATGAGCTTTTAACTGCAGAGCCATCACCTCCTTGGGCCCCTCAGTTTGTCTTTTTGAGAATGACTTCTTCACAAATATTCCCGGTGATGGTGTCATTCCTGGGCTGGTCTCGGAGGGACCAGCAAACTCCAGGAGCCAAGGAAAAGGCAGAAGCCTACATTCAAGCTGGAACAGCTTTTAGTATTTAGGGTCTTGGGCATTTAAGGATGAAAAGACTGAACAGCGGCAGTCCTCCAGCTGTTCCACGCCAGACATTTCTACTATTGTGTGCTTGTTGTGTTTGCTTTGTTTTGTTTGTTTGTTTGGTTGGTTTTGGAATTTTGTAATTCTCCTTGCCCTGGGTGCTGGGAATTGAACCCAGGGCCTTGCCATTGCTAGGCAAGTACTTTGCCAGTGAGCTAAATCCTCAGTTATATTTTCATTATTAACTTCTGACTCCTATCACATTCCTCTCTTCTGTTGTTTGGAGGATGTCTGTCTGGTTTGGCTGCCACCATAAGCTCCAAGAGTTCAACCATCCGGCAAATTTCTTGTTTTTAACTTTTGTAACTTGTATATAAGGCTTCTTCTCTGGGCACTGTGCTTTCCGTCTCTCCTTGGAAATTTAGAGGAGTCCTTACTTTAAATATACCTTCTTATCCAATTTTTCCTTTAGTATTTAAATCTCTGACCCCTGCTCCTTGCATAATGAAGTCCTAGAGGTTACTTTGGGTCGTATTTATCATCATCATCATCATTATTATTATTATTTAAAAAACTAGTTGATGTGTATGAGTATTGTATGTATGCATTCATATACGGATGTGGACTGTACTTGTGCCTGGTGTCTAAGGAGGTTAGGGGAGGATGGATGTCCTAGGAGTTATAAATGGTTGTAAATCACCATGTGGGTGCTGGGGATCAAACCCAGGTCCTCTGCAAGAGCAGCATGTACTCTTGATCTCTGATCTGTCTCTCCAGTCCACTATCACACGTAGGTTTTGCTGCCTGACCTCTCTCCCCTCCCCACTTTGATGATGTCTTCTGTGCAGTCACATCCCTGTTCACCAGCACTAGAAAGGGCACTTAGCACACATTCTTATGATGGCAGGGACAGAAATGAGGGAATACAATATCCATTTCTCCTGTTTAGTTTGGCCATGCCACAAACTGGTGTCCTATAAAGTAAGCGTTCCTTTTCACATGCTGTCAGCTGAGAAGTCCAAGGCACCAGCAGACTTGGTATCTGGTGAGGGACCTTGACTCACATATCACTGTGTTCTTGTGGCCCTCCCACAACAGAAAGAGAAACTGATCTTGCCAGGGTCTCTAACCCTATTTATGAGGACTTCACTCTTTTAGACTGACCAGTTTTCCAAGGCTACACTTCCTAATGTTAGCATCTTCACAGCTATAATTTCAGTATATGAATTTGGAGGTGGAGACACAGGCATTCAGATCACAACACTCACTAAATGTGCACCAATCAGGAGGACCTTTTTTATAGTTATATTAACTGCTGGTGAAAAGCCAGCGTTTGGGTTCCAGCCCAAATTGACAAAAGCAGAATGCATTGTACCAGATATTGAGAAAGAACGCCCTCAAAGTTTCACAAGTACTGTCATCGTGTTCTTGTCCTGTGAACTGCAGAGTGTTTATCGACCTGGACTTCATCTAATGGCCATATTACACTTGCTCTACAATGCCTGAGTAAGAAACTACTTCCATATGCTGAACCTCAGCATAGGTCGTTAGATCTTTTATAAAGGAGAGTACCTTTTTTCTTAGAGTTTAGGTATATTTAGAATCATGAGCTTGTAACTAGGGGAAAAATTACTCTTGACCACAGACATAACAGCACTGTTTGGCAAATAAGGGTGATGTTTACACGTGGACCAAATATGGCAGCCTTCAAGGTACTAGGTACACATCTAGGCTTCTATATGTATCGTTCTGACAGCATGTCAGTTATAATTTTTGTAAAAGCATGGATATAATTTATTAGAATTCAAATATAGAATAAAGTGAGCAAATGCTTCAGTCCACAGTACTCATTTGTCTATTGCTGACAGTTTTGTCTGTGTTTTAAGTAGAAATAAAGGCATTATAATTGAATAAATGTTTTCTTCTTGTTAACCGTGCCCTCTCAGGGTTAACAGTGAGCAAACAGAATAATGTGGAAACCTTGCAAGAGTAACCACAAATAAGACAAGCAGGAGAGGTAGGCTTTGGCTTTCCTGGTTGCCTGCTGCAGAGGTTGCTCACATGAGATTGATTGCCTGATGACTAATACAGTTGGCAGACATTAGTAACACTCTGTCTTGCTTTTGGTACAGTTGTTAGCTTTTTCTATGTTTAGCATGTTTCATATTTTAATAAGAATCCTATATATATATATATATATATATATATATATATATATATATGGCATTAGCCTGAAAGTTGACACTTCTGATTGTGGGGTAATTTATAGCTTCATCTGTATTTGACATAACCACAAGATGCTTTCAACATATGGAATCATGTCTGTAAAATTTAACCTTAGTACATTCCTTTTCCAGCCCCTGTGCATTTTTATACACATCTACTCTTCATTTTATACATTTTGATTCTATATTGTTACTGGGGTTGGCATGCTTTTGTGTGGGAGGCTGGAAGGCTAGGAGAAAACCATGGCATCTGCAGTTGGTGCTTTTTTTTTTTTCTGACAACTGACCAGGAGACTCCATTTCATTTCTGAACCAAGATGGATGAGGTACCAGTCTGGAATCCTTTGTGATTTTGCCAGCAACAAGAGTACCAAGATTGTTTTTTACCTCTGCACTAAAGTATCTGATGAGGTGCTGGAAACATGTGAACCCTTCCAATATTTTGCGTGGTGCACTTGTTCCCTTCTGGGAGTTGGACCACATCCACCAGGCAAGCCATGCAAAAGGCATGGGCCTCCGACAATGGTGTGATGGAAATTTAAATAGGCAAGGACCTGCGCCAAGTTCATGGAGTATTGTTACAGGCTGCCTTCGGCTCAAGCCAGTGAGTAGCTTGGCTTTCTTCTTTCAAACCAGAAGTTGAAAATGGCTCAGTGTGGCCTTGAAAGTTCTGAGAGCTCTCAGGTATTCAACAGAGCTGCCCCCCCCACCCCCCACCCCCCGGCCTTCAGTAGACAGTTCTAAGGTCTGGTGCAACCTAGAACTTTGCCTAAGGAAGAAATCTCTGAGCGCTTTGAATCCACACTGACATACTGCACCTAAAATTGAGAGCATTACACTCCACTCTGCCTCTGCCTGTTTCTGCTTCCTGTACTGGCGTAGTGCACTTACATGTTTTATTATGTCCCTTCTGTGGAGTTCAGTGAACGTCGCCCATGGCCAGAAGCAGAAGCAACTTGGAAGATTGTCTTAAACAAAAGAGAAGAGAGCCAGCTCCTGAAGCAGGTTCCCCAAGGTCATGGCCACTTCTAATTACAATTCTAATGAAACAGAAGGCGATCTTCCTAGGAGATCATTACTTGGTAATTTTTCAACAATAGCTATACCATCTCCTTCCTTAGTTGGAAAATACAGAAAAATGGCCCATCAGCGGCTGCACTGTAGATTTCATTTTCGCACTCTGAAATATTTCTGAATCCCTGATTAGTTCTCTGACAAGCAGCACATTGATACACAGTATGAAATATGAGTGTTATCTATGCCTTGGTCTTAATTTAAAATTTGCATTATACAGTATTTATGTAGACCTCCTCTGCAACCTTTCAAGTGCTCAGATGAATGATTCTCCATTATAGGAGTTTATCTTGAAATATCTGTCCGAGCATTGTAAATAGCGTGTTATGGATCATGTGTTTATTTTGACAAGTGAAATACAACATTCAAAGCTATCGCTGAAAAGCTAGGCCAATACGGGCATTAAAAATATAGCACCATATATCTTGGGCAAGAAAGTTCTCCAGATCCCACGTGCAAGGATGAGGAATATTTAGACTCTCGAGCAAAGATTACATGTTTCTTGATTCATCTCACAGCACAAATCTACTTCATTTGCAAAGTGATAACCTATTAGCATAACTAAACCGCCTATTGCATGGAGGCTCAGAAATAAAATAAAAAGATTAGCCAGTTATCTTATTTACATATATTGAATTGCAGTAATACAGCCCGATCTCTGCCTCTCATTTGATTCTAATTAAAGCGTAGCAGAGAAACTGCAATCCACACAAGAGCTTATTTTAATAGTCAGAGCTGGCAAAGTCCCAATATCACAATGTAGCAATTAACAGCATGGCTGTATTTGCTATTCATGGTTTGATGTAAAAACTTGTTTATTAAGATGGGCTGGAGGCGCTGGTGTGCAATAGACCTGCATGTAATTAGATTCCAATTATTTGTCTGTTTCTGATATTGTAAACTGGCACTTAGCACATCAGTTAAATTGACACACGGCACTGCATGGTTTACTCGGTAATTAAAACATGTTCTGTTAATTAGATGATGACCACTTTATTTCAGGGCTCTTGTGTTTGGGTTTTCTAGTATGCTCTGTTTGTATCATGAGCCACCAGACGCTCCTCTAATGAGTCCTTGTTTTGTTTCAATTACCACCTGCTGTTCAAAAGCAAAGCTTGTTTTAACTAAACAAAATTAATGCTTGTCTCTTCCTTTGTAAGAACTTAAACGTTAGACAAATTAATACGCTTATTATCGAAGTGTTAAGCTCTGGTTTTAAAGCCTGCTAAGGCAATTAGAAGAAAGTTATAAAATGTTGTAGAGTGCAGCATAAATATTGTTTCACGTATTAAGAGGCATTACAAACAATGAAATATTTGCTGGGGTTGAAAGGGAACATGGGGGCTTAGCCTGCCCACCCCCAAATTAAATTAGCTTGTGCAATTTGTACAGGGATCCAGAAGCGAGAGATACAGGGGATGTTTTAGGAGATGGGATCAGATGATTGGACAGGAAGACCTGCGGCATAGCCATAACTACACTTCGAAAGATATTCGAGCGTCCCGGATGTCTTCCACAGCTATGCGCTAGCTGAATATTCCCTTACAATATTCTCTTGTTCTTTCCTGCCTCATGACTAAGCCCAGCTGTTTCTTAAAACTTTGACTGCAAACTCTGGGAAGAGGAACACTTTGTATTTCTTGACAGTTGGGGTCTGACCTTTTAACTCAGGTTCCTATGTCATAAAGCCACCCCCATATTGCACATCCTTCTGGGGCAACCAGAGAACAGTTTATCTTCACAGCTCTGCCCACCCAACAGCTTCTCACCATGACACACATGATATCACTGCTGCCAGGCTTCTACAGAGGCAAGAACTGCCACCTTCCAAGGAGAGAGAGAGAGAGAGAGAGAGAGAGAGAGAGAGAGAGAGAGAGAGAGAGAGAGAGAGAGAGAGAGAGAAAAGGATGGCTGCTTATGTCCCAGAATATCTTCCTCACTAGGTCTGGAGAATCCAGGAAAGAGGACAGTAAGATGATTGCCAGGCAAGATTGGCCCTTGTGTGTAAGAAACTACTCTTGGAAGCAGAGGCAGGCATCATCAAATGGTGTGGCTAGCTTCAGGTTTTCACTCTTGCACTGGATTCAGAGCATCCAAGTCAGCAGCTTGGGACTTGTCCTCCCCAGACAGTCCTAGGCAAGACAGCTTCAGAGAGGTTCACATGTGCTCTTCTGTAAGGTCACATTCAGAGTTCATTTTGATATGTGTTTGAGTTGACAACTGGCATCTTCCTCTGTACTTGTACAGGTGTGTATGTGTTCAAGTGCATGCAGTGTACAATGTACGAACACACATATGGAAGCAAGGGGACACACTCAGGTATTATTCTGCTTCAGGTACCATCTACCTTGTTCTTTGTCAAAGGGTGTTTCACTGGTCTGGGGCTTTCCAGTTAAATGTGGCTAACTGGCCAGTGAGCCCCAAGCATCTACCTGTCTCTACCTTCCCAGCACTGGGAAATCATCATAGTAGGCTTTTATATGGGTTCTAGGGATGGGCCTTTAGTTACACTGACATGGTCCAGCAGTTTATGAATTGAGATTCATCTTTAGCCTGACATCCGGCATCTTAAGGAAATTCCAACCCCAAAATGGAGTCATATACGTATGATGTGAAGGTTTTAGAAAGCATTTTAATTCCAAGGTAAATCACATCCACAAGTGGTGGCAGTGGCTTTCTTTATACTGGTGCTGTTCTGGAGTTAGAATTGTCATACTTTCTAGAAACTCAGCAACAAGGGTTTCACTGCATACAATCCAATCTGATTTTGGAAGCATTAGTCCCCAGCTAAGTAGTAGTCCCACTACTGTCCTAGCTGTATAGGTGATATGCCTATCCACAAGCAACTCTGTACTCTATTCTGAAATTGCAATTGAAAAAAATCTGCAGTGGCTGATTTCTATACCTTAGGGGTACATTGTCAAAGCAATGGGCAGCAAGTGAGCTGGGAGATTTCTATTGATATTGATGGCAGCCGTGGAACAAAATTACTGAGCCCTGCCTGGCAAACTTATTCCTTAATGCTGTGGTTGCCTTAAATTAATATTTTACAAAGACCCAAAGTAATTAGACTGTGTCTTACTAAATGCCCCATTTACTCATTAGATGTTGCAAAATGCATCTTTCGCTGCAGGCCCAGTGGGGCCATGTTAACTATTCTAAAATATATAAATGACTTCAGTGGGACCCTTTTAAAAATGCTGGTGCAAGGGAAGGCCACAGGCTCCTCACTAGTGACCAATTAACATCGGCCTATTAAAGTACACAGCACTGGGGCTCAAGGGACGTGGCTTGATTATGGCTATCAGGATCCAGGAAGCAACGAGTTGTTTGCAGTAATGTTTCAAGTACGCATCCTAAATGTAAGACTTCATTTATATCCTGTGCCTTGGCCCTGGAGAGTCTGTTTCTCTCTGTATTCCCGACCCTGTCAGGATCCTGATTTCTTTACCAGTTCTGAGGTGAGGAGGCTAAGTTAAGCCCCATCATTCTTGGCTACAGTGACTGATTCAAAGATGAACCCATTAACTAAGATGGTCCAGTCCCTGGAGTATATGCTTACTGGACAACTGGAGATATTTTTTTTCTTCTGATGTGTGAAAGGAGGGGAAAATGCCCTAAGAATGCCTATCAGAGCTGTCTGACTATTATTTCTGGTCAAAAGATTTATTTTGTTTTAGTTAGTGAATATGCATGTGTGTGTCTGTGTATAGATATATGCACATGAGGCCAGGTTTCCACAGAGGCCAGTAGAGAGCACTGACTACTCTGAAGCTGGAGTTTCAGGGGGTTGTGAATGCCCCAGCATGGGTGCTGCGGACCAAACTTTGGTTATCCTCAAGCACAGCAAGTATTCTTAATTACTGAGTCAATCTCAGTTCCTGATCATACCTTTTGAGGAAGTGTTAGCCAGCACAGAGGAAGCAGGGCATCTTAGTCCAAACACTGTGGCTTATATCAAGTCACATGAAAAGCCTGTATCCTCCACACTTCCACAATCCAATTTAATTCACCATAGTTTTTGCACCTAAGTTAGTTTAAGGTCTTTCTCTGTCTCTGTCTCTGTCTCTGTCTCCGTCTCTGTCTCTTTGTAAGTGTTTCATTTAATTTGTAAGCAAAACAATCTCTAACTGATACACCCTATTTTTTCATATCACATAGTTATCCTAATTTACTCCTTTGGGTTCTGAATTTCAAGAGATGAATCCCCCGATTTAAGTAGATTATTCATCTGGGAGCCCAAGGATAGATCTCAGAGGATTAATCAATTCTTGGAAGAGAGAAATGGTTTATGCTATATGCATTTTTTTCAGGGCAATCACAGAGTCCCCACCTCACAGAAAGTTTCAGAAGGTCTCCAGCAATAAGAGCCCTAACAAATTAAGAGGGAGAAAGATATCAACTGTACAGCAACTGACAGGACGTCTGTCTTATATGTGTCAATTTAAAGGGTCCCACCTTAGCTCCAAGAATCAAAGGAGTACACAGGGGTTCTTGTACTCTTGGATAAACTTGTAGAGAGTAAAGTTAGAGTGTAGTAGAGACTAGAAATGGTTGTTCTGGGAAGTAGAGGTGAAATGGTCCTGTGTATGAATAAATAAAGAAATGCTTTAAGGGGGAACTAACCTTAGGCCTAAAGACTGTCTGTTTCAGGGACTGCTATGCTGGTACATGTGCTCTAACCATCCTACCTCAGGTGTGGGAGGATGTCCTAGGACCATAGGTGGACGTCTGAAATTGCAGGTAACATTAAATCCTTGTATCTATGTGTTTCCCCAGACATGACTATATAAGATAAAGAATAATTTACAAATTAGACACAGCCAAAGATTAGCAGCTAAGCCTAACAATAACAGAGCAATTATAATAAACACTGCACCAAAAATTACATGTAGTTTTTATCTTAAGTACTTTAAGACCATAAGTAATAGACAGTCTTAACTTTCTAAAATATGTAATAATAATAATAATAAAGTTAAAAATTATCTTACATACCTTCCCCTTTTCTCCTAAGGGGATCATTTTATGACTTCTCTGTGGTATATTTGAATTTTCAACATTTTATATTTGGGAAACATTATTAAATAAAGTAAATTACCTGGTCAAAAAGTTCCATATGGTCTTGATTGCTTTCCTGATGATCAGGATGTTTGCTAAGTGACTGACATTCTGGTATTATATACTAGATGGATACAGCAGGTGAAAGACAATTAGGAAACTTGACAGGATGTGGATTGACCAAGATTTTATCACATGATTCAGATCGGCAGGCAACTTACAACTTATACTTATTTTTTGAAACTTCCCAATTAATGTCTTTCTGACTGGGATTTACTACAGGTAGTTGATACAGTGGGAAAGGAAACCCACAATAAAGGCTATAGCAAAGGGCCAGGAATAAGAAACTATTTATGGTTCACAGTACAGCTGACAGAGTGCGTAGTCCAACCTTCAGTGCATGCAGAGAGGCGCTCACACTAGTTCAATGTCATGGACTACTGGCACAGAAGTTAAGTCTATCGGACCAACTTCTCAGCATCTTGCAGACATCCACCAGCATCTGTCTTATGAGGAGTGATGGGGAGGAAAACGCAATGAGAGTACAAGAAAAAGCAAGGCAGACCACAGTTCAGCCAAGCAGCCTGCTGTTGCCACTTTTTAGTGCTGCTTAAGCATTATGGCAGGCAGATCAAGAACCTGTCTCTGGAGCCAGATTGAGAGTTCTAATCCTGGCTTCAGCTCCTGTGCTTCATCCTTGGATATATACATTTCTTTCTTTCTTTTTTTTCTGAGGCAGGGTTTCTCTGTGTAGCCCTGGCTGTCCTGGAACTCACTCTGTAGACCAGGCTGGCCTTGAACTCAGAAATCTATCTGCCTCAGCCTCCCATGTGCTGGGATTAAAAGCGTGTGCCACCAATGCCCTGCTACATTTACATTTTTTTTTGACTTAGTTCACCTTATAGAAAGTCAAGATAAATTAAGTTTTAGGAAGTGGCTTCTCATCCACATTTGCCTAGAAAAACAGAAATTGTGAGCAATTTAAACCAATATCTATATGTAGTGGTTCCTTGGGGCTGCATTGATGAAGAACTAAAGTAACAAGAATTTATTCCCTTGTCAAAGATCAAGTGACCATAGGTGAGTGGGTTCATTTTTGGGTCTTCAATCCTATTCCATTGATCTACCTGCCTGTCACTGTACCAATACCAGGCAGTTTCTAACACTATTGCTCTGTAGTACTGCTTGAGGTCTGGGATACTGATTCCCCCAGAAGATCTTTTACTGATTGAGAATAGTTTTCGATATCTTTGGTTTTTTGTTATTCCAGATGAATTTGAGAATTGCTATTTCTAACTCTATGAAGAATTGAGTTGGGGTTTTGATGGGGATTACATTGAATCTGTATATTGTTTTTGGCAAGATGGCCATTTTTACTATATTAATTCTGCCAATCCACGAGCATGGGAGATCTTTCTATCTTCTGAAGTCTTCTTTGATTTCTTTCTTCAGAGACTTGAAGTTCTTGTCATACAGATCTTTCACTTGTTTGGTTAGAGTCACACCAAGATATTTTATATTGTTTGTGACTATTTTGAAGGGTGTCGTTTCCCTAATTTCCTTCTCAGCCTGTTTATCCTTTGAGTATAAGAAGGCTACTGATTTTTTTGAGTTAATTTTATATCCAGCCACTGTGCTGAAGTTGTTTATCAGCTGTAGGGGGTCTCTGGTGGAGTTTTTTTGGGTCACTTAAGTATACTATCATATCATCTGCAAATAGTGATAATTTGATTTCTTCCTTTCCAATTTGTATCCCTTTGACCTCCTTTTGTTGTCTAATTGCTCTAGCTAGAACTTCAAGTACTATATTGAATAGATATGGAGAGAGGGGGCAGCCTTGTCTAGTTCCTGATTTTCGTGGGATCGCTTCAAGTTTCTCTCCATTTAGTTTGATGTTGGCTACTTGTTTGCTGTATATTGCTTTTACTATGTTTGGATATGGGCCTTGAATTCCTGATCTTTCCAAGACTTTTAGCATGAAAGGATGCTGAATTTTGTCAAATGCTTTTTTAGCATCTAATGAAATGACTGTGTGGTCACTTGATCTTTGACAAAGGAGCTAAATCCATCCAGTGGAAATAAGATAGCCTTTTCAACAAATGGTGCTGGCTCAACTGGTGGCTAGCATGCAGAAGAATGCAAATCGATCCATTCTTACCTCCTTGTACTAAGCTCAAGTCCAAGTGGATCAAGGACCTACACATAAACTCAGACACACTGAAACTAATAGAAAAGAAACTTGGGAAGAGGCTTGAACACATGGGCACCGGGGAAATTTTCCTGAACAGAACATCAATAGACTATGCCCTAAAATCAAGAATTGACAAATGGGACCTCATAAAATTACAAAGTTTCTGTAAGGCAAAGGACACTGCCAATAGGACAAAATGGCAACCAACAAACTGGGAAAAGATCTTTACCAACCCTACAGCCAACAGAGGGCTAATATCCAATATATACAAAGAACTCAAGAAGTTAAACTCCAGAGAACCAAATAACCCTATTAAAAATGGGGCACAGAGCTAAACAAAGAATTTTCACCTGAGGAATATTGAATGGCTGAGAAGCACCTAAAGAAATGTTTAACATCTTTAGTCATCAGGGAAATGCAAATCAAAACAACCCTGAGATTTTACCTCACACCAGTCAGAATAGCTAAGATCAAAAGCTCAAGAGACAGCAGGTGCTGGAGAGGTTGTGGTAAAAAAGGAACACTCCTCCACTTCTGGTGGGATTACAAGCTGCTAAAACCACTCTGAAAGTCAGTTTGGCAGTTCCTCAGAAAACTGGGTATAATACTACTGGAGGACCCTGCTATACCACTCCTGGGCATATACCCAGAGTATTCTCCAGCATGCAATAAGGACACATGCTCCACTATGTTCATAGCAGCCCTATTTATAATAGCCAGAAGCTGGAAAGAACCCAGATGTCCCTCAACAGCGGAATGGATTCAGAAAATGTGGTATATATACACAATGGAGTACTATTCAGCCATTAAAAACAATGAATTCATGAAATTCTTAGACAAATGGATGGAGCTGGAAAATATCATCCTGAGTGAGGTAACTCAATCACAAAAAGAACAGACATGGTATGCACTCACTGATAAGTGAATATTAGCCCAGAAGCTTGGAATACCCAAGACACATTTCACATATCAAATGATGCCCAAGAAGAAGGAAGAACAAAGTATGGATACTTGGGTCCTTGTAGAAAGGGGAACAAAATCCCCCAGAAGGAGATGCAGAGACAAAGGGTGGAGCAGAGTCTGAGGAAAGACCATCCAGAGACTACCCCACCCAGCAATCCATCCCATATACAGTTACAAAACTCAGACACTATTGTGGATACCCACAAGTGCTGGCTGACCAGAGGTAGATATAGCTATCACCTGGGAGTCTCTGCTAGTGCACGACAAATACAGAGGGGGACACTCTCAGCCAGTCATTGAACTGAGCACAGGGTCCCCAATGGGGGAGCTAGAGAAAGGACCCAAGGAGCTGAAGGGGTTTGTAGCACCACAAGAGGAACAACAATATGAGCCACCCAGTACTCCCAGAGCTCCCAGGGACAAAACCATCAACTAAAGAGCACACATGGAGTTACCCATGGCTCCAGACACGTAGGCAACAGAGGATGGTCTTGTTAGACACCAAAGGGAGGAGAGGTCCTTGGTCCTGGAAAGACTTGATGCCATTGTGTAGAGGAATACCAGGACAGGGAAGCAGGGGAGGGTTGATTGGGGAAGGGGAGATGGCTTATGGGATTTTCGGGGGAGAGGGGAACCAGGAAAGGGGACAACATTTGAAATGTAAATAAAGATTATATCTAATAAAAAAAAGAATTTATTCCTTTATGCTGGGGAGTTCCATAGTCCAGCAATGCAGGTGTCCCAGAGACCGTGATTTCTCTAAAGGAAGGATGCTCTTCGCCTCTTATTTTCTGGCTGTTGCTTCTTTGAAGCTGCCTCATGCCCACCCCATCTCTGGCTTTGTAACATTCTCCCTTTTGGAGTCAATGGATCTTTACTTCTTTTTACAGGGACATCCATCATTAGATTTGGAGACTACCACAATTTGATTTGACTTTATCTTAATTTTTTAAATAAAATATTTGATGGTGTGTGTGTGTGTGTGTTTGTGTGTGTGCATATGTGCACATGGATGTTTGTGTGTGCATGTTCACATGTATGCAGGTACACGTGTGTATAGAGGACAAAGGCAACTTTAGGTGTCATCCTCAGGAGCCGTCTACCCTGTTTTCTTAGACAAGGTTTACCACTGGCCTGGAGCTTGCAAGTACTCAATGCTGGCTGACTGGTGAGCCTCAAGGATCCACCTGCCCTTGACTCCCTAGCACTGGGATTGTCAGCATCCACTACAATGGCTGACTTGATTATTTTACATGACTTCTGGAGACTGAACTCATGTGGTGCTTCATGCTTGCACTGTGTATATTTTAAGGACTGATCTGTCTCCTCAGACCCATTACTATTTTGTTAGCATAAAAAATCAATAGTCTTCACTGTGACATTTTCATACAGGTATTCCATTATATTTTGTTCTTACCTATCTACCCCACCTTGATCATTTCTGTAATGGCCCTAATCCCAAATAAGGCAATAGTCCCAGGAACTATGCTTTAGCTTTTAAGCATTGTGCTGTTAGCCCTTCAATCCACTTCCAATCCTCTCATCTTCTCTCTTACTTGAACGTTATCTAAACCTTAAGCAAAGCCTTTATTCTGTTGCCTGTGTCTATAAAGCATGTTTTTCACCTCACTGTGATAGAATCCCCAATTCTTTCTACAGATCTTTCTGTCTACCACTATTCAGAAAGTCCTGAAATATCACCAGCAATATTCCCAGTGAGGTGGTTAGTTGTTGTCACCTTAACAGAGACTAGAGTTACTCAGAAAGAAGGAAAGTCAACTGGGGAGTTACCTCCATCAGATCAGTCTGCAGGCAAGTCTGAAGGTTATTTTATTTTATTTGTTTTGGACTAGTGACCTTGATGATTGATGTGAGAGGGCCCAGCTTACAGTGGGTGGTGCTGCTCCTGGGCAGATGGTCTTGGGTTGTACAAGAGCTGAGCAAGCAGTGGGGAGCAAGAGAGTAAGCAGCATCCCTCTATGCCCTCTGCTTCAGTTCCTGCCTCAAACTTCTTGTCTTGAATTCTTGCCCTAACTTCCCTCAGTGATCAGTTATGATCTGGCAGTCTTAACCAAATAGAACTTTGCTCCCAAATTGCTTTTAACCATGATGTTTAGCATAGCAGTAAGCAGAATTCTAGAACACTCAGAAAATATTCATCTTGAAAGGGGATTTAATAAAAATTAAGAAATGTATATATGTCTATTTTACGATAGGAATTTTGCATTGTATATGTTAAGCTCGAAGACAATCTGCAATAAGCTTATTTAATTTGGTCTGACATAATATTTCACTGTTGCATCCTGAGTTTGTATTTATACAAATACTTCAGCTGAGGGTGGCTGAATTAGTTTGGATTTTATGAGTTGGTTTTTCACTACAGTTGGAGATTGTTCAACATCTTTTCTTCAAGTGTTTTTCTATTCTTGTCTCCACTTATACAATTGGACCATTTGGTCTTATCTCATTGAAGTTTTTGTATGTATGTAGATTTCCCCTACCCCAAGCTCTAGTACAAATAAATACCTCTCATTGACTTGCCCTTTTATTTTGTTTTATTTTTATTTTTTTGCCCTCAATTAATGGCCATAGTTCATTAGTCTATGATGGCAAACCTTCTATGAAGATCTCTTATGACTTTTAAAAACAGCAGATTCTGGGTTCTGATGCTACAATTTCTAGTGGGTTCTTCAGAAAGTTTTCATTTCTTGCATGAACTATTGTACCTGCCTATCCGTTGATGTAAAACATTTAATGCAGTTACAATAGTTATGCAAGCATGTCTCTGCTAGTTCAGGAGTAGACTCATCAGTTTGTATGTCTTTGGTCATTGGTATGTTATTCTGAGTATCCAGTCCACCCTCCACTCTCTTTTTCCCTTTCTTTTTCTTCTTTATTCTTCCTCCTCTCCCATTTCTTCCTTCTCTTTCTTTCTTTTGTGTTAGTGAGCCAAGCCAGGGTCTTGTACGTGCCATCCAAGCACCCTACCACTAAGCTGCATCATCAATCTCTGCTTCTTTCCCTAGTTCATAATTATTTGATAGCTGACTACATTAAAACCAATAGATTAAGGGAAAGGTTAGATGAAACGGTGGATGTCGAACGAAAGTGGCATGTCCAATTCCTTGAACTCATGAGGGCTTCACAACATGATCCTGAAGAGACAGTGGGACTGCAGAGAAGGCACCTCAGACCCCACCTCCTATCGTGGCCCTTGTTTTTCCACTGCCCTTGTTCTTCTTTGCCCCATCTTCAACATGACAAATCAAACTTCGAGAAACAGCTTGGCAACGTGAACAGCAAGGACTCTACCAACGTTTTTAATGCAGGAAGACTGTGCAAGTTTGTGTGACTAACCCAAATGTTTCAGGTCGTACTCCCTTGGGTAAGGCATAGGTGTGAACCCTGAGAGAGACTGAAGTATTAGAATATTGTAAGTAACACTAAGGACTCACAGAGGATGCTACGAGTGAGCATTACTAGATTATTAAGGGCCTAGAAAGGAAGATTGACAGGTCATGAATGAAAGCAATGGCTAGACCTCCAGAGGGTTGCCCTACCCCATCAGGGCTGAAGATGCTTCATAAACTCATTGCATTGAGGTTTCTATCGCTAGTGGTAAGGGATAAGCTAGAGCTCCAGTCTCTTGCTTTGTTTCCCAATCTGACTAGCACTGTACCTGATACACAGCTGGAGCTCAAACATAAGTTCATTTGAGTAAAGAAACAAATGTGGTAGAGTATTCTTATTTCTTCCTATATTTTTACTTCCCATCCCCTCCCCGCCCCCAGCAGTTATCAAAATAGCCAACTTCAGAATTCCTCCCATGACTGCCCTCTTCCTATTGTTTTTGCTTTCCAGAGCCCAGGAGCCTTGTACAGTGACTGATATGGTCAGTCATTATTGGAATGACTGCATACAATATCAAAATGGGGGTGGGCAGGGGAAGACGGCATCTAAAAGGATGCAGTCATGGGAAATGGGATGTCTTTTTAGTAGCACAAAGAACACTGAAGCAAGAGAGAATTTTCATGGAGGCTCCTCTGAAGGACCTTTCTTCTTTTAAATCAATACCATTGTGAATTTTAATATGTATATTTAAATGGGTACCTTTGCACAAATCTTTTGAAAATTGTGGCATTTTTTAATAATTCATAGTAAGGCTAGCATAAAGAAACAACTCCTGTCTGATAGAATTATAATGGAAGGAGTTAGTTGAACACCAAATATTTGCAAAATCACTTCAAAAGACATTTGAGGACTAACTACCATGAGGCTTCATATAGCTACTGAATGCGCTTAAGCAGAGAGGTAACATTGGCTTTGAGAGAAGGATTTTGTGTTTTTTTAAAGAACGGTTTAATATGCAAATAAAGCATTACTTTAAAACTAGAGTTTCTTTATCATACAATAAAGCTATGGTCTGGATTGGGGTGGAATGCTGCTGGACTCAGATCCCTGCCTCCTCCTCATTCCCAAGACAGGAACTGTAGATCTCTCATTTGAAGGTAAGTGGGGAAAGTCTTTGACAGGTTGCTTGGTATTCAGTTGCTACTTAGTGAGTAGCCCTGAGGTTGCACCAGGACTTCAGAAACACCTATTTTAATAACCACACTTCCTAAAAAAAATGGGTTGTGACATCAGAAGAGGTGTTGTTTCACCACGCATAGAAGTAACCACAAGAAAGAATCTACAAGCAGCAATTTCTACAGTAATAGATTTTGATGACTATTTTTTCCCCAAAATGTTCTGCTGATGCTTGACATTATAATGAATCATGCCAGATCACATCAATCATGTGTCACTTAATACACAACAACCCCCAAGCCACAGAGAGGCTGGAAAAGACAGAGTGGCAACAGTCTACAGTTGGGAGGTATTGATTTTTTTTTCATTTTAAATAAGAAGTTTATTTAAACATCAAGATGCTTGGTTTGAAGGGAAAACTATCCACAATCATTCTGCTCAAGAATAATTTACCCTTACTTAAAGACAGATTGCCCTATACTTCACAAATGTGTAGAAAAAAAATGTTATAGAATTGTCCTTGGTTTTTACGGTGATTGAAAACATTGAACTTCTTTAATGGAACAAGGTATGCAATGATTTTGGGCTGTTGGGTTCATTTGTTAAAACAATGAGATCTAATAACTTACTAGAAGATAAAGGTAAGAGTAGAAAGAGAGCATGGCCACTAATGGGGAAAGGGGCTATTTTCTCAGAACCAGTCCTTTCCATCAGACCATCTCCATTAGATGTCAACCAAAACAGATAATTAGCCATTTCATTAAAAAAAAAATAGAAAAGGAAAAAAAAAGAACAATATGCTTGTACACATATATCAGTTACTTTATGTACAACTAAGGAATGGGGATCGGGGAATAAAAGGACAGAGAAAATTATCCTGGAGTAGTCAGGATGTGGCATGACCAAATTGGGGCTTTCTAATTGAGAATGTAGTCTTGGGCTAGGACAAAATTCTGAAGTAGAGTAGTAGGTTCCCTTTCCAGTTGACACCTCCTGTCTGCTGCCAGCACACTGAGCTGTAGCTTCATCCTCCATTTCTAGCCATGCGGGTATGTCTGTTGCATTGATTGGTTGCCCATCCAATGAGAAGCTGACTGTCTCATTGACAAACCCTGTCAATTCACAACAGGCTTTCATTGGTTTACTAAGTGGTGCCTGCCTCTTAATCTTAAACCCTACCGCAGAACCTTCCTTCCTGGTCATTTTCTTTCTTTCTTTCTTTCTTTCCTTCTTTCTTTCTTTCTTTCTTTCTTTCTTTCTTTCTTTCTTTCTTTCTTTCTTTCTTTCTTTCTTTCTTTCTTTCTTTTCTTTCTTTTCTTTCTTTCTTTCTTTTTTTTTTACATAGGATTTTGGGTTGGTTTTTTTTTTGTATTTTATTATTTTTTTTTTATTTTCTATATTCTTTGTTTACATTCCAAATGATTTCCCCTTTCCCAGTTCCCCGCTCCCTGAAAGTCCCATAAGCCCTCTTCCCTCCCCCTGTTCCCCGTTTGCCTAAGAATTTCATGAATTCATTGCTTTTAATTGATGAGTAGTATTCCATTGTGTAAAATATACATGGAAAATAGCTCTGATAAAATTGAAGAAATATATAGAAAAACACATTAAGACTGACTATTTCATGAAAAATTTTACAGATAAGATGGTAGGCATAAAAATATTCCTAAATTGATGGTCGCTCTCAGTCTTGACTCCTGTGGGTTTCTCATTGGCCATGATGAGCAATGGACTCTCGTCAGCCTAGCTGCTGCTTCACAAAATAGGGCCACGTCTGCCCTGGAGCAGAAAAGCAGCTCTGGGAGTGAGAGATGATGGAGACCCCAGAGGTCTTGCGGCAGGAGGCACCCATTTTTAGAAAGAAAAAAAATACTGCAAATACTTTATAGTTTTACCCAACCATCAAATCAAAAAATGTTTCAAAATTCTATCTGGAATGTAGACACTAAAGAACAACTTTCTAACTGTTGTTTTAGCAGGAGGTGTATAGTAAGAAAAGTGATGGCCCAGACAAATATTTTAAAGTATTTATGCTATAAACCCACAAATATTGATCAAGTATATTTTCTAAAATGGTAAGTTTTCTTTAAAATTTTATTCTCATACAGTTGTATCTCAAAAGTTCCATCTTCAAATAAAATTTAGTGTAAAATAGATGAGAAAAGCCATGTGGAATGGGGCTGATAAAACTGAATACGGCTGGCTGACTATTGTTGCTAACACTACTGAAACTCTGGATTAATCCCAGAGTAAGGTGTTGTTTCTGAAGTCTATGGCACAGTGAAAACTTCTGAAAATTGTATCAGTCAGTATTCTGCTACTATAACAAGAACTTGAAATTACCAGTTTAGAAAAAGAAAAGGGTTATGTATGGCCATAGCACTCTGGACACGTCCAGTCTCAATTGATAAAGAGAAATGGTCTATTTTGTTCCTTAATTCTGGAAGTTTCTGTAACTATATCTTTTATTCTCCTGATGTAATTGTTATCTCCAAGGCTTACTGTTGAATGAGCTCACCCTTTCTTGCTCTTTCTGACTCTGGCTGGCTCGTTCAATTCAGCTGTTCTGGCTCAAACTCCTCTCCAAGCTGACTGATTCAAAGTGGCTTTTCTCAGCTTCTGACTGAATTGCTCAGCTTGGCTTCAAACTAACTCTATTAACTCATCCTAATCTTCTGGCTTCATCTCATTCTCTGGATCATTCTGTCTTCATCTGTGTCTGGTTTATTCTCTCTACAAGCTGTCTCTGTAAAACTGTCCCAGTTAAAACTTCCTCTGACCTCCCTCCTCCTCCTCCTCCTTCTTCTTCCTCTCTCTCTCTCTCTCTCTCTGACTACTATCTTAAGTAGCCTCTCTTTCATGTCTGTTCTCAAAAGGGATGAGCATTATCTTATCTCTGACTCATTTTTTCAAATCTTTCTCTGACTTGTCATTTTGTCATCCTCTAAATTAGACATTGCTATCCCACATGGCTGCTTCCTTCTATGAACTGACTTTACTTATATTTAGAGATTAAAGGTATCTAATCTAATCTAATCTAATCTAATCTAATCTAATCTAAGGACATGTCTGTATTCCAGCCAGAGGAATTAAAGGTGTGTGATCCCTTGCCAGAACAACCTTGTGGCTGGATTAAAATTCCTCTACAAATTTCAGTCCATTATTGGTATGTGCAGCTGCCTTTAGGCCAAGGCAGCATACTGTGACAGCTAGGTATGGCAAAACAGATCCTCACAGCTAGAGTATGAAAGAGAAAAAGGATGAGACTGGGATCCCAATATGTTTTTCAAACGCTTGTCCCAAGGGACTAAAGTCTTCCTCTAGGCATTGCATAATAGTTCCTGCATATAGAATCATGTGATGGGGGACAAGCCTTTGGAACATGTGCATTTGAAGGATATATATCCAATCCATATCAAAGTGTCATTAGTTGTTATTTTTACTGAGCTTTTTTATGGCTGCATTCCATAAAAAAGATTGTATATAGCTATTCCATTGTATAGCTATAACACAGTTTGTTTATCCAATTATTCGATGATGTAAATTTAGTCTTTTTCTCTCTCTTGACTATTGTGACTAATGTCATATATATATCATTGTTAAAATGAATATTGGAAAATGAGAAAACAAATGATTATAACTTATTTCCATGCCTTTTATAACCCTAAGCTGAGACAAAACATCAACATTTTGCATTTTAAACATAACTGTAACCCTCTGAGTCTAGGTAAGGGAAAGTAACAGCGGCAACCTGTTTGTCTTGACACACACTGAAGGCAATCAGCTCATTTACTAATGGAGTGTAGGGTATGTAGCTGGCAAGGCACCATCTGCTTAGAGTTCAAATCTTCACACTAGTTGTGCATGTTCATCAATTCATTGCTCTCTCTTTCTCAAACATAAAAAGAATGTTTTTTTAAAATCTGTAAAATGGGAATTTTAACCCCTAACAGTGACATTATACACATAGAAATTGAATACCATTGCTTCACATGCAGCGAGACCCATATCAACTATGTTCCATACTGTGAGAAACTACAGTATTGCTGTATTTTTGTATGTCATTCTAAGTCTTTCTTGGTTCTAAAATATAAGTGAATCCTAGGCTTGGTGGCCATGCAAATAGCTTGAGAGCACCAGGGAGGCTGTGGCTGGAGGACTGAGAGTTTGAGGCAAGCCTGGGTTACAAACCATGTTCAGAGGACTTGACAATACTCTGTCCAGGAAAAAAAAGCAAAGAATATTTATATATATATATATGTATATATATATATATGAATATTTTTCCTAACTTTTCTTAAGATTAAAAAAATTAAACTCACCTTAATCATAGATTTTTAAGTACAGAATAAAAGCACATAAACAAGAATTCATTCTTGCCTGGTGTAGGAGTACAAGCCATGAATCCCATCCCTGGGAGACAAGGGCAGGGAGATTGCTGGGGGTTCTTGCTAAGCCTAGTCTACATAGTGAATTCTAGGCCATTCAGAGCTATGTAGTGAAATATTGTCCCATTTCCCCATGCCACAGACAAAATGGAGAAAAATGAATTAATATTCTTTTTTTTTTTGACTCACGGAAATATACACAGAGAAACAAAGCAGTGACTAAAAACAATAGGCAATTTTTTATACCTCTAATTTAGATGCTAGAAAAATATTTACTCATCAAAAGATGTCCCTCTGCCCTTGCATCCCTTGCAGCTTTGGTCTTGGCATTGACTGAGCCATTCTTGGATCTTTTCCAATTGACTAGGATATTGAAACGGAAGGTGCAAGAGTCCAGAGTCCAGAATGATGAACTGTGGCCTTTAGAAAAGTGTTCATTTAAAAATAATAGCATTCAACTTGTGCTCCATGAA
The DNA here is from genome assembly GCA_036184795.1 of Tokudaia tokunoshimensis. Taxonomy (NCBI): domain Eukaryota; kingdom Metazoa; phylum Chordata; class Mammalia; order Rodentia; family Muridae; genus Tokudaia; species Tokudaia tokunoshimensis. The sequence continues at coordinate 120,048,927 of BTHU01000002.1, read as the reverse complement.
GATCAGAGGTGTGTTGGGCAGCCAGAGGCTCAGGGTTGACAAAAAGCCTCTTCCCCTAACCCAAGTTTTAAACATGTGAGAGCAAGTCACATGGGAAGAAAAGAGGACCATGGCTGCTTTGATGACAGTTGGCCATCGCCAAGGAAACTGCTCCCTTGGTAACCGTGGTCAGTACATCTGTCTAGTTGCATTTCTAAGACTCAGTCTCTACCATAGAAAATATATTTTAAAGTGAAAACACATAGAAAAAATACTATTGTAACGTAAATAAAAAATAGTGGAGTTGATAAAGATTCCTTCATTTTTATGGTAAATGTGTTAGGAAGGAATTATGATATTATGTAGAACATGTTTAGGAGTGTTAACTTATAAATGAAAACTAAAAAACCCCACAGTTTAATATAGTCAATAAAACAGAACAAAACAAATCTAAACCATATAATCTCTGGGTTTGATATTACCAGTACACAAAGAATGTTAGGCTTCATAAAAGTGTTTGTAGGGAGTTTATGTCAAACACAGAACACTCACAATTAAACAAAGCTAACACATTCACAACTGCACCCACTTTAAGGCAATATGGGCAAGAGGAAGGGAGATGAGATTAAAGGCCAAATCCAGGAAAGGATAGAATGCTAAGAGTGTCAGGAATTAAGAAAAGTCATTCTGAAGTAAAAAATGATAAGATGCTTAAGAAAACATAATTAAAAAATTACTTTGCTGGACAGTGGTGGCACATGCCTTTAATCCTAGCACTTAGGAGGCAGAGGCAGGCAGATTTCTGAGTTCGAGACCAGTCTGGTCTACAGAGTGAGTTCCAGGACAGCCAGGGCTACACAGAGAAACCCTGTCTCGAAAAACCAAAACAAACAAACAAAAAACAAAAAATCCAACAAGAACAACAACAAAAATACTTTATTGCTATTTTGTGTATGAGTCTGCATAGACATATGTGCACTACATGTATCCTTCGTGCCTGAAGTGGCCACAAAAGAGTATTGGATCACCTGGAACTGGACTTACAGATAATTCTAAGCCATTATATGGGTGCCCAGAATGAAACTCGGGTCTTTGGCAAGAGCAGCAAGTGCTATCAAAGCCTGAGCCCTCTCTCCAGCTCTGAAAGTATGGCTGGAAAAACCCACACACACACATTTAATTCATTCACAGCTCTTAAGAAGTACGAAAGTCTACACTGAATTATCATGGATTTTGAGAGACTAGAGAGAGATAAAATTCAAATTTAAAAAGTTGATTAAAGGTAGAAATGTAAATATCCTAATACATGTTGCTTACATAGATTTCATTAACATTTTTTATTTCTATAAAGATAGCTTATAAATCACAATGGACATAGTCAATGAAGGCCATCATTGATATTAGACTATGAAGAGTCAATACCAATAAGCAGAAAAGATGATGCAAAGACAAGATGTGATATCATAGCACATATCTGGGAAGCAGCAGATAACAAAGGGGACTGATACAAGCTGTTGGTTATGATTTGAGATGAACCTTAATCAACACACAGGATTTTACAAGTTCTCTGTATACATTTTCCTCAACTTAACATAGAACATCGTTATGGGAGAGGTATCATCCTTTGGGTTTGCTCACAAAAACTTGCTATGTGAAGTCTCAGAGATAACAGTGGAACACTCTATGGTCCAAGATGGCAGGGGAGGAGAGCAGGTGGAAAAGCACAGACATCACCAGCTACGTCAAAGATGAATTCCTAAGGGTTGGACCATAAATATGCAGAGATTTAAGGAACACTTTAACCAACTTATTTTACTTATGTTTTACTTTTTATGTTTGTACAAGTGTGAAATATGATAAAAATATGTGTCTAAGTCTAAAACTGTTCTTTTGGTAAGTACAGAATAAAAATTCTAGGTGATAAGAAAGCATTACATTATTGCTTAGGCAGCAGAGCTATTTCTTCCTTACTGGTAAAGGAGACTTGCTGTGCTACATATTGGCCAGTGTCATAGGCATAATGAAGTAAAGGACTACTGTTGGCCACCAGCTTTTACTATTGTAAATGTGAGGAACAAAGAGGGAAGTTGGGATGGAAGCTCAGACAAAGAAGGACACCATATTCCTACCCATCCATCCCAAATGGAAGGAAGCAATGATCATTAAAAAGTACACATTAGGGCTGAAGGAATGACTCAGCAGTTAAGAGTGTGTGCCATTCTTGCAGGGAAACCCACTATCCTCATGATTCAAAATTGTCTGTAATGGCACCTGCACTCATGCGAATATACCCCCATACAGACAGACAGACAGACAGACAGACACACACACACACACACACACACACACACACGCACACATGCACATGTAAACACACATATACATAAATTGAAAAAAAGTTAAAAAGATAGATAATTAATATAATAATGAATTAATATAATAAAAGAAATTCTATAAGCACTTCTTTATGGCAAAGAATGCCATCATTAAACAATGAACCTAATGAATTTTGTAGATGACATTAGCATTTCATTTTAGTCTACCTTTGTCATTCAATCGGAAATCCAATTTAATGTCAGATTTGTACATCAAAGAGTCCAACCAAGTTCACTATATGTATTTTCCCAAAGGGAAAAGAAAAATGTAACCAAATGCTAAAGTTGATATAGACACATTAATCAGAGAAACACTAAATTTGTCAGTTCTATAGAGCAAGTCGATTCTTTTAGCAGATAAATTATTCGTTGAGACTATCTTCGATGTCAAACATAAAATGGTGTCTTTACAATCCTGGCAGTGAGGTGCGGTACACATTCTCTTTCAACTGACTTATCTACCAGGGTCTTTTTGTGCCTGCTGATTGAAAAGTCATACTGCACATGTTCCTTTTTCCTGATCTGTTTGACAGCGCCCCAGACAAACATTGGAGGGAAGGATCCTGCTTGCAATGTTACATCACTGCCTGTGAGATTCTGCTGCAACTCGGCAAGAGAGGACACAATTGCCGCTTTTGAGTGTAACTTCCATTTTGTGCAAAGCTATTTTCACTTTGGCATGTGCACACAATACAAAAATGAAAAAATCCTAAAGGGAATACAGAAATCTGCACACCCTCTTGCTGATTCTTCAGAGCTCATTTTGAGAAATGTATGTGTTTTGAGATTCACTGTAGCAGAAAAACTGTATTTACCAAACCATCTAGCAGATTCCTAGACAGACATAATACCACCTCACCTATCCATTTCATGTTGGTATTTCCCTTCCTTGAGAAATTGGATTTGAAGTCCATTTTCTTTCTTCATTGATACTGTTTTGGGAGTAGCCAGGAATTATTGGAAAATCTTAGTGACATTATCTAGTTGTGGTAGAGGCCAAAACTGTGGGTACCATTAGGAAGGCCAAGTTCTCCAGCCTGTCCTGCAACGAGATGCAGCCATTTAATGATACTCAAGCTAGAGGGTGTGGACAAAAGCAATATATGTATTTGTTTCCACTCCTTACCCCTTTCTTTTTTTTGCTTGCTGTACGATAATGCCAAAACCCTGGGAAGGCCTCTGGGACTTCCAAGATGGATTAGCAGTAGAAAGAAAAAGCCTAGATCTATGCATGACCCCACGGAGCAGAGCAATTGTTCAGTTCAAACCCATATTTGGACTAAGAAAATCATTGGCTTCTGCCGTATTAAAGTGATGAAATGCTTGTATCATTTGTTTTTGCAGACTAGTGTCCCTTAACCAGATTAGCAATGGCAGCAGAAAAGAGAAGTCCCTAACAATGTACCTTAGGAGCTCCAACCCATGTTCATGTTTGAATGGGACATACAGTCCGGGATGTATATGCTAATTGATTTACATATAAATGTAAAATCATGTTCATCTTCGAGACAAGGAGAAACATGGTCCTGTCAGAAACAAATGTATGAAGGGTTTTCCTCAGAACCCTAAAGAGAAGCATACAGTGAGGGGAAATGATGTATTAAGAGATTATGGAGCACAGGGACAAAACTAGGCCAAAGGGCACATCTTGTTCTTCACACAGATATTAGAGAATCAATTGTGTTTTACATTTGAAAAATCCTACTCTCCCAGTATTGTTAGGGAATGATGTGGATCTATTTACACAGAAACCTCATGTGACAGTCTCTCCCCAGTATATGCAGATCACCAGAGAAAAGGACATACAAACTCTTCAGCAGAAAACTGAAGAGAAAACAGGCAGAGAACTGGGAAAACAATGTTCTCCCAAACTTCAGTTACTTTTTATTTATGCCATTTTCTTCCTTTACAGCTGCAGGTGATCTTGGGGTTAAGTTTGGTTAAATTTGAGATAGGAGCTAATTTTTTTTTCCATTCCACTGAGAGTGTCCAAAGCAAGCAAACCTACAGAAAAAAGGGAGGCTAGTTTTTAGTGAGGTTTTTGTTTGTTTGTTTGTTTTGCTTTTCATGAGTCCCTTATACCCAAGGTTCTTTGGGAATCTACCAGTCCCTTATCCCGTGTCATCCCTTGGGGAGGACTCCCCACAGGCTGTATTGGGATTCCCTCTCTGTACCTGCTTAGGAGATGCTGTGGCTTCCTCACCAAACACATTTCTCCTGATAGCCTAGATTCCCAGCACTGATGTCCCTGTGTCTCAGAGTATTTCCCAATTCTCGACTGAATTGCTTGTTGATGTTTTGAATCCGAGATACTTTTTTTTTTAATAGTATATAGGAAGACTGCAACTACAGACGTCAATGAGTAAACAATTAACTTGAGATGGTCTCAGTCCTTCTCTGGGTCCCAGTCTTGTTTCTTTCCCCAATGACTCATACGTGGTGTCTGGCAATCACACCTTTCCCAACCACATAAACATCAGAGCAGGTTCCAACTAGCCCTGTGTTCTCCGTCCATGAGAAAAGGAGCCAGACGGTCAGCCTTTTGTTTCTTCAGATTCATACTCACCTCCCCTTCCCAGAAACAATATACAGGGGGTGGGGGTGCAGGGTACAGGTGGAGAATGCCCTGAGTGAGATGCTTCTACTTCTAAAAGGTGTCTCTTCCCACTTGAGAGGGATAATTGACTCCAGGTAGCGATGTTTGAAGGCACAATGGTAGACTTTCAAAGCCAGGCTGTTAATTTGCTCATATTAACTTTTGAGTCACTTGACTGGACAGTTTAGGAAGCAACAATTCTCTTAAGACTCCTATAATTACATTTGGACAAGCTTGTGCATAGGACAAGTCCACCAGCTTATTATAACCGTGCTGCGTTTCACACACCATCTTCATTATCTTGTGCTAAAGAAGAACACACACTCTTCTCTGGGTAATTTTAGATTGGCCACTGACACACTCTGCAGTGTTTATAAAGAAAACAAGACTTGGATGTTGGCCCTTTTAATTATAACTGGCAGAATCGCTACACCCCAAATCACATAATCTCTTCATAATATATCTTTGAAGACATCTGCTTGCAAAGCAGAACAAGGAACTTGAGTTCTAAAAACAAACTTTGCACTAGATTGATTGGTCTGGCGAGCCCTGCTTCTGAAGTACTGACGGATCTTGAAAGATATATCCCTGAACTTTTAGAAAAGTTTAAATAATCTGCTGTGGAGCGCCATCCAACTGTCCTTGGTTTGGACATTAAGACTGGCGACTTGAGCTCCTGTTTTATTGCCAAGTCTACTGGCCCAATGGTCAGCATCGTACATTTCACCAGGTCTCTCTGCTTTGTAGCTTCCAAATAAATGTCTATCTTGTGTATCATGCAGTGAACTCTAGCATACCATTTCACCTGGGAAATGCTATGTGGATATGTTCTAGGTGCTTTGTCTGACATGTTGGAGACAACGGAGCACACAGACTATTTCAGCAAACAATGAAAGCTCATCTATGACATCATCTTGTCTGGTCATTATTTACTACTTACTTCCCAGACTAGCGACGTGATCAAATCCACCTCTGAAGGGCTATCTTGTCTGTCACTTAGTTTGAGGTCTTTAAACTTGCTGCGTGACCTAAAGGATTAAACAGACCTCTGTTTGGTCATCTTTGCTCTGCGGATGCATTGAAACCCTTCCTCTCTTGAGTGGGAGACTTCCTCATGCCCACTTGAGTTCCCTGCCCAGATGTATAAGAGCCTGAGTGTGGAGCCAAAATCAAATTGCCTACACTGTATGCAGTCATGTAACTCATAAGGTCCCACCCTTCTTCCACAACTCTCGCCAAAGAGTCTGGTTTTCCTTTCCTAACAGCATTTTCTGGAGGCCAGGATGAATTGTTAAACACTAACAGAACTTTAAGACCGCTGCTGGGAAAGTGGAAGCAATCGCCTTGTACTGAGAAGGTCCAGCCAAAATGACTACAAATCCCAGCATTTAGAATATCCGAGAGAAACAAATATTTAGTGTTCTGTTAGACAGCTCTTCTCAGGAGCTTTGTCCCAAGTAGCTGAGCTAGTTATTTAATGTAGGACACTGGCTATATTCTAGATGAAGAAATTATCCCCCTCAATATTAAAACTTCCACATATAAATACAGAATCTAGAATTTAGAAATTAATTAGATGATGTAGACATTTCTTAAATGTTTGACATATCCAAAAAACGTTTCACGGATGTTGACATTTGCCACTATTTATTATTCTAGAGTTGTCCTCCTACCCCCAAGATTTTCTTTCTTTCTGAAAGGTGTAGAGTAATCAGTTTCTCTTAGACTGTAAGACTTAGAGGAGTGAACTATTAGTCAGGGGGTTGTTTTAGGTTCTCATGGTACAGCATTACATTTGGATGTGAGGGATTTTGCTTAGGTTCTGCAGGCTGAGAAAGACAATTTTGACACGCGTTAAATGCTTTGTGGGATCTCACATGTTTACTATCATGTACGGACTTGAGAAGCATGAGAACTAGCAATACTTAGGATGAGGCCAAGTATGAAAATAAAACGTAAATGCTGAGAGAACCAGGAATAATTTATTCTAATGGAGCCAGTCTCCCCACTTCCACTTTGTACATTTCTGGTAGAATTATCCAATGTTTCTTTTTTAACAGGTCATGCCAAGAAGCCTTTGGCTGGAGGAAATGATGAGAAAAGACTAGAGATGATGCAGGAGAAAAACAACACCCTGTGTGAGGATGCATTTCTAGAACTTTCTGACATCAGAAAGCAAGAATACAATGTTCTGGGATAAGTACTTTTGTGGTATGCCTTGGCTTCAACAGCAAACGAGAAATTGGTGGGTCTTGGAGAGGTATATAGCATGTACTAATTCTGACTTTGCTAATGTGTGTGACTTTATGCCTAGACAGATGCCCAGTTCCAAACCTGTTTTTCATGGACAGTATTCTATCATGTTTTTCATGGGTCAGGTAAATCTTCCTCATAGAGAAGGAATAAAAATATTCATGTATACTGTAAAATTATTTGTCTCAAATGTGGTTTCATGAATCTGAAAAGTCCTTACCAGACTCAGAGAATCTAGAAAAGTCTGTGACTTTGGCATAGCTCTCTCCAGTGTGAAAGAAGCAAATGCGGCTACTCCAATTCTCATAGGAAATGTAAAGATATAATTTCTGCAGTGAGTAATGGCACAAATAAAATTATGTTTATTATTTTATTCACAGCATTTAATTATGGAGGGAGATGGGTAGTCAGATAGCAAAAGGGCTATAAATGAAGAAAAGGCCCTTCTGTTCTTTCTAAATGGATGTCTTAAGACAACTGAGAAGAACATTAATAGAATGCCCAGCCTAAGACAGACTCCAGGGGCATAAGCATCCACGTGGGATTCGTCAAATACCGCACTGCTGGCCTGTTTCCCAAACCGTTCCTCTGTGGCAAATTGACATTTGATAAGATTACCTTTGGATCTTTGTCTGAGTCTTTGCTATACCTAAGGTCTTTTCTTTCTTTCCTTCTTTCTTTCTTTCTTTCTTTCTTTCTTTCTTTCTTTCTTTCTTCTCCTCCTCCTTCTCTCTCTCTCTCTCTCTCTCTCTCTCTCTCTCTCTCTCTCTCTCTCTCAAGATGTATTTATTTTATTTATAGAAGTACATTGTACCTGTCTTCAGACACACCAGATGAGGGCATCGGATCTTATTATAGATGGTTGTGAGTCACCATGTGGTTACTGGGATTGAACTCAGGACCTTTGGAAGAGCAGTAAGTGTTCTTAACCACTGAGCTATCTCTCCAGCGGCCCCCCCCCCCACTTCTTTGATAATAGAGCTATCCAGGAGAAACAGTTCCATAGTCAATCAGCTACTCACAAACAAATACAAAACAAACAAAAGAAAAGATGTCATCTTCAGCCACTTTCTTACCACTCTGCCCTCAACTGAAATGATCAAATGACGACTTTCCTTATAAACCCCAAGTATTTATTTTATAAAAACTCTTGGCATCTTCAGCGATGAAGTACAATAGCGTCATCAGGCTCCAAGGCAATTCTCCTCCCTGAAGACTCCCGGCATTTGCTGATTATAATTTGAACTCCAAAGTTTCAACCAGAGCAGAATTTTGCAGGAGCAGAATGTTGAATCATTAAAAAAATAATAATAATAAAGCCTGAACAGGTCATAGATAAAATCACATTATGGGGCAATGTAATTGTGTACGAAGCAAACAAAACACACCTTAATGCTGGCAATACACTTGGCTATTCAAAATATAGTTAATAAGTTTCCAAACATGCAAATTCTAATTTTAAAATTAAGCCTTCCAATTGCCAATTTCTAAAAATGTAATGAGTTTAGAGTGGCCTTTTTATTATGCATGGTTTTATGTCTTTGGATTTTGAAATTACCTAGCGTGCATTTTCAACTTTGCTACAATTTCCCGGGCTGTTTTCATTTCTATTTTAAAAAGGCTAAACAGTAAGACGTGCTTCTGTTTTGCATTCTAATTGCACGTAACTGATTTGTACAGCAGAACAAAAACTCATTTTCAGATTAAGAATTGTGCACCAAGAAATAATTATTGTTCCACTAGAAAAAAAAATTTCCCTCTTTCTCTCATCTTTGTGAACGGTTCGCCAGGTTCTTCCCAGGTTGCCAGCCTTCCTAAGCCAGCAAGCATTGCTTTTTTGGGGACTGAAATAATGTAACCGGGAACAGGGACTGAGTAACTGTTTGGACCCTGTACTCCCCACTTGCAACATAACACTTGCCTTTCATTATTTCATCTTCAACAATCAAGGGGTGACTAAATGGTTGCAGGTGGTGACGAAAATAAAAGCTATCCATCATTATTTATTAGGCATGAAAAAGATACACAATAATGTAATTTAATCTCGGAGCAGACAATTATTTCCACATATTGATAATACAATGTGAAAACTGTCATGAATTCTAATATGATATTTGGGCTTTATTGGTGCACAGCAGCCAGCATGACAAATAATGAAATTGTATCAAAAGGAGGGAAGAAAAGGAAAGGTAATTACGTGCATATGTCAATATCATGGGTGGAAAACATATCGCTAAATTTTTATAGCATCTTCATTACAACTTGACCAATTCAAGTTTCAAGTCAGAAGAATGTATAGTTTTGAGTTCTCACAATTTATAGCAAAGCCTATGGCATGTACTTTCAGCCTCAGGACTGGAAAGCAGCGTCTATGTTTCATCATGTCAAACTTTTGAAGATCAGCCAGTCTGCTGAAATATTTGTGAGGAGGGCTGGAGAGATGGCTCAGCCATTAAAGGCTAGGCTCACAACCAAAAATATAAAATATCTGTGAGCAGTATATATACACCATTGTCTCAAATTTCTGGCATGTTCTTTGGCTCCCTTCAGTCTGGTAAAAAAAAAAATAAAAAAATAAAAAAATAAAACAATGAAAAGTGTGATCCTTACTTTGCATAGCGTTCAGGAGACCAGAGGGCCCATCTTTCAGCCCAATGAAGCAAATGCTTGAAAATCAAGGTCTTTGGGAGGAAAAATCCCAAAGAATGATAAAAAAAAAAAGCAAAGTCTACTTTTTTAATTAGGGTAAATGGCTAATGCTTTTTTCCCCCAAGAGAGTCTATGTGAGAACAGGACAAGGGGACTGGAAAGACAGGAAGCAAGCTTTCACCTTTATAGTCAGGAGCCTAGAGCAATGGGCCACTTTTTTTTTTAACCAGTAACAATGTATTTGTTTTCTAAAATACAAAACAAAACAGAATGATTAAAAAATTACTTAGAGTTTCATATACCTATCAAAATATAAAAATACCACAATCTTAACAAATTCTAAAGTTTGAGTATATGAACTGACTATACATAGTTCCCATGCCTAGTCCAAAGAATATACCATAGACATAGAAAGATTGGGTAGAGAATGCGTCTACTTCTTGGGAACCATTGTATTTTATGGCATTTTGTTTATAAATGCTTTGGTTTCTCCAGACACTGCAGACATGGCGGTGACAAGGGCTAGAGAGCTGCCTCGGTAGTTAAGAGTGCTGGTTGCTCTTGCAGAGGACCCAGGCCTGGCTTCAAACAAACCACCACATGGCAATTCATCAGTCTTTTATCAAGTTCCAGGGTATCTCATGCCCTCCCCTGGCCTCTGCGGGCACAAGGCGTGCAAGCGGTTCACAGACATACATGCAGGCAAAATGCCTATACACATGAAGGAAAGATTTAGAAAAAAACTAACAAAAATGAAATGACAGTGATGGTTCCAGAATATCTGTTTACAGCACAGCACACCCACATGGTGTCCATGATGGTACACTGATTACTGTCATTGAGACTAGTTTGTTCACTTCTAGATTAGTGGTATAAATACAGACTTAGAGGATCAGAAGAAAGCTTAGTAAAAACACCTCTTAGAATTATTCCTTAAGAATTATTCCATCTCACACCAGTCAGAATGGCTAAGATCAAAACCACAGGAGACAGCAGTTGTTGGCGAGGATGTGGAGAAGGAGGATCACTCCTCCACTGCTGGTGGAATTGCAAGCTGGTACAACCACTCTGGAAAGCAGTCTGGCGGTTCCTCAGAAAACTGGGCATGACACTCCCGGAGGATACGGCTATACCACTCCTGGGCATATACCCAGAGGCTTTACCTGCATGCAATAAGGACACATGCTCCACTATGTTCATAGCAGCCTTATTTATAATAGCCAGAAGCTGGAAAGAACCTAGAAGTCCCTCAACGGAGGAATGGATTCAGAAGATGTGGTATATTTACACAATGGACAAAACGAGGAGTTGGTTCTTTGAGAAAATCAACAAGATAGATAAGCCCTTAGCCAGACTAACCAGAGGGCACAGAGATAGTATCCAAATTAATAAAATCAGAAACGAAAAGGGAGAGATAACAACAGAAACTGAGGAAATTCAAAAAATCATCAGATCCTACTACAAAAACCTGTATTCAACACAACTAGAAAATCTTGAGGAAATGGACAATTTCCTTGACAGATACCAAGTACCAAAATTAAATCAGGATCAAATAGACCATCTAAACCGTCCTATAACCCCTGAAGAAATAGAAGTTGTCATTGGAAGTCTTCCAACCAAAAAAAGCACAGGTCCAGATGGTTTTAGTGCAGAATTCTATCAGACCTTCAAAGAAGACCTAACACCAATACTCTTCAAACTGTTCCACAAAATAGAAACAGAAGGAACACTACCCAACTCGTTCTATGAAGCCACAATTACACTAATACCAAAAGCACACAAAGATCCGACAAAGAAAGAGAATCTCAGGCCAATCTCTCTTATGAATATCGATGCAAAAATACTCAATAAAATTCTTGCCAACCGAATCCAAGAACACATCAAAACGATCATTCACCACGATCAAGTAGGCTTCATCCCAGGGATGCAGGGATGGTTCAATATAAGGAAATCCATCAATGTAATCCACTACATAAACAATCTCAAAGAAAAAAACCACATGGTCATCTCATTAGATGCTGAGAAAGCATTTGACAAAATTCAGCATCCTTTCATGCTAAAGGTCTTGGAAAGATCAGGAATTCAAGGCCCATATCTAAACATAGTAAAAGCAATTTACAGCAAACCAGTAGCCAGCATCAATCTAAACGGAGAGAAACTTGAAGCAATCCCACTAAAATCAGGGACTAGACAAGGCTGCCCTCTCTCTCCATATCTTTTCAATATAGTACTTGAAGTTCTAGCTAGAGCAATTAGACAAGAAAAAGAGGTCAAAGGGATACAAATTGGAAAGGAAGAAGTCAAACTATCACTATTTGCAGACGATATGATAGTATACATAAGCGACCCAAAGAACTCCACCAGAGAACTCCTACAGCTGATAAACGACTTCAGCAAAGTGGCCGGATATAAAATCAACTCAAGCAAGTCAGAAGCCTTCCTATACTCAAAGGATAAGCAGGCTGAGAAAGAAGTAAGAGAAATAATACCCTTTACGATAGCCACAAACCATATTAAGTATCTTGGCGTGACGCTAACCAAACAAGTGAAAGATCTGTATGACAAGAACTTCAAGTCTCTGAAGAAAGAAATTGAAGAAGACCTCGGAAGATGGAAAAATCTGCCATGCTCATGGATTGGCAGGATTAATATAGTAAAAATGAGCATCTTACCAAAAGTAATACACAGATTCAATGCAATCCCCATCAAAATCCCAACTCAATTCTTCATAGAGTTAGAAAGAGCAATTCAAAAATTCATCTGGAATAACAGAAAACCCAGAATAGCTAAAACTATTCTCAAGAGTAAAAGAACCTCTGGGGGAATCAGTATCCCGGACCTCAAGCTGTACTACAGAGCAATAGTGTTAAAAACTGCATGGTATTGGTACAGTAACAGACATGTAGATCAATGGAACAGAATTGAAGACCCAGAAATGAATCCACACTCCTATGGTCACTTGATCTTTGACAAAGGAGCTAAAACCATCCAGTGGAAAAAAGATAGCCTTTTCAACAAATGGTGCTGGCTCAGCTGGAGGTCAACATGCAGAAGAATGCAAATTGACCCATCCTTATCTCCTTGCACTAAGCTCAATTCTAAGTGGATCAAAGATCTCCACATAAAACCAGACACACTGAAACTAATAGAAGGGAAACTAGGGAAGAACCTTGAACATATGGGCACAGGGGAGAATTTCCTGAACAGAACTCCAATAGCTTATACTCTAAGATCAAGAATAGACAAATGGGACCTCATTAAATTACAAAGTTTTTGCAAGGCAAAAGACACTGTCAAAAAGACAAAGCGGCAACCAACTAACTGGGAAATGATCTTTACCAACCTTACATCCGACAGAGGGCTAATATCCAAGATATACAAAGAACTCAAGAAGTTAAACTCCAGAGAGGCAAGTAACCCTATTAAAAAATGGGGTACAGAGCTAAACAAAGAGTTCTCACCTGAAGAATATCTAATGGCTGAGAAGCACCTAAAGAGATGTTCATCATCCTTAGTCATTAGGGAAATGCAAATCAAAACAACCCTGAGATTCCATCTCACACCAGTCAGGATGGCTAAGATCAAAAACACAGGAGACAGCAGTTGTTGGCGAGGATGTGGAGAAAGAGGAACACTCCTCCACTGCTGGTGGAATTGCAGGCTGGTACAACCACTCTGGAAAGCAGTCTGGCGGCTCCTCAGAAAACTGGGCATGACACTTCCGGAGGATCCGGCTATACCACTCCTGGGCATATACCCAGAGACTTTACCTGCATGCAATAAGGACACATGCTCCACTATATTCATAGCAGCCTTATTTATAATAGCCAGAAGCTGGAAAGAACCCAGATGTCCCTCAACGGAGGAATGGATTCAGAAGATGTGGTATATTTACACAATGGAATACTACTCTGCAATTAAAAACAATGAATTCACGAAATTCCTAGGCAAATGGTCAGAACTTGAAAATATCATCCTTAGTGAGGTAACCCAATCACAAAAGATCACACATGGTATGAAGTCACTGATAAGGGGATATTGACCCAGAATCTCAGAATACCCTAGACACAATCAGCATATCAATAGATTTCTAAAAAGATGGAAGGAGAGACCCCTGGTCCTGGAAAGACTGGATGTAGGGGAACGCCAGGACAGAGTAATGAGAGGGGGTTGAACGGAGAAAAGAGGGAGGGAAGGGGGCTTATGGGACTTTCGGGGAGGGAGGAAACGGGAAAGGGGAAGTGATTTGGAATGTAAATTAAAAAAATAAAATAAAATAAAATAAAATAAAAAAAAAAAAAAAAAAAAATAAAAACAATGAATTCACGAAATTGCTAGGCAAATGGTCAGAACTTGAAAATATCATCCTTAGTGAGGTAACCCAATCACAAAAGAACACACATGGTATGCAGTCACTGATAAGGGGATATTAACCCAGAATCTCGGAATACCCTAGACACAATTCGCATATCAATAGATTTCTAAGAAGATGGAAGGAGAGACCCCTGGTCCTGGAAAGACTGGATGTAGGGGAATGCCAGGACAGAGAAACGAGAGGGGGTTGAATGGAGAAAAGAGGGAGGGAAGGGGGCTTATGGGACTTTCGGGGAGGGAGGAAACGGGAAAGGGGAAATGATTTGGAATGTAAATAAAAAAAACTTAGAAAATAAAAAAAAAAGAATTATTCCTTTTAGAATATTTCCTAAGAAAGGAAAATATTTGGAAGTTGGCCTTGGGTATGGCCTAAGTAGGACCTAGAAGGGGAAGAAAAAAAAAACCTATGTTATATATATATATAACATGGTTACCCAATTTTTAAAGAGGACTTAAGAACAAGTGTAGGCACTAGTAAGGAAAAACAAATGAAAAGAATCATTTAAAAAGTCAACAAACCACAGGAAATCTGGAGACTGTTTAAAAACACCTTATTGGAAACCTAGCAAAAGTATGTGCTGAGATCAAAGGGATGCTTGGAAATGTGGCCCACGTAAGGAAACCAGGGAGATCCACAAGCTATGGCAGGGCAGGTGTGAACAGGAATGCAGGCGGGCCAGAAGAGAACTCAAGAGGACCTTGCAAGTGACTCCAAAGCTAATAAAAATGTTCTTCAAAATACACCCATGGCAAAGAACCAAGCTAAGAACTAATGGGCTGGTCAGGAGACTCACTCAAAGAAGGTCTTCTCAAAGGATAGGAAGTCTTCTGAATTCACTAAGGGTGGACCATCCAGTCACCTATCCATTCCTTTGCTTATTCAGTTGTGTATTGTACCATCTACCCACTTCACCACACATTTGATCTTCTATAAACTCAATGCAAAAAACTACAGACTGCTTAGCTCACACCCACCACACTTGATATTCAATACAGAGAGTATAGGCATACACGTCATTAATTCCATTTGCTTCTTCCCTCTCCCATTTCATGGACACATGAATTCTGTTTAATTATCTATTCACCCAACCTTGGGAGTAGATAAAGTCCTAAGACTTCATGAGTCATTCATTCACTTGATAAACATTTGTGTTTTGAAAATGTGCCATTATTTAAGATAAAATCCGTTATAAAAGGATAATATCTTTGCTAAAATCTAGGTTGTTTTATAGCAGAACATTGCAGTAGATACAGGCAGTAGAGGCAATAAATACTAATCATAACATCAAAATCAATCATTTATAGTATTAGGAAAGGCAGTTTTGGGTATTTGAGTGTCTAAAAGTAGAAAATAGTGCTCTATTTAAAGACACAGTGGAATGAGGCAGGTGAAGGACACCAGGAAGTGAGAATGGTCAGATGACCTAAGTAAGATGTGTAAAGGATGCTGGAGTCTGTCCCAAGAGCAATGGAAGACACTACAGTGCTTTACTCAAGAATGATGGGGTGTTGTTGTTGTTGTTTTGGTTTTTCTGTTTCTGTTTTTGTTTCTTTATAACTGCAGTAGCATCCTATTTGGTCCCAGTAAACCTGGAAGTTCTTGGAATAATCTATGAACTCCTCTATGTCCTGCCCTCTGTCTGTGCTTGACGTTTTGTCTACCATTGTTCTTGCTCCCTGTGCTCAAGCTACACTTGTCTTTCATACCTTCTGGTTGTCCATCCCACCCCCTAGAGCCTCACCCTCATTTACCTTCTACACGTTTTTGCTCAAGTCAGTTCTGTTTTGTTGGGCAGATGTGAGCCTCATATCTAAAGCTGAAATTGCTTTGCCATATTTTGTCCTACCTTGTGTGATGATTGGTTTTGGTTGTCAGTTTGACCACATCTAGAACTAACTAAGAGACATGTCTCTAAGTGTGTCTGTAATGGTATATCTTGGAAAGATTAACTGAACGGAAAGACCCTTCCTTGGAGTGAGTGGCAACTTCTGTCATCAACGTAGATAGAAGGATGCTTAGGAGGAAAGCTTTTGCATTTTGCTTGCTTTCCTTTGCCTCTTGCTTGTAAGCACATCTATCTCATTGCTGCTGCTTTTGCTGCCATTTTTTTTCAGTGATATTAGAACACAGGTTCTTCTGTTTTCAAGTGTGTACAGAAGACCAGTGGCTATTTGAGAATCCTTCAGGTTCCAGGGTTAGATTGGGACTGTGGAAGTACCCAGGCTTATAGACCAAGCAGATACCAGGTTCTCATCCTTTCCAGCATTTAGGCAGCCATAGTTGGACTGCTCAGCACTGACTGTCAGCCAATGCAGTAAGTCCCATATGTGATGTATATTCATCCTATTGCTCTGATATTCCAGAGAACTCCAATACCTTTTTCTTTGTGATCTCTTCTGATATAAGAGTTACTGTTAGATTTCTTTTTGCTCATTATCCCCATTCTCTCAGTAGAATATATTCTTCACAAGGGCAAGAATTCTTTCCTTTGGTCCACATATTTATGCTCATCAATTACTATGGTGTTCAGAAGAAAAAACATAATCATTTGTTGAATAAACAAATCAATGAACGTATTAGTCATATGATCACACTGACGTTTTCAGAAAATTATACTGTTGAAGATTAATGGACAAGATTGGAAGAGGTAAGCATAGCTAGAAGAAAAGGAAAGGCTGCTTGAAAGCCTACAGAGGGTTGGGGACAATGTAAATATGGGCCAGGGAGAGGATGGTCGGAGATGCTAAACTAGTTTCTGTCATTTAGGGGATAATATCATTAGGCTCTAGATTGGATACTTACAGGAATATTCTAGATCTGCCTCACTCTGGGTTTCTCATTGATAAATATTCAACAAATTCATGTGTTGATCATTAAACATAGGCACTAAGGAAAATTAAATTACATTAACTTACAGTAGCCTTTATAAAAACACAGGTGATACGTACTTTAAAAAAATCATTGCTTCCTACTTACTTTATTTCAGCCCTGCCCTATTGACACCATTGATGGTGTTGATATCTATTCTGTTTCCATGGTGAAACACTCCATGATGGTGTGCTTGTGTGAAAAATTTTCTCATCATCCATTTTATATCCTATTGTGTGTTGAAATGAGCTATAGAAGAAGGATCTATTTTTTGGCAACTGTCAAATACTATAGTTCATTGTTCTGTTAATTTTGTAGGCTTGAGAAAATGATAGAGAAAAATGATGATAATTCATATTAAATTTTAAAAATTCATATTAAATTTAAAAGTATGTCTAGTCTTGTCTTAGATATCTCATTGCTAATACTTCAAAAACTTGAGGCAGTCCTTTTCCAGTATGTGACAACAGTGATTTGTTTCAGGAGCTTGTCCACAACATTGACAGAACAATGGAATGTTAATATATATCTGTGACACATTCACTATGCCATTTGTGAATGAGACGCAAACTATCAACCAATCTATATATCAGAAATTAGTTCCAACTATAAGGTAGCAGTCTATCTAAGAGCTTTATAGAAAGCCATGAGAAACACTCTGTTAGAACCAACTGGCTATTTGAAATTTATAATAAGGACTAGTGTATGTTTCACTTTTATTTATAAAAAAATGCTATGTATTTATTTATTTAACTCATTTACTGAATGCCTACATCCAGAACCTCTTGTAGGCAAGGTATAACTAATGAGTTATACCTCCAGTCCTATACATTTTTATATTAATAAAATCTATGAAAAATTTAATTATACTTGCATATGCTTTTTTTTCCTGGTAGGGGAGAACTTGTGAAATATGTAGCAATGGTATAAATATCAAGAGATAAAGAGAGAGGCAATTGTCAAAAATGATGTTTGTTTATTTCTTGTTCACCTACAGGATCACTATATCTGAGTCATCTATTCATCCTCCCACCCCCAAAGAACATTAGGCAAGAACTAGTGATATAAAGTAGGGATAGGGAAAGAGCATTAAGACAAAACTAACAAGAGAGCAACCTTGAGATTCCAAAGGCAGGTATTAAGGTTAGGTAGTATGACAGTTTTGCTGACTTGACACAATTTAAAACCACCTAGGAAAAAAGTCTCGATGAAGCACTGTCTAGCTCAGTTTGGTCTGTGGCCATGTCACTGGGAGAATTATTTCAATTATGTTCATTGATGTGGGCACAATTCCACCCATAGATATGACCACTCACAAACTTCCAAGAAGACAGTGCGAGATTCAAGTTAAAAATATCAGGAATGAGTATGTGTTTCTTGTTGTTATTGAAGTCCAGCCGTAGTCTGTCTAAATAAAATGCAAGAGATTATTTCAATATTGTTGTACCTGTTGAGGCTTGTTTTGTGTCTGATTACATGGTCGGTTTTGGAGAAGTTTCTGTGAGGTTTGGAAAGAAGGTATATACTTTTGTTTTAGAATGAAATGTTATGTAGATATCTGTTAAATTCATTTGGTTCATAACTTCTGTTAGTAGTCACTGATAAGTGGATATTAGCCAAAAAGTACAGAATACTCATGATATACCCCTCAGACCCTAAGAAATTAAACATGAAGGAAGACCCAAGTGAGGATTCTTAAATTCCATTTAGAAGAGAGAAGAAAATAGTCATAGGAGGCAGCATGAGGGAGGTATTTGGATGAGAAAGGGGAAGTGGAGGGGAATTGGGGGGCAGGATCAGGTATGGGTTGGGGAAGACAGGAGAGAAGCCCAGAGAACCAGGAGAATTAATGGAAATATGCAGCTGCCAAGGGTGGTGGGGGGAGACCTCTAGAAAGTCCCAGAGACTTGGGATTGGGTGGCTCCAAGTACGCAGTGTGGGTGACCTTAGCTGAAATGCCCAACAGTGGGAAGATAGAACCTATAGAAACCATCTCTGGTAGTTAGACAGGGCCCTAGTGGAGGCATGGTAATACCAAACCACCTTCAAAAATTTTGATCCCAAATTGTTCCCAAATGCAGGGACAAAAATGGAGCAGGGACTGAAAGAAGGGCCAACCAGTGACTGGCCCAACTTGGGATTCATTCCATGTGAACACACCATACCCTGGCAATATTACTGATGCCATGTTATACTTGCAGACAGGAACCTAGCTTGGCTGTCCTCAGCAGCTGACTGAGACAGATGCAGATACTTAGAGCCAACCATTGGACTGAGGTCAGGGACCCCTATGCAAGAGTTAGAGAAAGGAAGGAAGGAACTGAAGGAGATGGCAACCTCATAGGAAGACCAACAGTGTCAACTAACCTGAACCACTGGGAACTCCCAGAGACCAAGTCACCAACCAAAGAGCATACACAGACTGGTCCAAGGCCCTCAGCAAATTCATAGCAGAGGACTTCCTTACCTGGCTTCAGTGGAGACAATGTGCCTCATCATGTAGAGACTTGACTCCCCAGGGAGGAAGGATGCCTAAGGGGGTACCCTCTCAGAGGGGAAGGGGTGGGGGATGGGGGGTGAGGGGGAACAGGAGGAGGCAACAGTTATAAATAATAAACACAAATAATTAAAGTGATTAATTAAAAATATTAGGAATGAAACAGGACAACACTCCAGGCTTTGGAGATATTAAAAGCATTATTGTCAACTGTACACAATTTCACAGCTCAAATTTACGGGGTCCTTCAAACACAAGTGAACCCAACTCATCTAATACAAGACAAGATGCCCTAGGCCCATAACTACTAAGGAAGTTGAATTTGTGATTGAAAAGTGCCTCAGGAAATACTTCCTAGCTCCAGATGGACTTGGTGAAGAATTTCTCCAAATGTTTGAAAGATTAGTATCAGTGGTACAGGATTTCTTCTTGAAACACAGAAGAAGAGGGGACATTTCTCAATTTATTTAATGAAGCCAATGGTACTATGACCATAACACTCAAGACAGCATATGTTCACATCCACCCAGAAACAAGGCTGAAAAGAATAGCTTAAGACTATTAGTCCTCATTAATTTGGATCAAAACCTTGAATCAAAATATTACTAAACAGGGGCTGGAGAGATGCAGTTAAGGGTTCTGACTGCTCTTGTAGAAGACCAGGTTTTGATTCCTCCACACACATGCAGCTCTCGACTATCCCTGTCTCTATTTCCACTGCATCTTATATCCTTTTCTGGCCTCTCTGGGTATATTACACACAAGGTTCATAGACACATAAGCAGGCACATATTAAATAAATTATTAACAATTTTAAAAAAATTAGCAAATAGAATCAGTAATATATAGAAATAGTTACATGCTAATGCCAAAGAGACTTTATTCGAAGAATGAAGGACAAATTTAACGTGTGCAAAATTGGCATGGTCCACCCCATTAATAGTTCATGGAAGAAAACTCACATGATTGTGTCTAACAGATTTGGAAGAGAAAAATCAATTGCCATCCATGGTTAAAGTCTCGCAGAATCATAATAGAAGATTCTCCCTTATCATTTAAAGAATATTCACAAGTTCCTTGAAGTCAGTGTCATACTGACTAGTAAAGATGAGACCTTTTTGTTCTAAGCCCAGGGAGAGGAAAAGGACATCCACTCTTCCCTCGCCATTTACTTAGCTCTGTTCTACCAGAACAACCCCCAACTGCTGACACCACCGATGTGAGTACCAACCAATGCTGAAAGCCAGTGATGGTGGCTTCTTCGATACCCTGTGCCTCTTCAACGCAACTGTCCAGAGAACGAACTCTGACCTGAAACTTACCATTTACCCAAATATTAAGAAAAAAACAAACTGAATTGTAACACCTGAAAACTTTTAGGAATAAAACCCCAGAAAATTTTTGGGATCTAACATATGCAAAAACTTTCTAGATACTGAAAGCATGAATCCTGAAAGGAGGAAGATGTTTGTTATGAGAAAGGCCTGCTCAGAAGGTGGCATATCAAGCCACAGACGTGCAGAAAGCCCTGGGAACCACAGAACTGACTAAAGACAGACACTTAGTATGGAAAAATTAATCTGATTAGTAGACAGGTGAAAGCCAGGAAGAGATTTTTCATTAGCAAATACATGGATGGCACAGGAGAACACACAGCATCATTAGTCATTAAAGAAACATACATTAAAAGAAACAGCGTTCGACAGCCATCAGAATGCCTTAAAGGAAGCTCAGGGACAAGGTATGCTGGTAAGAAGAAACTTGATCCCTCACGTTTAGAAAGCTCGGCAGTTTCTTTAAACAACAACAACAAAAACAACAAAATGTAAAACTATCGTGACTTGGCAATTCCACCGTTCTCCTACCATTTCAGAGAAGTGGAGACATATGTTCACACAAAACCTGAGCACAGATGTTTACAGCAGCTTTATCCCTAACAGACCAAATGGGGAGCCATCCACATGTTTTTCAGTAAGTGAGTGGTTAAAGGAACTCTGGGCCATCTAGACTGTAGAATATTACTTAGTAATAACAAGAGACAGACTTGTAATACATGCAACAACTTGGAATAATCTACAGAAAAACAAATCATATTTTGGGTGAAGGCAAGCCAATTTTAGAAAGTTACATACTGTGTGGTTTCATTTATAGGTCTGGTTCTGGAAACATTAAGGGTTAATTGTGGCCTGACTCCAGGCTGAGAAAGAAGGTCTCTGGGCATATTCTTTATTTCTTCAGCAAATAGCTTCATGCTGTCTCTTAATTTTCAGTCTCTTTACAGTTTTGTAGGGACAGTTATGCATCCCTGGCCAATCAGTTGTAAGTATCAGATGTGTATTTGCTCTTAGGGGCAAACTCTGTTAAGAGTTACAGTACAATTTTATAGCCACGCCCCCCACCCCTCCCCGCTCCTCCCTCTGCAGCCACCCACTTACAAGGCAGGACAGGGGATAGAAGGTTGGGTTATCTGAGTGACTACCTGGGAGGCAGATACACATGCAGCTGCCCACACTATTTTGCAGTTAAGCAACAGATACCTTTTTTATTGTGTTAATCCACTAAGGATTGTTGCCATGACACAGTTAAAATTAAAAGAATAGTATGTTCAATGAAGGAGGTAAAATTCTAAAGGTCTGAGAGAAGAAATCAGTAAGATAAGATAGAGCAGAGTTAGAAACAGATACAGACAGACAATGTCTCTTTTCCATGAATTAAGCATAAAATGAAGGCTATTGAAATTAATATTTGCTCATATGAAAAATCTGAAAATTTGCCCATATCAAACAATCCTCAAATAATTTGTTGTGAATAAATAAATGAATATGCATGTATGCATACATAATATATGTATTATATTTTATATTGATATAGCATTTGGGTAGATTTAAAAACTGGTAAAGAGTGTATTAATCTTAATATCTAGTCCATGTTCAAGGTTGTAGATCTAAATTTAAGGCACTGGTAATATGAAGTTGAATTTAAAGAGGATACTTCTCACCAAGCCTGGCTATATGAACTGAATTTCATCCCGTGAACTCTCATAAGAAAACAGAGAGCTGATTTCTGCTACTGGTCACCTGTGACACTGCCACATGTGCACGCATGCACACAAAAAGATTTTAAAAAGCAATTAAATTCTAAACTGTCTAATAATTTGTTACCACTTAATAACAGTTTCTCACAGAGGACCAATTCTGCTCGTTTCTGTACCCTTCAACAGTGTATAGTAGCAGACACTGATTTGGGGCAGTCAGTCAGCTCACAGCATCTAGAAAAGTTCGCTGCTTTCACAGCTGGCTGAAACTGCTAAGGCAAACCTCAGCAGTTGTCTCTGGATCCCAGAGTCTCTTGAATGCCTGTCCCCTTTTCTTTCTTACAGGATTAATTAGTTCTCTTGGTATTGGTTTATTCTTATTAATGAAAAAAAAAAAACCAAAAAACAAAAAATAGCGTGTTCCATACCCACCATCTTAAGCCATCTTTAGCCCTGTCCCTAAACTCCCTTGCACCTGCTCTGACATTCTCATGGCAAATCCAGAGTTGGCTCTCACCCTTTGTATACTTCTGAAGAGCATTTGAAAGGTCACTCCTCTCTCTCTCTCTCTCTCTCTCTCTCTCTCTCTCTCTCTCTCTCTCTCTCTCTCTCTCTCCTTGGTTATAAAATCCTTATCCATCCTTTTATTTAGCACTGCTGGGCAAGCTCTCTCTCTCACCAACATGCTCTCTTCTTCCCTTTCCCACCCCATCCCTTTGTGTTCTTTAAAGCTGAATTTGCCTCATTTTCAGTACTGACTTCTTGTTATGCTGTTGACTCTGTTCTTCCTCTGTTCATTTATCCTGAATTAAAATTGCTCTACCTTTTTGTTCTTCTTTTACTCTGTCTATCTATCATCTACTATCTATCTACCTATCTATCTATCTATCTATCTATCTATCTATCTATCTATCTATCTATCATCTATCTGTCTGTCTGTCTGTCTGTCTATCTGTCTGTCTGTCTATCTATCTATCTATCTATCTATCTATCTATCTATCTATCTATCTATCTATCATCTATCTGTCTGTCTATGTATCTAACATCTGTCTGTCTGTCTATCTGTCTATCATCTATCTATCTATCTATCTATCTATCTATCTATCTATCCATCCATCTATCATCTATTTGTATGCATGTGTTGAGGTATATGTGCCATGGAGTAAAGGTCACAGGGCAATGAAGCACTCAGTTCTTCCCATATGAGTTCCTAGGATTGAACTCAGGTCATCAGACCTAACAGTAAGTCTCTTTCCACTGAGTTATCTCCCTGACCCTCATTTCTCTCCTGTCTTGTATTCTTGCAATGCTCATGGCTCAGTTCTAGGCCCAGTTATTGTCAATCTTTTTGACCCCCAGATGTAGTGTAACTATGCTCAGGTTACAGCCCACTGGATAAAACCAGTCTGTATAAAAGAGGTGGTAAGTATGTGACTAGAAAGAAGGCTCGGATGGGGAGAGCTGTTTCCATCTCACAGCTGGCCAGAAAACTTCCGGTCCTACCAGCTATGGTAAACGATTGCAATCCAAGCCTTCTACACAGCTTGGGACAACTTGGATAATTACGTAGTTTTTTTTTTTCCTTTTCCCACCTAAAAATATTTGCCAGAGTGATTAGTGATAAGGTAAAAGAAATTTCAAGAAAATCCTTAAGCAGCTCAAAGAAAACTTTTAAAGCGGGGGTGGGAAAATTGCAGGGTATAGGTTGACTCCAGCCAGCCGTGTGGTTAGACAGCATATAAGCGAAGAATGGCTTTTATATTAATAGATATGGGGAAAAAAATCAAACTAGGAGTACTGTTTCCTGACACATGAAGTTCTATGACATTCCAACTTCAGCAGCTGTACTTAGGAGTTTATTAGATTAGTCCCATGTCCACAGCATTGACAGCTTCTCTTTGCAGTCCTGGCCTTGAGTAGTTGCAGCAAAGATTATATGTTCTAGAATGGCTAGAATATTTATCACCTGGCTCTCTCGAAGTTTAAAGCCTTGTTCGAATGGATTTGAGTACCATGCGTGTTAGTGTTGACCACTCAGTCAATAGATTAAAAGATCCTGTGATGGCATTCGGAACTTTCAGATCTCAGCAGCCTGTAACTGCAAGCTGTAAAATGGGATCCACCCATCTTTTCTCAGACCGAGACACAAGGGGAACTGTCCTCCCAGAGCTAACAGACATTTCCAGAAAATATCCAGATGTTGCTGTTACATCTGTAGTGCATACTTCTATTTTGTGTGTATGTGTGTGCATATGTGCGTGTGTGTGCGTGTGTGCATGAGCGCATGTGCAGGAATGTGTGTAGATGCACACATATGCAGGGCAACCTTGCATAAAGTACATCAGGAATTATTCACCTTGTTTGTTTTTTTTTTTAAAATTTTTTTTAAGACAGGGTCACTCATTGGCTTAGAGCTCACCCACTCCGCTACTCTGGTTGGCCAGTTACTCCTAGGGATCCTCCTGTCTCCTCCTTCCCAGCACTAGTTTGATTTTATGAAGGACCTAGGTATCAAACTCAAGCCCTCATGCTGATGCTACAAATGCTTTATTGACTGAGCTATCCCCTCAACCCTATTGTGCAGCTCTGCAGAATAAAGAATACCACCTCTGGATGTGTTCTGCAACTTGGAATTCCTAAGTGCATATTAGCAATACTTCATGTGTTATCTAGAATACTTGAGTGAGAACGGAGACTGACAAAGTCATATGGACTTTTCATTAAAACAAAAAACAAACAAACTAAAACAAAAACAAAAGCAACAAAACAAAAACCAAAGAAACTCAAGTGTATCATGGTTGCTTGGATGAGACCTACGACAAGTTGCGACCTGATCTGCCCTGAAGTGTCCTGTGACTTCTGCTCTGGCATTTCAGCACATACTCTCTGTGAGCTTGAATATCCTTCCTATAGAGGCTTTTGTTAGAGCAAATGGCCTTGTTAGAAGAGAGTGGATTACCAACCTTCTACTTCCAACCAAAATGATAAGGGAGTAACAGCCTTCTGCTTACTGCATCATCTCTTTCTTCCGGCTACCACCCACAAGTCATTTTCAGGTGGGACAGTCATTTCATTTTCTCTGTAATGAAGTTAACCTAGCTTAGGAAGTAATGAAGCTAGCTTAGGAAGTAATGAAGCTAGCTTAGGAAGTTATGAGTAACTTAAAGCAATGTGGCGTTCTCAGTGAGAACTGCTCCCCACGGTCTCAGGCATTTGAACACTTGGTCCCCAGTTGCTGGGGCTGTTTCTGTAGATTTAGGTGGTATGGCCTTGCTAGATGACATATGTCACTAGGGCTGGCTTTGAGATTAAATGGCTGGCACCACTTGCAGTTTGCTCTTTCTGCTTTATGGTTATAGCTCGGGATTTGAGCGTTCAGCCCCTGCTCCTGTTGCTATGCCTGCACTTGCTGCTATGCCTCCCTGCCATGATGGAGTCCTAAGCCCAAATAAACACTTCTGTAAGTTGCTGTGGTCATGATGTTTCAACACAGCAACAGAAAAGTCATGAATACAGCTGGGGACCTGAGAACCCAAACAAAAATATTTCCGAAATCTTTATTGAGGAACTATAGTCACAGATATTTGCAAGGTTCCAATCCCTGTGTATTTTTAAAACTTAAATATAGTCAAGCCTTTGGAGGGAAACAGTCACATTTCTCATTGATTGCCTATAACAACTAAATGTATCCAAATCGAATCTCATATTACTGGTGTTTAGAAGTTTCATTCCAACCGTGGCTGCCAATTCATTTTAAATTCCTTTTACTTTCCAATAATCTACCACATCCCAATAACTCACCCAGTGCTCCAATGGTTATTAAATTTGAATACAACTGGGCCACTGTGATTTTTTTTGTCAGTGTGTAATTTCATTGGAGCTGCATATTTGTTAGAAGAGTTAACGAGTTTAACAGGTCTTTCTTAAGAAGTAGATAGAAGACTACAAATTCATAAGAGCTTATGACTTTTTAAAAGAAAAAATAAAAGAAAGAAGTTCTAGAATCTATTTTTGGATATGGCCACAAAATATCTTGAAATGTTTACAAAATTCAAAGGTAACATACAGAAAAAAATTGGTTAAGTTTTCCAGCAGAACTGAAATTACAATTTCATTATAATTGCACACACACATTAAAACTATACACACACACACACACACACACACACACACACACGTCATGTGCAAAATAACTGACATTTTTGTGAGGATCCCAAAATTGCCTCAGAAGTTTGGCCAAGTCAGCATAAAATGATTTCACAATGCTGAACTTTTCTCTGTGAGAGATGTCCCTGGCTAAATCATTTTTGGAAACTTCATGGTTCTCACTCATCCACCGCAGAATAACACTGGAGGTCTCTCATCCAGTGATATAGGGAGGTGTTAATAACTCTTCCTAAGCCCAGTCTGTACCTGTAACCTCAGGACAAGCTTCCTGCCTTTCTTCTTGTCTTGTGTGTACTATTTGGACAGCTTGTAGGAGAGTTCTATGGCTACCCTTTCTTGCTCACTGTTTTGTCACTTCAGACTCCAAGACACTTGACACTTGGTGATAATGGACGTGCTCTATGTCTGTAGCATCTAGAACAGCAGCTGCCAGCTAATGTTAAGATGCTAAGCACTGAGGATACTCGTGATGCCGAAGAGCTGATATTTTATTTAATTTCATTTGTAGTGGTTTTAAGTTGAAGGATTCACTTCTGTTCATATTAGACAGCACAGACTTATAGTCTCTTTCTAAGTAGAATCTGTAATTTCTTTAAAAACTAGATCCTGAATTCCAGAAACACAGGGACCACATTTTGACTAGTCTGTGCATTCATATATTGGCCACACCCAACAACATCTCAGGCACACAATAGGTGCATAATAGGAGCCCATGTTATGATGCTCCCTATAGCTAGTGCAGTCTTCCCACCACAGTTAACCAAGCCTAGAGGATCCTTCAGAGACAGACTCTGAGGTCTGTCTCCTAGGTGACTGTATAGCTCATCAAGTTGACAATATTAACCATCATGGTAGCCAAACGAAAACAACACAACCAAGACATGTGAACTCTGGACTAGTACTCTGAAGCTATATAGGATAGGAATTGTTTACTTACACTTTAAGAAATGTTTGAAACATTTGCCAATAAATTTTATATGTCAGAATCTTAACATAAATATGGTAGATTTCTGTCCATTCTTTCCCTCAGGTATACTAGGGAGAATCAGCCAACAGAAAGTGTCTCTGGGTTTGACAACTAACCTATGTTAAACCTTTACAAATATCTTCAAGCTAATATTATTTTATTTTTTGTTCCATCTGGAATAAAGGGAAGGATGTGTGCCACAGCATTTTTTGACTAAAAGGTGACCAGGTTAAGGGCATTTGTGAATGAGGTTTTGAGAGCTAGTGTCCATACGGTAATCACAGTTGAAAATATCACACTGTATACTAGAAATTTACTACAAGGTATATCTCAAGCATTTATTCATGAAAAGTGTCTAAGCAAGGCAGTAGAAAAGTAATTGGTTTGATTGTGATAATTATTTCACAGTATATACATAGATCAAATTCATCACTATGTTTCTTAAATGTGATTTTATTTTTCAGTTATATTTTGAAATTGAAAAGATAAAATACACAGTGGAAGATATGGTTGGATATTGAATTAGTTCCAAAAAAAAAAAGATTTGAGTCCCTGAAATTGTCTACAATACAAATTTCAATCCTCCATATTCCATAATACTCAGCCATGATACCAGAGGCAATAAAATTGTCAAATTTGCAATCCCAGCCAAGCTAGAGAAACCTATGAGGTTAAAGTTTAGGATAGCAACAGGATGCATAGGTATGGGTACTGGGTGAATTACATGTTCCACTCATAACGAATATTTTACTTGGTTTGTGTGTATGCATGTTTATGTGACTGTGGGTGCACATGTATATGCATGCATGGGGAAAATCTTGGGCATTGTTCCTCAGGCACTGTCCATCTTTTTGAGATTAATTTTCTTAATAATGTAGGATGTACCAAATAAGTCAGGTTGGCTTATTTGTCTCCACAGCCCCCCCCCCACCCCAGTGTTGGGATTACAGGCATGAATTACCATGTCGGTCCTCCTTTATTGATTGAGCTATTTCCCACTCACATAGGATAATATTTTGATATTCACTGTGTAGACAAGAATACTGAGACAGAATACAGAAGTACACAGTCTTCTGAGTGGCAGCAGCAAACTTTTAAATTTATGTTTGTGTGATTGCCAAGGATACTTTTTCTTTATTTCTAGACTACTAATGAATGATTAGGTATTTTCATGCCCAGAATGCCTTGCTCTATCCTAGTAAAAGGACAATTATGAGGCCTTATATTTTCTGAATGCCTTCATAAAATAAACATACTTTAAAAACACCCTAGGTAGTATTCATTAGACTTCCTCCTTCCCTCTCTCCTTCCCTCCCTTCTATTTTAATTGTTTTGTGAGAGGTCTTTTCTTTGTAGCACAGGCTGGCCTTGAATTTGTAATCCTACCACTTGAGTCTCCTCTATGGTAGGATTGCAGGCCTCTGACCATAGACAGCACCTCCTCCACCTTTAAGATGGTTCTCTTGCTTGATAAAACCTTCTTTGCTAAACAAACAGAACAGCATCTGTATTATTTGGCTTTGTCTACTAGTTATTCTTTCCATTGAATTAATGAATAAATTCCCTACTCCAGTTGCTCAAACCTTCAAATCCTAAATGGAGGGGGGGGTTGGGGGGAGTTGGGGGGGTTGGGGGAAGTTGGGGGGGGGTAAGCAAACAAACAAGCAAATGGAGGGAGGAAATAAAAACAAGTGAAAACTTCCAATCGATCACTTTCTGTTCTTGTTGCGTTAATTTTAATTAATGACAGGCATTTATTTAAAGTGATGTTTACAAGGAACATCTCCAACTTGATAAGAAGTTTCTAAATGTATTAAACTGTGGGAGTTGGAGATGCTAAGGGTAGAAAAAAGCACACTAGCCTGCTTCTAATTGAATGTATATTTTAACGGCACACCCAGAGCCACACCCACCTTTGCCATTTAGGCAATTCTACAAAACAGCTCAAATTATTTTGCAAAAGTTGTGGGTGTGGGGTGGGGATGGGGGTAATGCATCTCTCATCAATTCTTTTGCTTTACTGCTAATCACTTGAAGAGTTCTGTTGACAGGATATGTTGATATTCTCAGAATTCTCCCCCAGTCCAAGATTAACTTTCCATATTCTCAGATGTAAATTTTTTTAAACCTACACCCAAGCAAAATAACATTCTAGATACTCATGGAAAATTCTCTTTTTCCCTCTGCAAATATTATGCTGAAATCTGTCATTCAGTCGATGTCCCAAATCAACAAATGGTAAATATTTCAATATAGTTGTCTGGTATATTTTGGTACCTTCCTCTCTAAATTCCCTTTAAAAGAAGACTATGTCCTTCAGTTCACTAAAAAATGTCTGCAAAGCAACTAAAAGCAGTTGGAGGAGATAAATTAAAAGTGTCTTTGCTCTCCTCTATTGTCAGGTACAAGGACCTTTGTACTTATAATGCAGCTATGGAGAAACGTCTTTGTGTTCTATCAATAATACATTGAGATTCCGTTTACTTCGTTTTATGTTGTTTTTACTTCTGCTAGGCAAACAAGACTCTCCCAGCTCTCTCATTCTAATCAAACTGTAGAATGCTAATAAAACAAATCCAAACTAATAAAGCCCATTTCTTTTATATTAATCCTGTTAAAGGTACCAGGGACTCATATCCCTGGCTATAAATAGTGCAATCAGACAAGAGGTCGGAAGATGAAATATGGATACAGAGAATATTAACATACAGAGTATTAAGACCAAAGCATAATGACAAAGGCTGAATTGAATTGGATGATTATTTAAAAGGCACGTGTTGGATGGAGGCTGGACTCCACAGGGAACATTGCATACTCAGGAACCCCAATGACCTCCACACAAGCTCATTCTCAGCCTGGGGTGTGTGGGGGGAGTTCTTGAGTTTTATTTTTACATTGATCAGATTGTTTTGCAAAAGGTTAAAGACTGCAAACCACAAATCTGATAATTGTTTTCCTCAACACTTAGGAAGACTGACTGAACTGCTCTCCAGACTCTGTTTTTCCCAAGGAAGAATTTCCTCTAAAATCTAGTTTATTTTAATTATAGCACTCAGGGTGTGATTTCTGTTTATAATTCCTCCGGATGAATCTGCTCCGGCTGGGTTTGGGTCAGAGCTATTTCTAGGAAATGCCTGCTACTTTCTCTCAAACTAAAAACTTCTTCGTGCTTTTCTTTCTTTTCTTCTCTGGCCTGATGCCGCATTGCTGCTTGAATATAAGAACAGGTGATCCGTGTGTGCGCCAATAACCAGGCGGGGGTGGGGGTGGGGCGCGGGGATAGGATGCGGCCAGCTTTCAAGGAGGAGGCAAGCATGAGAGAGTGGTGAAGGTTTTCATTGCTTATTAAAGACAAGGTGTCAGTAAAGATTCCTCAACACTAAGCTTGCCTTTAGCAAGCCAACCAACCCAGAAAATGAAAACAAAGAACTGTATGAGAATACAGAGGTGGGCAGTGGATTCCTGAGCAAGAAAGCACTTTAGTAGGACCTCAAAGGAAGCCTTTAACTCAGGAGATCCCGTCTCCCATAATGAAGGCTTTTCTTGACCCTATGCTGTAGCTTGGTTGTGGAATATCCCCCAAAGACCATGTGATCAAATCATGATCCTCAACCTGGAGGGCTACTGGGGAGGTAGTGGGAACTCGAAGAGATAAGATCTAGTTCAGTGGTTCTCAACTTCCCCAGTGTTGCAACCCTTCTCAATACGGTTCCTCATACTGTGTCGTCTCCCAACCATACAAGTCTTTTGTTGCTATTTTGTAACTGTAATTTTGCTGCTGTCGCGAAGCATAATGGAACTATCCGATATGCAGGATGCCTAATGTCTGACCCCTGTGGGCTGAGAAACACTGGACTAGAAGGAAGTCTCATGGGCATCAAGGGTTTGGCGTTGAACTCTAGCCTCTTCCTCTTCTCTTTTGCTAACAAGTCATAGAGAGCAGAGTCGCATTCTGCCCATGTGTCTGCCATCAAGTGACATTATGAAATCTAGCCACCCAACCAAAGTAATAAAGCTCCTGATTAGGACAAAGACTGCGAGTTAACAGGAGCATTTTAATCTCTCCACACAGCTTATCTCAGGTATCTGTTACAGTTGTGGAAAGCTGAGTCACAGCTGCTCAGCCCACTTCAATTCCTTCTCCCAGCAGGAGAGCTTGATCTGACATGCCATCTAGACAGAAGGCAGGAATGTGGAGAAAGCAGTTATTTTCTTGCTTTCTCGTGGAGAAATTCATTTTCTGTTGGTCCTAGTTCCAGATTCTTAGAAAAAGAAAATTCTGATGCAAAGAAAATTTGGTAGATTCCCATCCCTTCAAAATTCAAGTACCTGGTGACTTGGGACTGAGACCTCATCCTCACTGTAAGTTGCTAACAGGGGTAGATTAGGGTGGCTGCTAAGGGCATTTCTTGATACAAGGCAGATGGCCTGTGCTCCCATGCTAGCATGATCAAGAACAAACGTGAACACCAGAGTAGCACAGATGTGGGCCTCCTGAGCACACACAGTTGTCTGAGTCTCAGAAGTAACCCACTGGCCATCCTGACATACTTGCCAGCAAATTGCTAGAAGTAGTTCACAGATTCCTCTTCTGATACGCCATTAGCTCAGGCTTACAGTTTGGTATTGTGTGTGAGATGCCAACTTAGTGTCCTACCAGCCTGAAAGGTGCTATATGATACGGAATTCTCTGAAGCCTTGTGACCATGTAGGTAGGCTAGATGAGAGAACTTTGGTGTATCAACTCAAGTTTTATTTTTCAATTCAAGGGGATCCTGTGATAGAAAGTTTCCCATATGTTATATCAATGTGTCAAGATCAAGAGATCAAATACAAACTATAAAAATAAGATGTGGATCAAAGAGTTCACATTGTCTTCTCCACACCAGTCTTTGGTCCTGATTAAAGCTATGTTTCTTTGCATTGCTAAAAGAGCAAGGATGAAACCAAATGCTTTTAGACTATCCTATCAAAATTTCATAAACATATGAATTCTTCATGTAGATTACTGCAGCTCTCGGACCTCATCAGAGAAGTTTCTTTGTACAATAGATAGATGGTGGTTAATGCAGAAGCTCAAAACTGGGCAAGTTGCAGAGAATAAGTGTCTGTGGGCCAGATATCTATATACCACCACTTCCCAAGGCTTAGGGATGTGTTGACTGTTTTCTGTCCTTCCCTTAGGCCTGAAGGGAGAGCCACCTCTCCAGTCTAGATGATAATGACTGTGAGGAAGTAGAATAACTCAGAAAGGCATCCTGTCATTCACCAAAACACAAATGCCCATTTTTCACCTGAGCACACACATTTTCTACATGTACCATCCTAGGTTTATTAGATTTTGTGATTGCTTTTTTGGTACGTCATCATTTAGTGTCACTATTGGATTGTTGTCTGTCTTCCCATAGAACTATAAGTTACCTGAGGACAAGACGTCCTACATCCTGATGTTTAGAGCATCTGAAATCAAAACCCCAACACAGTGACCAACATCTGTATGAGATAAGGTTGAAAGCACAGGGAGGCTGACCGTGGAGTGTGACAGTCGCCATGTCACCAAGGCTTCTGGGATCTCAGGTAAGGCATGTCACCTGTGTTTAAATATCAGACTGATAAACTAGAAATACTATTCTGCATTGTGAAGAATTAACAAAAAGATCTACACCTATAGCACAAAGATGGTCAGCACTGACTGCTCTTCCAGAGGGCCTGGATTCAATTCCCAGCACCCACATGGTGGCTCACAACTGTCTGTAACTTCAGTCCTGGGATCTGATAGCATCTTCTGGACTCCTCACATCAGGAACAAAAGTGGTATAGAGACATACATGCAGACAACATACCCATACACAAGAGGAAGAGGAGGTGGAGGAGGAAGGGGAGGAGAGGAAGAAGAAGGAAGAGGAGGAGGAGAGAGGATGAGATAGCTCTGGTCTGCAGTAAAGTGAATGCTTGTCAAATAAGCAATATACTCATGTGTTTGCTACACAGATGTTGAACACATTATGGAAAGAAGCATTTATTTTATAAGGTCTGAGGCTGAGTTAAACAACTTTAAATTTTATGACCAGAAATCAGTCAATTGTTTCTTCCCAGCATATTACTTTTGAAATCATTGAAATTTAGGAAGCCGCTCCCCAACTCTCCACTCCAAAGTTTTGTGGGAAGACAGCCATCAACCCAAACTCCACGAGCTGACACTTGGATACCAGGTGGACCCTACTCCCTGCTTGTTCCCTGTGCTGGCTAATCCCCATCATCAATCACCTTGGGTCCATCTAGAATCAGCCATGGATATACCTCTGGGCATGGTTTTGATAATATTTCCAGAGAAGATTAATGGAGAAGAAAAGACCCTAGTCCGGGAGTCAACCCAGTGACCTGGGGTTCAAGGCTGAATAAAATGGAGAAAGGAGTTTAACCTATTGGTATTTCTTTGTGTTTCCTGATGGAAGATGTGTTGTGTCTAGCGACCTCAGATACTCCTACCACTGGGCCTCCCCTGTTCACCAGTACTTTCAAACCTAGAGCCAGAATAGATCCTTCTTTCTTTAGGTGGTTATTGCCAGGTATTCTGTTACAGCAACCAGAAAAGTCACAGACATTACTTAAGTGTAGGCGGACCCTCTACTGAGTTAAAAAAAAAAGGATTTTTTTTCAATTACTAATTCTTTTCAGACATGAGAAAAATTATAGTGTCTAATTTTAGTTTCATCATAAAATGATTATATGCTCATCAGAGAACATAACTTTTAA
The DNA here is from genome assembly GCA_036184795.1 of Tokudaia tokunoshimensis. Classification (NCBI taxonomy): domain Eukaryota; kingdom Metazoa; phylum Chordata; class Mammalia; order Rodentia; family Muridae; genus Tokudaia; species Tokudaia tokunoshimensis. Next base: position 120,014,411 of record BTHU01000002.1, on the reverse strand, counting down.
AAAAGTTGTCAGAGATACTAAACAAACCACCCAGCCATACTGTACTGACTAAATCCCAGCTTCATAAAAGGATGTTGATATATTATATAACAATAAAAAAGCACACATCTAAATCAATATTACAGTGAACAATTTATTCTAGTATATTCTTCACTTAACCCTATATAATCACTCATAAGAATGTTTAAATAAAGAGCCTTAAATCATATATTTTCTATCACATGGGAAAATGTTTTATAATTCCAAGATCTTTGAACGGGTAGGGTAGCATGTTTGTGAGCTTTTTTCTGAGATAATGACAGTATAATTAGCATCCTTAGAAGAGGACAAATGGCTCTTTCTGAAAATGCCAAGGAAGAGAAGGAAAAAAAATCCCTACTGAAGAGAAGTCCTGGCTTTCACACAAATCTCCATGCTTAAGGAAACAGCTTTCTGGTCAGGCTTGGCCATCAGAGTTCCGTAAGTGCACATGTAATCTTTTAACCTCCATGTATTTGTAAAATGTGTGCATCTATATTTTATTGCAAGATGGTGAAACATAAATATATTTACATTTATTCCCAAATGCTGAACCTATGGTCACAGTGATAGGGTACCATCTCTGCCCAAGGAATACAAACTGAATGACTATTTCTACCTGCATTGTCTGAGACAGGTTTTAGAGTTGAATCCACAGGGCAAGTTCCTAGAGACAAACAATTTAGAGAGATGAAGGTGTTGGAGCAATGCTAAGAGCTCTTCAAAGAATTAAAGATGTTTAATAACCAGGAGATTTGACCTGTTAGTTTAATGAACATTTACAAATTAATTCTTACTTTCTTATAGTGTCAAGATTTTAGTAAGATTCAAAAGTACCGAAAGTTTACCCAAGCGTTCACTGGAATAAAATCCAAATTCTTTATCCAAATTTACCAAGACTTCCTGCCTGCCTCTCCTACATCTCTGTGATCAGTTATCACCACTGATAACTGTTGGAGGTACACCCCCAGTCTCCTTAAAACCTTAAGCTGCCAACAAAGCTCACTGAACCTACCTGTCTAACACTATCTGCCACTCATCCCTTCTCTAAGTCCCAGCCTTACTCTATTTGCCTGCTTCAAATCCTGAGTAAAATGGAATCGATGAGGACAGAAGTCGACATGCTCCTATCGATGTCCCCAGTCACTGACCAGTCCCTTTGCTTACATTCTCTGCCTCCTTGTCTGTTAGCACAGCCATATTTTCCCTGATGTCAGAAGGGTCAGAGGACTGCCAGAGGAGAAGGTAGAGGAACTGAGAAAGGATGGAGGTGGAGATATGCTCTTGCAGAGAGTGGTGGGAACCTGGGCAGTAGTGTTTGCCTATAATCCCAACACTTACATAGTATTACTATATAGCACAATATGGCTGCAAACTCGCATTACTACTGCCTTAGCCTCTTGAGTGTTGGGATTTTATATATGTATATGATGTATATGTATACATATATGGATATGTATATGTAGTATACATGACATATAGGTTTATGCATCTAGTATATAATATAGTATATATGCACATACACTATATGCTTATGTATATGTAGACACTCATATATGTGTATGTATATATATTCACTATGTATGTACATAAACATACATACACTGAATCAGGTTAGTCTTCTTGAAGAACAAGTTCAAAGTAGTAAGAACAACATCTCTGCTCAAGGAAAGCTGCTGAAAGATTGACAGTCGTCATCTTTGTCTGTGGAACATTTTAGAGATGAATCTACAACACAGACAATGTGGAAGCAGTTAGACCCTAGGTAAAATATGTTTTAATCAAAGCCACTTAAACAGGTCAATCATACATTCTATTGTAAAATGCACTTGGCAACACCAGGATTTGCTCTTGTGCGGAATCCCTATAGGGTCCATGATACCTCAGCTTCAGCCCAAAGAAGGAAATTTGTTTTGGCAATGTGGATCTTCAGAAGACTCTGGTGTGTCGGTCCAGCTTTCTTCTGAACCCACACGTTCCGCTTCTGCATTTGCAGCCTCTGTATGCTTCAGGCAGCTTTCTCGTCCTTACTCATCCTGGAGCGAGGCATGTGGTGGGTTTGTCTGTCTTGAGTTCCAGGAACACTCCAGGGCTGGTCCTTATGTCTCAAGCCTGTCCGTGAACACAGGGTCGTGGGTGGGGAGTAGGAGTTCAGTACCTTAGGAGAACAGAATCTCTCATTTGATTTGGGGCATAGCCTTCGGCCATTGTGTGTGGTGCTGGTGGTGATGATAAAACCAAGGATGGGAACTTGTCTGAGAGAGGCATTGGCTAAGAGAAAGGGCAGAGGGACTGCAGGATGTGAAGATGTAATGTGCACATCTGCAGCTGTTTTTGAAGTGAGCCAACGGACTCCTATGACTTAAGCCATTCAGGGCAGGGCTTCAGTCACTTGCTGATGCCATGTCCTCAAAAATAATATCAGCTCGCACATAGTGTTTACCATACCGAGTCACATTTATACCCTAAGAACACTGAGGCAAACGATGTTATACACTTGGTCTACAGATGGCAAAGTCCGCAGTCCTCCACAGTGGTTCATACACTGTGCAAACCCAAGGAGCCTCAGTTTGGAACTGCTGACCTCGACCACTAACTACATCTTAGTATCCTAAATGAGCGCAGGCAGGCTCCGCTCAAGAATGGTTGAGGTCTTCTAGGGGTTTCTTATTTCGATACTATGTAACCTTCTTTTGGACAGAATACATTTTATTCTTTAAACCTCAGAGTCTAGCATGTGCTTGCTCTCTCACAGTCTACCCTAAAGACAAATCAAAATGGAAGGCAGGATTCTTTGAAAAGAAGAGAATTATGGTTTGCCTATAAGAGTAAATAAATAAATAAATAATAAATAAATACATAAACAAAGATTTAGAGCTAAGAGAGCAGAAAATTGCATGTGCCTCGGCTTGTCTCCACAATGTTACCAGAGGACAAGCCCATATAGGACTGCAGAGTGAATTACAACCCACTCAGCTTCTTTCTTTTCTCGCTGCCGTTAGGATTGCTGCTTAAGTCACGTGGGAGATTGATTTTCTAAAGTCTCTGTTGGGGCACCACGCGGCGCTGTACCTTCAGCCTCTGCACTTGGCGAGTGTACCTGTATCTCTGGCTCTTTGGAGATTCTAAGCACGAGTTGTCTACCCTTTCCCTGGCTATCCTCTCCAGCTCCCCATCTTCCTTCAGATGACCGTTCTGATCAAATGGACAAGCCAGGCTTCGTCCAATTAGTCCACTTTAAGTAGCTTACCCTGTACTTTATTAAAAGGAAAATCCACACTGGGTTGACAAGATTAGAGGAAAATATAAAAATAAATTACTGTATTAAAATTAATTAAATGAAAAGCTGTATCTAATACCAGGAAATGATAAACTTCACAGGAGAAGTGAAGCCCTTAGTTCAACAAATGATTTTTAAAATTCCTAAAAACTCTCAACCCAGGGCTGAATTAAATATTCCACACTGAATGCAAAAGCAAAAAGATGTTAATGTTGAATTTTTTTTCACAAAACGTATAAAGGGTCCATTGCTTTCTTTGCCCTGTAGAACAGTTCTTTTGATTATAACACCATGTCAGAAGCTGGGTGCTCTAGGGGACAGCATGTCGTAGGACTAATGGCATGACTCCACTTGAGAACTTGATTTTGACTTTTGAAAAGTGTGCACCAACAATTGTAACAAGGAGGAAACAATGGAATGACAGGTCCAAAGACTCTATGTGATTTACTTATGTTGTATCTACCAGTATTCTGGACCAAGTAAAAGACACACCAAGAAGGCACAAAAAAAACACTAACCCAACCCAATCCACACCAAACCAAAAAAAAAACTGTGAAATGACTAGACATACTATACACCTTGAATTCTTTATAGACTGTCATCATTTTTTTTTTTTTTGAGACAGAGTTTCTCTGCATAGTCCTGTTTTTCCGAGAACTCACTATGGAGATACCAGGCTGGCCTCAAACTCACAGACAGCTGCCTGCCTCAGCCGCCAAGTGTTGGGGTTAAAAGTGTGTGCCATTAACTCAGAAACAATTATATTTTCAGTTTTAGTCCTTGACTTTTTAAAAAATAATTTCCAGGTTCTTTTTTCACTTATTAATAAAAGGAAGATGTTAATAGGTATGAAATAAGTCATGGGAAAACAAAGTCCAGATTAGAACAAAGACTGAATACCTCTAATCTGTAGGCTTGAAACCTGAAATGTTTAAAAAAAAAAGTCTCAAACTTAATAGCATCAAGGCCACAGGTGGACATTTTTACAGCGTACCACTAATTTAACTGGACCTAACTTTATGAGAAAGGACTTGCTGGCCCTACTGCTGGGCTTTGGCCTGTAGTCCAGAGCAGTGCCTAGTACACAGTAGGCACTCAAGTTTCATTAGATCTGATTTAATCAGCTTTCCATCTTCTATAATGATTGGTTACTTCTGTCCTGTAATGTACTGTAAAATACTTCTGTAATTTAATATCAAACTCTGGCTCACTGGGAAGAAAAGAGTTGTTGTGTTTGGCTCTTGCATCTTTAAATTCAAGGCTGAGATCTACAGGCCCCGTGCTCTGGGTCTCTGGTGAGAGCGATCATGGCAGCTGGACTGTTTATCAGGGCAATTATGCACATTCTGAGCCAGGAAGCTGAGACAGATACAGAGAAATAGAGGGATGGATGGGATGTTGGGGGGGGAGGGAAGGAGGGAGGGAGGGAGGGAGGGAGAGAGAGAGAGAGAGAGAGAGAGAGAGAGAGAGAGAGAGAGAGAGAGAGAACAAGAATATATCAGAGAAGAGAAAGGCCAAAGTTCAACAGAACATACCGCCTTCCAATAGCTCCATGCTGGGAACTATACTTTTACTATGAGACTTGGGGAAGATGCATCCAAATGACAGTAATAATGACTAAATGAATAGGACACAGTCTAAAGGGCTCTTTCACTGATGTCAGGGAGGTGTGCTCCTCTTCCTTGACTGTGAACCTACCATTGAGAGCTAAATATACTTAGAGATTTTGATCTGGATGGGGATGCTTGAGGGCTAGATCTAACTATATTAAAACAGATGTTGCAGTGAGTAGAGAAATGACTTAGCAGTTAAGAGCATTGGCTGCTCTTCCAGAGGACCTGGCTTCAATTATCAGCACCCCTGTGCTGGCTCACAACTGTCTATAATTCTAGACACAGGAGATCTGATACCTTCTTCTGGTCTCTGTGAGTATGAGGCATAAACATGGTGCATAGATGTATATGCAGGTAAAACATCCACATATATAAAATAAAATGAAAACAAACAAAAAAGAAAACCAAACACACACATATATACACACACACACACATACACACATGCACACATCAAAACAAAACAGATGTTGCTTCTCCTGGGTATGCAGCAACATACAGTTCCCATGACCTTGAAAAGTAAGAATAAACTTGTTACTTAGGTGCAAGAATGGCCATGTCTTTCACTAAATATAAAAACATGAAGAGATATTAGATAAACATGGACAATTTTGTGATCCCCTAAAGAACCTGAATTTTCACAATTTGGAGTATGACATATGCCTCTTAGTGGCTAAACCCCATTTAATGCAGTGTTTATCTCAAATGGCTACAATCCCAGTGTCTCCCCAATGTCTTCCTGCTACAATAAACACTTACCATTTCTAAGTTTATCATTGCAACTAGGCAGCATATTCTAACACTGGTATCTTTTTGATGATGGGTGGAGAACAGAAGACTTGGTACTTCAAGAAAAAAAGGATTTTTTTTTTTTACACAAAAGAAAAGAGCAGCTACTCTGAAATGTATGTGTGGGAATGCTAATGCTAGCCCTCCCCTTCCTGGGGTATTTCAGCTTTCTCTCTCTCTCTCTCTCTCTCTCTCTCTCTCTCTCTCTCTCTCTCTCTCTCTCTCTCTCTCGGAAAGGGTCTTGTAGGTTGGATCACTCAGCCATCTTGGGTTTCTGTTAAATTGATACATACTTATTTTCCCTTGCTGATGTGAACAAGACCCATTTGGGTGTTGACGTACTTTATGCCATTGAACTTTGTGCAAATGATGCTTTGAGTAATATTTCTGTAGGGTATTAATTCGCCAAATTGTGAGAAATTGCTAGTCGTGTAGGCTCTGAAGCAGTAATCTGGCTTGAATGCATTAGAGCACTTTATTTCTCATTATATTCATGTAGCAGGGTATGTTTCAGCCAGCCTACTTGTGGTAGGCACTATACAGGGAAAATGAACTATGGTAGAATAAGACTTGAAAACTCAGTATGAAACAGAATTCTTCACTTTATTTCACCACGAACTGTCTTTGCTTTAAACAAGGACGACAACAACAACAACAATGGCACTGTGACTCCCCGAAGATCTGAGGCTTTGGTGGATGGGAGGGGCTGATACCTCTTATTTCCCAAGCTTGTTATACTTGGATACAGGCCACCATATTTTTTTCTAATTACAAAAGCTTTGCTCGGACAGTCCTCTGGCTTCTTGGTCTTTCCCGCTGCATTTGTATTTGCCCTCTATCTTATGAATAAATTTAATCATATCTATAAAGATAATAATAAAAACTCACCTCCAATATTCTATTGTCCCTAATACAATGCTTTGCCAATACATATGCCACCTATTTAAGAATCACCGGGCTCTCCCACTTATTAAGCTCTTACCCACCCAAGAAGTTGCCTCATACCCTGTCTTTCTGAGTGCTTGCAATAACACTTTCAAGCTGGCAAATATTATCTCTGATTTAGCACTATGGGGACTATGGCCTTGGGATGGTAAATAATTAGCTAAATTATTAAATAATGATCCCACCTAGAGGTGAAACTCAACCACGAGAAAACAGTTTTTGCATGTGCATTTTGGAGCCCTGTTTGCATTTACAATGTGAAGAGGTGTCTTGAACTTACTTGAAATCTTATTGTGACCCACTCACACATAGATTTTGTATGCATTATCTAATTTAATCCCCCACCATGATATAAACCCTACTGTGACTGTTCTCACAGACTGGGACTTGAGGCTAAGGGAAGGAATGCCACTGATAACCTTGTCACATGGTGAGTGAGCCTTGAGTCCTGCCCTGCACATCTGGAAGGATAACATTAGAGCACTGAACTGCTTTCCTGGATGGTCCTGTGATATGCCTTGAGCATCTGTTTCTAACCGACGTGTGCCATAAATCCTGATGTCCAGCCATCATTTAGAAGCAGAGAAGGAAATGGAAGAATGTTTACCCCAAACATCAAAACTCTACCACTAAGATAACGGTTCAAAACCTCCTGGCGATCTTTCAGCAACACCAGGGAAGTTTTTTTCAGCCTTTCAATGTGTTTTTGTACCCATGCTGCTTCCTGATAGATGGTCTCGATCTTAGAAAACGAATCTTGTTCTAATAAATTCCATGTGAGAAATTAATTACACAGGCAGCTGGCCATCCCCATTCTCAACTTTCTGCAGCTCCTAGAAAAAGTATCTATGCCTATCCTTGTTGATGTCAACTGGAAGGGGTGTCTGGGCTACAACATATACCTGTCTTATAGTCAAGGGGTCTCCAGGTTCCTGAAGAATGTAATAAAAGCCTAGAGGAAGGCATGCTTGGGGAGGGAACTGACAGTGAATGCTCAGGCTTTACAAAGGAGCTCCCAAAGTAGGCCTTTGGAAGAGTGAATAATGAGCTGCGTAGACTAGTTCCTTCATGCTGAGCGCAACACACATCTTTAAACATAAGATTGTCGAGGAAGCAGATACTCGGAAACCCTTTCATCTTAATTAAAGTTATGTGGGCTACGGAATACTTCTCCTTTATATTAAGCTCTTATTCCTGTGGAGAAATTTCTATTTGTTTTTATCTAATTTGAGCTTCAAGGTTAATCTCGGTTTAAGACTTTCACTCACTGGGAGAGACAGTCCATCCGGTTCACCCTGATCCCATGTATATGCATACATCCATCCAGCCCGCTGGGCTCCAAAGCCTCTTGCTGGCTGTGCATTCTTTACACTGCTCCTTCCCTAGAAAGAATGGGCTGTGTATCTGGGAAGGATATATGGGATAGGGAGGATTTTGAGAAAGGTCACAAAGCTTTCTATTTTAGGGAGCCACATGCCGCAATCCTTAAATGTGGAGTCTCTGATAAAAACTTGTTCTCTGATGTAGAGTGTGAGATTTACACAGTGGCAGAAGCAAGGGGAAGAAGGAGAGAGGGCAGACAAAGAAGAAGGAGGCAATTGTTCCAGAAAAGGCTTTTTACAGATTTTCAAAGTCGTCATAGAGGGGATTGTGTGGCGTGTTAGACTCCCTCATTTATTCAGTGAATGTATGTTTGATTGGATTAGGCTAATGATGGAAGTGACTTGTGCTCTTGATTTCAAAGAGGAAGTGAGGGGCCTGGGGCTGTGGCTCAGTTGGTAGAGTGCTTGCCTAGCATGCACAAAGCCCTGGGTCCAATCCCCAGTGCTGCATAAATTGGGTGTGAGGATGCATGCCTGTAATCCTAGCAGAGAGGTAGGTAGGTGGATTAAGCATACAAGTCCATCCTTGTCTACACAGGAATCTGGAGGCCAGCATGGGCCATATACAATCCTATCTCAAAAGCAAAAATAATAATAATAATAATAATAATAATAATAATAATAAAAAGCAAAGCGAAGAGCAAAATGAGAAACCAGAAACAAATCCCAGAAGATCTAATAGGGGCTTCTCATTTTTTGCTTGAATGTAGGATGCCTTAAGTATTTCTATGTCCTCAGAGCTTCAGAGATAATGAAATAACACATGTCAAAAGTCAGTGTGTGTTTCGTCACTGAGACTAGACAGATGACAGGCATCATTACTCACTGTGGTTCTGTTTCTACTTGTGGCTGGATACAACCTAAAGGCTTGTGACAGTAACCTTCAGTAATTTAAGCCAAGTCATCAATGATAGCAGAAGTCATGAAATGGGTGTGTCATTCTGTCCTACAAGCTTAAAATTTTGAAACGATAGCTAAATGTTTATATAATATATACAATTCAACTTACTGTAGAAGCCAACTTCATTCTCTTCCTCTCCTCTCCATTTGATTCAAAGCCTCTGCCACCTGGTATAGAATCCCATTTGCAATTAATTCTATTAAGAAATCAGTTATTTGGATAGGTTTTCCTTTATATGTGAATTTTCTTGCAGCTTTCGGTATTGTTTCTTTGTTCTGGATATTTAGCGTTTTAACTAAGATATACCAAGGAATGTTTCCTCTTTGACCCTGTCTCTTTTGGTGTTCTGTGTGCTTCATGTATTTGCATGGGTACATCTTTCCTTAGTTTGTGGGGAGGGAAGAGTTCTTCTTCAATGTTGTTAAAGATCTGATCTATGACATTGACCTGAGAGTTTTCTCCTTCATCTATTTTGGTACTTTGAAGGTTTGATCTTTTCATGATGCTTCACAGTTCCTATAGGACGCCCCCACCCCGTGTGTGTATGTGTGTGTGTGTGTGTGTGTGTGTGTGTGTGTGTGTTGTGTCATGTCTTTAACTGTTCACATTCTTTGCTGCATGGTCTAATTCCTCTACTTCACCCTTAACTCCTGATAGTTTGATCTATTCATTGTAAGGCTTTCTTCTGAGTTTCCTAGTTGGGTTACTAATTTTTTCAAATCTTGATTTCCATTTCATTCAGCTTAATGTTTATGTTCCCTTGGCCATCACTCAGGCATTTAGTGTGTTCTTAAACATAAACACCTATGAATAGACAAGTAACCTCATTTGAGTACATGCACACACACACACACACACACACACACACACACACTACACTTTCAGAACCATTTTCACTCTACTCAGGGTACTTAGGGATATTTCTAAATCAGCACATGGGAAGCTACTTACTTTATTCAGAAATATTTAAATACTGGCCTAGCATCTTGCCATAGAAGTGATTAATTCTTTAGTTGGTTCCATTAATGGCTACCTAGTAATTTCATTAAAATCCTTTGAACACAGTGCCTTAGTTCTTTTTCTCATGGCCATGACAGATCCCCAACAGAATCAACTAAAAGTTGGCAGGGTTCTCTTTGACTCATTGTTTCAGGGATATAGTCTATAATGGCAGAGAAGGAATGGCAGAGAAGGAATGGTAGCTGGGAGCACCCACATCTCTAATGGCAGCAGTTTGGGGTGGAAGTTCGAGTCCTAGAGAATCAGGAAGCAGAGAATGGAATTGGAACTGGTGGTGGGATACACGTTGCCTAAACTGTCATCTAGACAGCATGCCTAGTCTATTCTACAGCTGCCCCAAATAACCATCAACCAAGCACTCAACATGAGACCTTGTAAATCTACATGATAACATGCACATGTACAGAGTACAACACATTTTCAAAAACAGCAATTCCTTAAGCAGTGTTCAGATGAAGAAACACACGCTCGTGATTCTAGAACCTTCCTGTGTTTGTTACATTTCTAATTGTTCTGACTAAATATATAACAAGATGCAAAGGGATTTATTCTAGCTTGCATGTCAAGAATTTTCTCTTCTCCATGCCTAGAAAGGCCTAGTGCCTGCAGAGTTAGGAAGCTGGTTACCTTGCTTCCACAGTCAGGAAGCAAGCCTATTTCCAGTGATCCATTTCCTCCAGCAATGCCTCACCTCAAGGAGCTTCTCTAGTGAGGGATCAAGAGTTCAGATACATGGGTGTATTAGGATATTTCACTCTCAAAGTATGGGACCTCCTTTCCAGCCACAGTCCCTCTTCCCTCTTCCAAAGGAACTCATGTTCAGGTTACTGACTGTCTTAGTCAGGGTTTCTATTCCTGCACAAACATCATGGATAAAAAGCAAGTTGGGGAGAAACTTCCACACTTCCACTTCCACACTGCTTGCTGTTCATCACCAAAGGAAGTCAGGACTGGAACTCAAGCACGTCAGGAAGCAGGAGCTGATGCAGAGGCCATAGAGGGATGTTACTTACTGGCTTGCTTCCCCTGGCTTGCTTAGCCTGCTTTCTTATAGAACCCAAGACTACCAGCCCAGGGATGGAACCACCCACCACAGGCCCTCCCCTCTTGATCACTAATTGAGAAAATGCTCCACAGCTGGATCGCATGGAGGCACTTCCCCAACTGAAGCTCCTTTCTCTGTGATAACTCCAGCCTGTGTCAAGTTGACACACAAAACCAGCCAATACACTGACAATATAGATTAAGTTTATAACCTGTGATAAAGTTTAAAATGATTTTATGCAAGGTAATTTGCTCTTAAGTATTCATTACTATGTTAGATCTACTCCATACATTGGTGAAGAGTACAAATAATCAGAAGAAAGCCTTCCTACCCATCTCCTGCCTCTTTGCCAAACAGCTTCAATAAGCAAGCCCTTCTTATATTATAAGAACATTTAAGACAATGCCTACCACTGCCCATTCTATTTGGGCCAATATTTTGCAGCTAATCAACCTTGTCTTCTTCAAATTGGAAAAATTAGGTAATATAAAATGATTTTCACTGAACCTAGAAAAGTATCTGAAATGCTTCCTGACACAGAAGAGATATGGTACAAATGGGTTTCACTTTATCAGCAGGACCCTGGGGGAAAACCTTAAGAAACAGTCAACGGCACACCAGCATACCTTCAAGTGAAGCCAAAGTGTGTGTGTGTGGGGGGGGAAGCAACTGTTGTGTGAGCAAGACAGAAAATACACAGAGATGTGTTTTGTGATATGCAAATAAACAGAGCTCTCAGTAGGAACACACACCAAAAGCCATAGGAGACATGCTGTGTAGTATGGGATTGTGGGTATTGTTACCACTAGAAGTTGCATACCTGGGCATTCTATTTAGCATCTTCCAGAGTGACAAGTAATAGGAATTTATTTAGGAATGGTGAGTAATTCTCCACTGCAGCACAGGGAAACTCAGCAAGTTATGAGATACTGCTTTACCCAGTGTCCCCTCTGTAATTTTCACTATGTTGAGTCTGTATATCCGTAGACCCGTGTCTGCAGGCTTCCATGGCATTCCTATGAACAACTCATGCTTCTCTGTAAATCCTTCCATCCCATCTTATGATTTCTAGTTTCCCCATTTTTGACTCAGCCTCTCCTAGCCAAGAATCGATTGAATTGGTGGTGCAATACCTCATGAAGGAATTATAAGAATTTCATGATTAAACTGCAGAAAACATGAGAACTGGCTGCTCTGATTTCCCTCAAGGCCTCCTAGCTTATTAGTTAATGTGAAAAAAACCAGAATGTATGGTCTCTAGACAACAGTAATTTTATTGTATTGTATCTGTTTGATTCCCGGAAATATTTAAAATGACTTACAAAGACCTAGTTTAGAGCAAGAAGGGGTAAGTTAGAAGTAAGTGAGAAAGATTATGGAAAGGATCATGTGTAGTGACATTAAGTGAAATAAAGAAGAAGATTTGAGCCACAATTGTTTGTCATTAAATCCTTTGCACATTAAGGAAGAGCCATTTAACTCTAAAGTTCTTGGAAATGAATGTTGGTAGGGGAAGATGGGAAAAAAAATCACACAACTGGAATTCTTTGTAAAATTAAAAGTAAACCAGCTTGTTGGTAGAGGAACTATTTCTAATATTAAGACAAGAAATGAAAGTCTCCATATATCCCCATAAGGATGAAACTTGTTATAGGAAGCACCAGGTCTACACAGCAGGGTAACAAAGGATTTTTTTTCCATATTATCCTTGACACAGTTAATGGCTTATCTAAGCGAGCACATAGGATTGGAGATATGTTGTTCATTGGATTGAGAAAGGTTGGCTTATTCCTTATCATTAATAAGTGCAGCATGGGAGCTGAGTAGATGGTTCAGTGGGTAAGGTGTTTCTTATATAAACATAAGGATCCTAACTCTGGTCCCACAAACCAGAGTTTAACCAGAGTTAAAGCTGTGGGGTTGGTAGTGAGCATCTTCTGTAACTGTAACACTGTCACTCTTACAATGACATGGAAAGTTAAAAGAAGAGAAGCCCTGAGAGCTCATAGGCAAGGTACCCAAGAATACAGCAAGAAATAGCAAAAGATACCCTGTCTCAAATAAGGTGAATAAGGTGGAAGGTAAGGACAGATGACCAAGGTTGGTGTCTACCCTGTACATGCATGCTGTGGCACACACACATGTACACACACACACATACCACAGTGGGGGCTTCACCAAAATGAGGTACAGAAGACTGATAATTTAGTTTCTAGTCAGATATAGCTAGAGGACTTAATACACCTACAATAATGATTAAGGCTCTTCTCATGATTTTAGCATTATAAGAATATACCTACTGAACGCTAATTTGTACAGACTGATACTCGTCCAAATCCACCTTGCATTAAAAGCTAAAGAATCCCAGCACAGTCCCCAGACAATACCTGCTGTTACTTAGGAGATTCTCTGGCATGTCCTCCTAGACAAACTAGTTGAACAACTACTCCTCGCACAGAGGACATAAATACCTATACGATCTATGACCCCTGACATCATACATTACATCGGTCAAGTGACCAATGAGAAGCATTAAAAAACCATTAGCTACATGCAGAGTCTTTTTTGTGGAAGAAGCAATGGGACACAGTCACAGACCTAGAGGAACATTCCTGAACAGAATAAAAAAGAATTCAGATCTGCTTTCCTTTCTGCAGTCTCTCCTCTATGTTTGATCATAAATGAACATTGTGAAGGGATGCCTCAGACCTCCAAGCCAAACAGTGTTTGGGACTCATTAGTGATTTATAAATGATATTTTTCCCTGGTGACATATCTTTTGATATGATTTTCTAATAATAACATCTACCAATATTAAAATAAGAATATCCCCATGTATTGTGAACAACTCCAACCACGTTTCCTCATGAAAATTCAATTTGAGCATACCAACTGATATTGTATGCATATATTTATCTACCATCATTATAAATCTCCTAAGGGTCTCTATAAAATGATAGTTTTGCCTCTTTTCAGTAATTCTACCTAATGCTCCAAAGCAAGAAACTAATTACACACTGCCTTTTCTCTAACTTTGATCTTTCAAATACCAGGCTATGGAGGATCTATAGGTAATCAGTAATTACAATTCACTAAATCAGTTGAAATTAGCCATAAACCTTTTTATTCAAATTGTATTAACCGTTTCTGCAGTAACACTGTCTACACTTCTCTTTCCTACAGAACTTTGACTGGATAAGGTTTCATACTAAAATCTGATTACGGTCACTAATGTTTATAACAAATGCCTCATTATAACACCAGAAGCGCCAATGAAGAAGGATATGCAAAAAAAGAATTTTTTTCTTAAAATGTGCTTCAAGAAAGGCCAAGGATAAACTAGGGGGGTGTCGAAGGAAATGATTGAAATTTTTCATGAGAATGTTTTTGGTCCTCAAGGGGGAAGAAAATGACCTCACTTGGGTTTTCCCATTGAGCTGGGATGGCATTTCCTGAAAGAAAAAAATCTAAGACAATCGTTCCTTTCAGTTCAGCACAGGATGGTCTACAGGAGGGGGAAAAAGGCTGGATTTAACTTGGGACAACACCAGTCCCTTCATGCCAGGTTAACCCTTCATGTTTACTCCCCAAGAGTCCCTTTTTGTTGTTTCTGTTTGGTGGGTACGGCTTAGTTTAATTTCACAGTCAATGTGCGGACAACTGTAAGTTCCCATCTTAGCAACCTGGAGTGTTTCATCGGTTCCTACTGCTGTCTCTGGGGCCTCTGAGAACTTTTATCTTTTGGTGGGCATATTCGAAATGATAGGCCAAATGAGGTTTAACAAGTGGGTGTCTTTTCACTTCTCATGGGACATTTAACCAGGTCTGAGGATGTTTTCTGTTGTGACAATTCAGATGGTTGCTTCTGAAATCTAGCAGGTAAAATTCAGGCTGTTGCTAATTATCTTAAACTGCATGGGACAACCTCTTAGAACAAGGACGTAGCTGGCCTAACATGTCAGCAGTGCTTGCCCAAGACAACATACAACAGTGAGTTTTGGCCATCGACTGTTTTGAAAAACCTTATGAAGATACCTGAACCATGTCAGTAGGAAAATTGGTCAGGTATTTCCTCCTTAAAATTGACCCTGAATGCCATAAGCAGGAGACACCACCTTGTTTGGAAAACAGACCTCTCCCTTTGCCATGTTTGTGGGTCTTATTTATCCAGAGCCACCGCAGTCCTGGCCACTGTGTTCACACAAAAGCTGAGTAAACACATCATGTTTTGACTTGTCATCATTAATCCTGACATGTGAATATAGGGATACTGTATAGGGAGGCTGTTTGATCAGAAGCCACGGCCTTTAGAAAATTCAAAACAGTCAGGTTGTTTTACTGGACTCCACTCTTGACCTGATTTCGCCTTTCATTCTCAGAGACACCTTGCTTTCTGATATCTATAATGATTTCTCTGATGAACTTTTCTAGGGTCTCAGGGCCAAAAGGAGTGAGTCAGGGCTTAAAGAAAGAACAAAAGTCTCAGAGAAAGTGGGCTGAGTGTGAGCAAGCCACCATGTGTGGAACCAATGGTAAGATCTCATTTGACGGTCTTGGGGAGACTTGGGGGTTTACTTAGCTCTTGAAACTACATATTTTTGGAATATTTTGGTCCAAAGGATGAATTTATTCTTCAGCAACTCTAACTTGGCAATAGATTTTAAAACACATCTGTGAGCCCCAAAAGCAGACACTGGGCTTTGTGAAACCAAGTGACTAACAGAGTGCAGTTACAGCTCCTCTAATTTCCAAGACTACCTTCCGCCTTTGACCAGACAAGCCCAATGGCAACCCTAGTTAGCTTGAGGGTTGTGTTCTACCAACCTGGGCCATTAAGGAAGGAGACCCAAGATGCTAGCTAGTTCACTTCTTGAGTGATCCTAGAAAGCCAGACTTGGGAGATACAAATGGGGTTTAACAAATGGGTATCCTAAACCCATTTCAACTATTTATAAATGGGCAGATATTCTTTAGTTGTGTGTGTTTTCTAACAATTTTCATTATATAATCCAATTTTGGGACTTACTATGTAACTGGACTAACCTAAAACTCACTCTATAGGCCAGGCTAATTTCAATCTTGTCTTTCTGCCTTACCCTCTGGAGAGCTGGAATTATAGGTATGCTAATCTTGCCCAAATCTAAGAACTTTTAACTTGGTATTTTCTCTTTCTCTTTCTCGTGTTTGTGTGTGTGTGTGTATGTGTGTGTGTGTGACATGTGTGTGCATGTGCATATGATGCGTACTGCAGTATGTTTGTTCATGTGCATATGGAGGCCAGAGTTTGACATTAGAGTATACTCCTATGTTACTGTCTAACTAATGTCTGTCTGTCTATCTATCTATCTATCTATCTATCTATCTATCTATCTATCCATCCATCATCCATCTATACGCTCCCAGGCTCACTATGTAGCCCAGGCTTTCCTAGTACTCATTGTGTATATCATGGCGACCCAAATTCAGAGAGATCTGACTGCCTTTCTGCACTGAGTGCTGGGGTTGAAGGAATATGACACCATATCTGGCCCCAATGTATTCTTAATATAGGAGATTGGAGGTTGCTGATTTGGCTAGACTGGCTGACCAGCTATCCCCTAGGATCTGTCTCTCTACCCCACCAGTGCTGGAGATATAGGCATGCACCACATCTCCTGGGTACGTGGGTGCTGGGGGTCTGGACTCAGATCCTTATGTTTGTACAGCATCATTTTCCCCTAAGGAATCATCTCCCCAGTCCTTAAGTTGTATTCTCATTCGTGCTTTTGGGTAAATGGCATACAAATTCAACAATCATTTCTTTCTTGTAACCTACTAAGTAGTTAATGAGCCTACTGTGTAATAATTACTTGAGTTTGAGGATTAAGTGTTTGGAGGAATTAGGTTGCAGAACCCATTCCTACCCATCACTGTGGTCCCTGATAAGTAGGTGCTAGGGCCTGCCCCCCCCCCCGCCCCCTGCTTTGCTTTTTCCATCTAAATCCCTTAAGCAGAATTTACATTCTTTCAATCAAAGCTCTTATCTCTTATCTTTTTTTTTAATCTTTTTTTGGGGGGGGTGGTTTTTCGAGACAGGGTTTCTCTGTGTAGCTCTGGCTGTCCTGGAGCTCACTTTGTAGACCAGGCTGGCCTCGAACTCAGAAATCCTCCTGCCTCTGCCTCCCAAGTGCTGGGATCAAAGGCGTGTGCCACCACTGCCTGGCAAAGCTCTTATCTCTTTGTCTACATCTTCATGTTGGGACAACTGGACTAGCAGAGTTTGAATCTGCATGGCAGTGACATAGGGGAAGAGCACAGTTTACACATTCAGATCTATTTTTCTTACTCATGGGTCAAGAACACATTGTGATGACATTGGGAATGGTGAACAGGATATTCACCTTTATATGAAGAGAGGACAGCATTTTATACTCACATTTATCATAGCTCATCAAATTAATTTGATCCCACTGGCCCTGTAGATTTGATTCTTGCTTTTTCTGCTGGTAATGTGCTGGTATTCATGCTATCATTGAAAACTCAGCTTATCACTGGCTCCATGTACCCGAGGTCAGCCTTCCTCTATAGTTCCAACACCCTCAGTTTATATCTCTATGTATAAGTCTCACACTGCCTTGTATATTCAGTACATTTATAAAGGTATGACTTATAATATATTATGAAGCCCATCAATTCATTACATATAGTTTTAAATAACATTTTTAAAAATCACTAAACTGGGCTGTGAGGACCACAGTCCAGTTTACCAACAGTTCATCAATCCAAAAAGAACACTCACGCCATTTGCAGTTGCTCGCACTGTCCCACACCCCCAAGCCCACTTTATGGCAAGATCTTTGGGTTTCTGTGGATGCCATCCCATTCTGCCTTCCCTTCCCTAGGGCTGCTCTCCAGGAGACTGTAAACTCACTGAAGGCATGCACCTGTGTAAAGCTATCGATTCTTTGCAATTCAGCATAGCTGTGAGCACATAGGTAGCAAATCATAGCAGTTCCTGCTTATCAAAGCTTCCACGTACTTGACTACCCTGCAATCAAGGGTGTTACAAATCTTCTTGAATTTTAGTCCCTGAACCAAACAGACAAACAAGCAAGTCCACTTGACTTGACTTCCTTCTCTCTTTTTTTTTTCAGATAAAGGCTTACGGCCTCTGAGAGGCTGTATGACCTACTTGGGTCCATATCAAGATCTTATGCCAAGGTTGTATGAAGCCAAAGGTGATTGAGGAAGAAATAAAGAATGAAACTAGTTCTGAATCTAGAATAGTTGCTATTGCTGTGGTAATAACAAAGACTGTGGTTAACTTTTCCCAGGTAGCCATGACCCGCCAATGACCTGGCTGCCTTGGTAGGTAGTGGCTAGCGGTGGTCCTTCCAGGCACACACCCCTCCCATCCCCAGGATGGCATGGAACATACAATCTCTGTGCTGCTCTGCATGTCTCTAGCTGAGCAAGGTCCTCGGAAAGCCATTTGTCCCAAATCTTATTCCCGGTTTAGCATTAGGATGTCATTCATCCCTCCCTGCTCCCTGGTATCAAAGAGACTGAACACCCCTTTGCCTTGCTGTTTCATTTCCAGCTGCCTGTCACATCTATGAAGTCATTGGGGGGAACAAAATTCAAATGGGAGAAAGTCCATAAATGGAGAACCCTTTTGTTGTCCCTTCCCCCTGGCATAAACTCTCCCTTTCTCCCCAGAGTAGGGGTAAGTTAATTGTATTTGAATGAACAATTCTAATAAGGCAGTGACCTTTAATGTGAACTGGTGTTTTTAATTTTGATTCTCTGTCAGTCACTCCAGCATGAACCACCTCAGGATGTTAGCAGTGGAGCGACCACTGTGTACACACAGGAGAAAAACAAACACACATCCGCTGGGCGCTGCTGGCAGGTAAACACAGAGGACAGATCTACAAAGAGATGTGGGGCACAGTCCTCACAATGGAGCTGGGAAAATGGCGGAAATGAGAATGGCAGGTATGGAGCAACCCAAGCAGAAGGGTTTCTTCTTATGAAGAAGATAATAACTCTCTGTTCACTGTGTACTGTGCGGACTAGATGGGAAATCCAAAGAGAGAACGATGGGGCATGAAAGCAAACAGAACACAGAAGACACGGAACACAGAGACAGTCATTGTGACCAGTGTGAATGTGGGGGATTATAGCTATCCAGCCTTTCTTCTGCTTGTGGAAAGATACAGAAATACTAGAGTATATTAAAAATGTATAAAACTATGAAAATAGGTTAGAAAATTGCAAAGATCATGTGGTGAGAAAGTGATGACTTAGAGCTATTAAAAGCACTTAATGCTCTTTCAAAGGACCTGAGTTGGGTTCCCAGCACCCATGAGGTAGCTGAGAACTGTGTGTGAATCCAGTTTAGGAAATCCAATGTCTTTTATTTACTCTCATGGGCACCAAGAATGCGTGAGCTGGACATGCATACATATAGGCAAAACATTCACACACATAAAGTTACAAAAAAAACTTAATGATGAGAACAATATAGAAATTTGATGGGTACATAATTATCAAAGATACTTAGGAATTTGTGGATATTTAAAACTGGAATTATATTATGCATATTGCTTTGCCACTTGTTCGAGGTTCTTGGAACAGAGACTGAAGAAAAGGCCATCCAGAGACCACCCTACATAGGGATCCATCCCATCTGCAGACAGCAAACTGATGCTAAGTAGCTCTTGCTGACAGGAGCCTGATATGGCTGCTTCCTGAGAGATTCTACTAGCACCTGACCAATACAGATGCAGATACTTATAGTCAACCATTGGGCTGAGCCCAGGGACTCCAATGGAGAAGTTATGGGAAGGACTGATGGAGCTAAAGGGGATTGCAACCCCATAAGAACAATATCAACTAACTGGACCACCCAGAACTCCCAGGGACTAAACTACCAATCAAAGAGTATACAAGGAGGGAGCCAGGACTCCACATACATATGTAGCAGAGAATGGCCTTATCTGACATCAATGGGAGTGGAGGGAGGCTTGATGCTCCAGTGTTGGGGGATACTAGAGGGGTGAAGGGAGAGTGGGTGAATAGGTGGCGGAGCACTCTCATAGAAGCAAAGGGTAGAGGGGAGGGGGGGGGATAGGATGGGCGAGTTGGTGGAGGGATAACCAGAAAGGGGAGATATCATTTGAAATGTAAATGAATAAAATGATTAATAAAAAAAAGATAAACAAAGAGCTCATTCCTCCACTTTTCACACTGAACCAGCCTGACAGGATAGATAGCACAGCCTAGATGTTCTATTCAGTCTGTGGTAAAATTTCTGCAGAACATAATTTTGTATTTACTTTAGGTTTTTTGTTTGTTTGTTTGTTTGCTTGTTTGACAAGATCTCTTGTAGTCTAAGCTTACTTGCTTCTAACTAGTCATGTAGCCAAGGATGAGCTTGAACCCCTTCTGCCCCTACCTCCCAAGGTCTAGCTATGATTCTATAATCACATAGGGGTCATCACCTCAGGTTTTATGTGGTGCTAGGACTTGGACCCAGGGCTCCGGGCATGGTAGATAAGCATTCTCCCAACTGAGACATTTTTCCAGCCCTCATTTTAAATATTCTTTTCTCCCTTCACAACTTTTTTTGAAAAGAATTTTTTTATTGTTTATTGAGAATTGTATGTATGTGTATATGTGCTTGGATCAAACCTACCCCATCCCTTCTCCTCCAGTCCCACCTCAATTCTCTTTTCGGTGACTTTTCCCTCCCAACCTATGTTCTCTCTTTTAAAATCCACTAAATACACTCAATGCTGCCTATGTGTATATGGGTGTGGGAATACCTACGAGAGCTTGGGTAGCCTTTCTGGAGCCTATAAGAAAACAGATTCCCTTCCCTAGCAGCTTTCAATTGTCAATAGCTCCTTACTTAAGGGAGGGACTTCATGAACCCCTCCCCCATGTATTCTGGAATTTTGGCTGGCCTAATTTGGTCGATGTCTTGAGTATAGTCACAGCCACTGTGAGCTCATGTGTGCAACAGCTCTGTCTTGTCAATAGTCTCCAGACATCCACTTCCTCAAGCATTTACAATATTTCTGTCCACTTCCATAATAATCCCCAAGCCTTGTGGGGGAAGGGATGCCTTTACAACTTAGTCATATTTACAATGAGAAATATCGATGGTATATTTGTTGACAGGAATTATTTTCTCTGGATGTTGTTGCCACGGAAGAGGTCTCCCTATCAGTAGCCTTGAGTGTCATCTGCCAGTCTTGGTTGTTAGAGTCACCTATTCTCAGCATCTACCCTGGGAAAGTCCAGAAATGGCTAGCTCATGGGTACTAAGTAGTTAATGCTACAAATAAATGCGCTTTTTGGATTGGTTTAGAGACAGCTTCATTACAAGCACAAATGTCAGCACCTATCAACAAACTAAATTGTGCTTATTATAATTTCTCTGAGATTAATTTGGTGGCATGTCCCTTCAAGCCCAGCATTTGGGAGACAGAGGCAGGAGAATGGTGAAGTGCAAGTCAGCCTGGGTTACTTTAGTCAGTGATAGGCCAGTATGCTTTCTGTAGTGTGACAGCTACCACAACAAAAATACCCAAACTTTTATAATACAAATTGATTCTTTCATCAGGTGTAACTCTCTGCACACATGATTTAAGCATTTATTCTGGCTTAGAATGAATGGCTAAACACACTGGAAACAAAATATATTTAGGACTAACATTTACCTTGACCCTTTGTTGTGATCTGTTCACCCAAAGAAGAAAAAGTCTCACCCAGAACACTTGTCTGTCCATTTAAACTAGTGGTTCTTAACCTGTGGGTTGTAACCCCTTTGGGGGGGGGGTCAAACAATCCTTTCACAGGGTCACCTAAGACCATAGGAAAACACAGTTATTTACATTACATAACAGTAGCAAAATTAAAGTTACGAAAAAGCAACAAAAATAATTTTATGGGTTGGGGGGGGCGTGTCACCACAACAGGAGGAACTGTATCAAAGGGTCATAGTATTAGGAAGGTTGAAAACCACTGGTTTAAACATATCTGAAACTCATCCTGCTGAGGAGAAATCAAATCAAGGAGCATTTCCCTGCATGTAGATGTAAGTCTGGTGGTTTTGGTAATCAACAGAGGTGCCTTGTTTAGATTTCCAAACTGTGGTACCACGCTGTATGTGGAGCATACATTTAATGTATTTTTTTAAAAAAATAAGAATGGAAAATATTAATTCTGTAAGTGATGCTATCTAAGTATGACACACCTCTATATTTAAGGTTTATGAAAACAAAATGAAGCAAAAAACCACGTGGTACCTGCAGAACACAGGCAATATTATCCCTGTGGGCAGCCATGACTAGAATACGACTTTAATGTTGCATTTGATTCCAACTGTATTCTTGAGTGTGAATCCAAGATCATCCACTATATATGGCTTGGCTAAAACAATATTTTGTTAGCTTCTAATAGGATGTTAATACCCTCGTGAGCCAAGCTGGCTCCATTCAGTGTTCACCTTAATTAGCTAGCAGTAGCCATCATTAGGGTTTTATATGGTACAATGCACATTACTTCATAACCTCCACCCTGATCACATGGAGGTAAACCATCATCCATGTTCTAAATCAATAGATTCCTCTGGGCTTTCTGAATACCTAGGTTTTATTTTAAAAGTTCAGGTCAATGTTAAGTGTTACATTATAGTTGCAAAAAGTTTTAAGAATCAATGTTAATTAACACTGTTAATTAAATGATCACCATGTGAATGAGAATATCTTTCACTCATTTGCCTAATAAATTACAGTCATGTAATCTTCCATGTATTATTTGGTATAAGAAAATGGTGTTTCCACTAGTGAGAAGAATATGGAAAAAAAACATAAATCTGCACATGGAAAAGTACTTCCTTTCTTTTCTCCCCAAAGGATTTACCTCTGAAGTTTTTGCTGAGTGATGTAGGGAAGAGAACAGAAAACTCAAAAATGTATATTTTGACCAACTAGGATAGTTGGAAGATACTTTGTTTGACAAAGCAAATCCCAGCTGGCCAAAAGATGCGAACCATATATATGCTTGGCTTCAGTGTTTTGAGTTAATGAAAATAAGGTTTTATGGAATCATATTTTAATAGTTAAGAGTTTTAAAAGGCAGCTAGGGAGTCATCAACCAATAAAGTCCTTGGAGTGGCTGATCATTCCTAAGGCGTGGTCTGCTTCATACCTGTTCTATTAGTAACAAGCATTGTCATCAAGAGGGAATCAGGTCAGAAAACCAGGTTGTCTGTAACTTTTGCCAACTGGCTTGTTCTGAATGCTAAGGCATCCCATGCAGTCTTTGAACAATGATACTACTAATAACAGGTGTTGCTAAATGACAAATGTGTCTGCCATGTGTCAAATCTCATGGAAATTTATGGAAAGGCATGGTGTGGATGCAATTCACTCTCATTCCACTGGCTGTCAGGTTATATAGTAGACATAGTATACAAAAAGCATCTCTTCAGGCAGAGGCTTTTGGAACTTGGGTTCATTTTAATGCTATACTTTTAGGATATATGAGATGCAAAACTGCATCCCAGAGATACTGAAGGATGCAGCTAAACTATAGCATAGAAGGCAGGACCAAAACATCTCTCTCCGTATTTCGTCACCATTTGCTCCTGTATAACTCCTAAAAGGAAGAGCTCTGCTATGTATTTCTCCAAATCCCTGTCTCTTGTGTGTGCACATGTGTATGATGTCTGTGCATGCATGTTTGTGTATGGGTGCACCAGTGTGTTAGTTGGGCATGCCTATGCTACAGTGCATGCATAGAGGTCAGGGTCTCCCTTGCTGTTTGCCACAGGGTAGTGTGCCTGTGGGCTTCCGTGGAGTCTTCTGTTGCCAGCTCCCATCTTGTTGTAGGAGTACTGGGATTACAGATGTAAATGAGTGTACAGGCTTTTGGGAGGTTCTGAGGATCTGAACTCCAGTTCTCACCCTTGTGTGTCCAGCACTTTACCCACGGAGCCATCTCCCTAGCCAGAGGCTTGCTTTTGACTGCTTGTCTGAATGGCAGGATGAGTCTCTGTTCCAGCTTGTGAATTGTACTTGAGAGGTTTTCTACGATTGAGATACCAATCACACAGTCAGAGAGTATGAGACATTCCTCCCAGTATAAAACTTTTAAAACTATTTTCATACTGAGAGCACAGACTTTCCAAACTACTTATACATGACATTGGGTCAGTTATTTGTTGTGTCAAAAACAAACAAACAACTAGAAGGAGAAAGGATTATTTGGGCAGAGTATTTTCAGTCGC
Source organism: Tokudaia tokunoshimensis (assembly GCA_036184795.1). NCBI lineage: Eukaryota > Metazoa > Chordata > Mammalia > Rodentia > Muridae > Tokudaia > Tokudaia tokunoshimensis. Next base: position 119,990,136 of record BTHU01000002.1, on the reverse strand, counting down.
TGGTCACTTAGTCCTGTCACTTTGGGCCTGTGGTGAGGCAAGGCTTTTTGACAGGTAACATGAGACCGAGAAAGCTACTCATGGTAGTCATGGAGCAAAAAGAGAAAGAATAAAGATCCTGGAATAATAGCCCAGTCAGGAGCACACCCAATGAACTACCTTCCTCTAACTAAGGTCAACCACCTTGCAAAGCCCAAGTCTTTATAATGAAGCCTCTGGGGGCTATTCAATATTCATATCATCTCAGAAAAATAGCTCCAGCCTTTCAACTTTGATACCTTCCTTAATTGCATGTATACTCTTGAAACACCTGGGTACCCCCTAATCTTATTAGAAAATAAGGCATTTAAGAGAAATTTCCAGTGTGAGGAAGTATTTCAATGTTTTCCATCTCAGAGATGCTAACACAACTTGACTTGCCAGACTACCGTTTGAAATCAAGAACACATCGGCACCGTTGCTGATTTGGAATGGCTACTTGCTCTGAGTCTGTTCCCATCCTTCTCAGGTTGATATATCAGATCTAGAACATAATATTTAGAACATTATTTGTGGATGAAAAGCCAAACTTGCACTTTAATAGCTCAGGGTGGTTTTTGTCTCCACAGCCATTTATCTAGATGGGCAATAGGCTGCTCAGATCAGTTAACTTGAGTGCCAAGTTGAGGAGTTTAGATCTAGGGCTTGTCCACAGGGTGTCATAGGAGAGGTTGGCAAGGGCTGGCATGTGTAGCAGCATCTGGCAGGGATGAGGGCCCTGGGAGCTAGGGATCAGCACTATGATTATTAATTGAAAACACATACCCCTGACAGAAGAGAACTGGGAATCTTCTGTTGAGCTGGAGACCAACGAAATGATCAGGCAGCAATTTCTTTGTTCTGGAAATTAGTTGAGACTATTTAACAGACACAGGAGCCTTCCACAGCACAGGGAACGGGGGTTCTCAGTGGGCATTTCCTCTGCTGGATTAGTGAATCAGGTTGTGATGACAATGAAACAGAGAAAGGGAAGCATAGGGATGTTGAACTTTACTCATTTAAGACACTTGTTTCATGTAGGTTCGCCAATTGGAATATAGTAATCACAGATAGCGGAGAGTGTGTGTGTGTGTGTGTGTGTGTGTGTGTGTGTGTGTGTGTGTGTGTGTGTCTATAAGCCACTAGCCAACCTAATAATGGTTCCAATCACTTTGGGTTACCTACAACTCATGATTCTGCTAGGCTGGCGGGTAAGTGAGACCCAGGAATCCATCTGTTTCCAGCTTCCCAGTCCTAGGATTAGAAGCATGTGCAGGTTATGGGGACTGGACTGAAGTCTTCAGGCATGCAAGCCAAGTATTTTATCAATTGAACCATCTGTGCAGCCCACAAAACGATTTTGATAGTGTTTTACTTCTCACGACTGGACCTTTAGGGTGGACCCAAATTAGGCACATTTGTAAGGAGTATATTCATAACTGTCCTTTGCATATATCTTGATTTAAGAACAGGATAAGAGGAATGACTCACAACATATTTGCATTTTATTCTCCCAGTTTGTTTCCTCTCATCATCCTGTAGTCCCAAGATAACATTGGAAGACTTTCCAGTACAATAAACAACGGAGTTCTAACTTAGGCCAGAACCCCTTTAGGATGGAATGTATCTGTTAGCCAGGAACCTTGGCCTGCCAGCATTTCAAAAGAAGCAGCAAATTTTACTTTGCAAAATTAGAGAATGGCCAGCAGGATAACTGTTCATTGGATGGGTGTATTGGGATCATCCTGGATTTTCTTCCTGGTGATGGATGAAATTCTGTAGTCACTGAAGGGAGAGTTATGATCAGACGTGCACCTTACATAGGGATGAATGCTTTTTTCTTCTCTCTGTACTGTTATGGAAAGAAGTTTTTAAAAGCAAGACTTCAAAACAGGAAGTTTCCAAAGATAGGAGAATTTGGGTGTCCACTTTATAATGCCAGTAAAGACAGTGGAGAGAAAGGGTGTGGTGTAAACATCTCCAGCACCTTTGATGATTAAGAGTAAACACAGGGAATTTCCCTCTGCCATTAATTCCTATTCAAAACACACCTGACTCAAAAAGGCCTAAGTAGCTGTTTGTTTAGAATTTGAAACTGGGTTTCCCTGTGCAGCCTTGGCTGGCCTGGAGCTCTATATGTAGATCAGGCTGACCTTGATTTCATAGACATTCACATACCTCTGCCTCCTGCAAGCTAGGATTAAGGGTGTGTACCAAAGGTCCAGGCAAGGTGCTCCCTTTTCTGGGCCAGTGAGATGCCTTAACAGGTAAGATGCCACCAGGCCTGACTACACTACCTAGGTTTAATATCTGAATGGGAGGAGTAGGAGAGAATTGATGTCCACAATATGTTCTCAGACCTCCCCTCTGTGCTGTGGTATATAATCATGTGACATGCTTGAATATGTGAGTGCTTTTGGTATCAACTAAGCAAAACAGAGATCATTAGTTGTTTCAAGTGATTCCCTCCCACTCTCTCCCTCCTTCCCTTCCATCCTCCCTTCCTTCCATCCTTCTTTCCTTTCTTCCTTCGTTCCACTATAGAGTCTAGGTTGGCCTCAGTCACTATTGCCTCTCCCTAGCCTCCCAAGTCCTGGAATTACACCCATGTGCCAGCCTGCTGGCCTTTCTCGCTCCCTAATAAATCTATTATTATTATTATTACTTTGTTCCTTAGTGAATGCAGCCACAGAAAAGTATGTGTTTCTAATGTAAATTTTGCCTATAATGTAGAAACATTAGCTAAAGAATTGTGATTTTTCAGTTTGATGATACTCTTTAAAGAAATCAACCTGATCACATATTGAGATGATGAAATAGAATACCCCAAATTCCATAATCTCAGGAAGCAAGCTGTGACCTGGCTAGGATCTCAGGAAGAATTGTTATTTCTTCTTTAAAATAATTTTTTTATTGTTTTTCCTTGTGTGTCTGTGTGTAGATATATGCCCATGCATGAAGGTGCCTATTGAGGCCAGAGGGGTCAGATTTCCCTGGACTGGTGTTTCAGACATAAAACTCGCTTGGCATGGGTTCTAGGAACTGAAATTGGTTCCCTGCACTACACACTCAGCTACTGAACTTATCTCTCCAGCCCCCTTTGCTTTTCTTAAGACTTAGTAAGCTAAATCTACAAGCAATGAACAGCCTGACATGAAATGGTTGTGCTGCACTAGTTTGCTTTCCTAAATTAGCAAACCCTTAATATTAAAGCATTTGACAAAAATGGGTAGAAAATTGAAATCTATAAAAGCAACAACAAAATATTCCATCTGAGGGATTTCTTCCCCTTTTTGCCCTTTCCTTTTTCTTAAAAAAAAAGTATCTCTCATGTATATGGGTATTTTGCCTCTATGTCTGTACCCTGGGTATGCCTGATGGTGAGGGAGGAAAGAGGGTTTTAGACCCTCTGGGATAAGATGGTTGTGTGCTGGGAATCAAACTCCATTTTTCTGTAAAAGTATGTAGTATTCCTAACCACCATCTCTCTAAGCCCATTTCCCATGTGCGTGTGCATGTGTGAACGTGTGTGTGTGTGTGTGTGTGTGTGTGTGTGTGTGTGTGTACCGATGGGTATAATGTGATTTCCTTGGGTGTCCATTTTATTGGAGGATGGAATCTGCCATTGGTCTGAGGATCATCAATTAAGCTACACTGGCTGACCAGCAAGCCCCAGGAATCCTCCGCCCTCCGCCCTCAGGTCCTCAACAAAGGGATTATCTGCATATGCTACCACACCTAACTAAAAAAATAATCTGGCATAGCTTCTGAGTATTTGAACTCAGTTCTTCATGCTTCCAAGGCAAGTACTTTATTAATGGAGCCATCTCCCTAATTCCCTTTCTGGAAGCAATTTGTGAGGTTGACTGACTGTGTATGAGGTCACTGCCAGGATATGACAATTGAGGAGAAGTATATTTCTCACAGGAACACAAATCAACAGACAAATTTTGGGTGGGGAATGATTCTCCCAGCTTGCATAATAGTCTATCCTGCTTATCCACGGGAATAATCTTTAGAAATCTGGGTGTGTAGGAGCAAGAATGGATTTAAGAAGGTTAGGATATGGCAAATACAGTTTGTAGAATCGCCACCCAGAACCCACCAAGGACTTGTGCTTCTGAGATACAAATAGAAGAAGACAGAGGTGTTGGGCTTACAAAATAGAATGGACCCAAAGGCTAATGCTACAAATCTGTCTGGCAGGCCCTAAACAGTCACATGGTACTTTGCTCATAATGGTTGTTTCTCTCTTGCTTCATGCTAGTAGCATTTATTTCTGCATGGTAAACTTGATTCTTTAAATGTCAGCAACTTAATCACAGCACCCAGCTGTGCCACAAATAACCCCAGTTCTGGGGTGCATGATACTTTACCGAAAATGTGAAAATGGGTTTGTTTGTTTGGATAACATGAAGTGTTTTTGTTTCTTCATTTCTGCTTTAAGTCTGAGGACTCTGGCATCTACCTCATCCGCCATGCATTTGAGGCTGGTAGCAATATTGGGAAAGAAATATGATAATGACCGCTGCCACCAAGCATTCTCTTTCTCAGCTCCAGTTTCACATGTGTTGGTTCAATGGAATATTCAATAGACATTTATAGGAAATAAATTGAGAGATGAATGTAAACCAGATGGCATCTGGAGGTTTATTTGCAAAGTCCCTGCATCAAAGCTTTCTCCAGATCGCACCATATTAGCTGTGTTTTTCCAGTCCAGCAGAATCAGGAAGGTAACCACAGACTTCCTTGATGGGAAACATGTGAAAAACAGACCAAGTCCTAATGTGTGCTTGAGTCCGTGGCCAGGGAGCATCTCTGAAAATCATTTTATTACCCGCACATACAGCACATTGCTCAGAACTTTCTTGAGAACACAAAATCAGTTGTTTGACTTAGGAATATTTTTTTGCAACATTATAGGACATGGCTTTTATTTATTTATATTAATAACCATAGTAACAGTTTGGTTGCATTTTATTAGAGGCGCGGGACTGTTTTTTCAGCTTGGATATATAAAGATCAGCTCTAACCAAAGAGAAAGGTAACATTTAAATATAGCATACACACAAATATACATTAGATTTCTTTCTTTCTCTTTTTTATGTTTTTTTTTTCTTAGCAGCTTGGAATGAAACATATACCTATCTGAACATTTTTGCATTTGTGAGAACCACCTGATTAAGCTTCAGAGAATCACATTATTGTAAGTAATATTTAAAAAACATTGATTGGACAGAATGAGAAATGGTTCCCAAACTTAATACTTAATATTTAATTATATATATATATGTATTCTCCTCAACCTTGAATTCAATCTGCTTTCTGCAGTTGGTTATGGCTAGCTTTACATCTGATATGAAATTAATTCTTATGTGGCCTGTTATATAAATCATTATGAAGTGTCAAAAGCTTTTACATATATATTTTTTTAAGTTTTCACTTGCTTTCCAAATAGTTTCCATTTTTCAGTGTCAAAGACTACTCAGGCACTCAGTCAATTTTAATGATTTTTTTATCACTCTAGATTTTTCCCTCTCATTTATAGTACATTTATGTGTCAGTGTGTGTGTGTGTGTGTGTGTGTGTTAGCACACATCACATAAGTACACATCATGCCATGCCATATAGTTGATAGATACAATACAAATCTGAGAAATTCTTTTTTCTTTTTCACTAAGGCCAAGTGGTCAATTGGTTGCAATAGAGGAAGAATAAAATATTCTTGCTACTTAAACATGCAACATCTAAAGATTGCCCTTTATAAATAAACATTATAGATTAAACCTACAGCCAGCTCCAACCGCTGACTCCTGAAATTTCTAGTTCAGGAAAGTTACTAAGGGCATTTGTTTTGTTTTGTTTTCTCTTTGACAATTCCTAAATTACCCATCTCAACAACAGTCTCCTCCTTTTATAAGTTAAACTTCTAAATCTATGGCAGTAGGTTAATGCCACTTGTGATAAAAAAAATGTATGTGAGCAACATCACTTTAAAAATATGTGGCTAACTGCTGGAAGCTATTAAAAACCAAATAAACAAAAGAGATTACACTTCAAAGAAATGTCAACAGTTTTTCCTGTCTCAGAACAGACGAATTTTCTTTACTTATACCCACATCTGGAAAATGCTTATGGCTTTATACATCTTTTATGGTAAAATGAATTTATTGAGTTTTAAAATTTTCATGATGGATTAATGCAATCTTCATAAAAGGTAATCCCACACCATAGTAAAGAAATCTGCCTTAACACTGAAGAATGAATTCAATAATAAATAGAAGTCTAATGTTAATTTTGAGGAGCAAAAATAATTTTGAGAAAACATTTGGTGAACTGATTTTAAAAATATTAGCACAGAGAAATGAAAATGTGGTATCTTCTTTCCTGGGACCTATCTTTTAACTGGCACACATCATTTTGTAGTTGAGGGGGAAAGAAAAGAAACAACTTACAAAGCAAGCTCAACGGTTAAATGAATGTACCCACTCTAATTAACTAACAATAGACATAAGGAATGTAATATTATCTCCTGATAGCCAGCTCTCAAAGGGGAAATTCCAAAACAGTTAATGCATTTCTATAATTTGTGCTGAAATTATGCTACACACTTTTCCATGCTTAAAAAAATGAGGTTTAATTTCTCCTACAAATAAAATGTGTACCTGTTTAGTGAGTCCAAACAACGGACTGTACATGCTTCTAACATCCTCCCATGGCCCTGAACTGACAGTGTTCATTTGATGTCATTTTAAAATTAACTGTGTAGTAGCAACTTGCTCTCTATAGAAGCCTGCCAAGAAAAATAGCACTTCTGATATCCAACCAGACTCCCGAATCAGAATGATTGACTCACATTGAGCCATTTGCAGTTTTGATGGGATCTGGGGGAGGAAGGCTGGAAATGTGGACAAAGTTGTCATCTGTATATGTCTGGCCAAGAATTAAGCGAGAGGGGATGGGGGAAGCTATGACCACGATAATGTTTAAAATGAAATAATATCATTTGGACATAAAGTAAGTGGTCTGTGGTCAATAAAACAGAAGAGAGGGAAAAAAGAAAAATAAGCTCTAGCAGGCCATCTGCAAAATAGGCAAGTAGATCTATTTTGTTTATTTATAATGGGCATCAAGTAGATTCTTTCTCACTAACTAAAGCGGACAGTAATTATAAACACAGGTTGGTTAAATTCCCTGCACCCTGTGGAAGGAAACAAGCTTCTTTCTTTTCCAAACATTGTCATTTGTTTATTGAGCTTCTTTGGGTCTTGGTTTCATTTAAAACGATGTAAGCACACATCTGCTACCCCTGAAGACAATGTCAACCTTGTTAAGCTGAACCCGAACACTCATTATACAAAACTATGCAAGTATCCTGGCTGCAATCTTTAGAGTAGCCAGTTAGCATACTGAGTAAAGAATTTGGATTATTTTTGTTCCATTACAGAAAACCTCACATTATAGTATAATCATACAGGAAGTGAACACTCGCCGCCTCAGTAGTTTAGGATAATTAGTTACCTAAATTTTCTGAGGTGAATTCAATGTACTTAGGCTGAGGAACATTACTGCTTATATTAAAGAAAAAAAAACACAATACAATCTTGGTAACAATGAAATTATAAATATTGGAGTAAAACGTCATTTTAGAAATCATTTGGTTTTTATCAGTACAACTGAGGGAACATTTAAGGAACAGTTTTTATTAAAAAATGGGGGGCTGTGATATTGCTTATGTTAGCTCATGTGAGATATCAGATTTCACAAAACCTTTAACACAGTAGACACTATTAAAACATCATTATTAGAGTTGTCATGCTTCGGCGGTTTGGACTTGTGTGAGTCTTATGTATTTGCTGGGAAAGAGCAATAATAAATCCTGGCGTCTGCATTTCTAAGAAGTGACCTCAAGTCATGCTGAATTGACCTAATGAACCCTTAGGACAATTGGATACATGCATTGGGTGGGAAGGGACAGACTCTGATGAAACTGTACATGGAGGGGTTCGGTGGGGGAGGGGCTGGGAGGATGGTCCGGTGGGGGAGGAGCTGGGAGGATGGCTTGGGGGGTGGGGAAGAGTCTGGGAGAATGGCTTGTCATGCAAACATGAGGTCCCGAGTTTGGATTCCCACAAGCCATGTAAAAATCTGGGCATGGCAGCCCATGTCTGCAATTTTGGCACTTTGAGGAGAGAGGAGGATTCTGGGAGCTCCCTGGCTATCCAGTCTAGTCAATTTGTGAACTCCAGATTAAGAAGAGACCCTGTCTCAAAGTAGAAAATGGACAGTGATCGAGGAAAACACATCATGTTCACCTCTGGCTCCCACGTGTGCACACATGGGAACACACACACACACACACACACACACACACACACACACACACATACACACGGCCCCCCACCCACAAAAGTTCACATAAAAATAAAGGCATTCTACCCAAATTGCCTAGGCAACTGTTCTAAACAAGACAATCTGTATCCATTCTGACTTCTGCCATTCTTAAAATCCACCTAAACCTTCCCCAAATTCTGTGCTACTTCTGCTTCTTTGTCAGCCATGGCAGACACATTTCATCAATAGCTAAACTCTCTCCCTGGAGTCTGGATGGAATGTCAGAATCTTTCTCAATGCAACACACCAGTTAGGGACTTCCAACCTACCCATCTGCCAGCCCACCATTAGACTCTTAGAAAGTCTGCGTCCCTAATACTTGGCACAGATTCTATCACATGGCACTGGATTAATTGGCAGATTAATAAATGTTTCTTCAGGGGATGATTACTTAACTCGCCTGGGATGGAAAAATATAATAGCTGGGAGCACAGATTGGTGCCAAACTGTTTAGATGAAAGTCTCACTTCTGCCAGTTAGCAACTCCATGATTTTGGGTAAGTTACTCAATGGCTCTGTTTTAGTTTTCTGATCTATAAAACGTGACAATGAAATCAATGTGAGATGAAGAATTTACTATACAGAGTGCTTACAAGAACCCTTAATATAGAGAGTCTGTAAATGTTGGCTGTAATTATTTCCCTTGTTTTCCCTTATTGAAATACACTGTCTGCATGAGAAAGTCATGCATAGCTTGATTTCTTAAGGTATTTATCTGGTGCTCCATAAATCTTCATGTGGATGCAGAAATATAGATCCCTGGACACAAATTTCTTTAAAATTCTGAGTTGACTCCCCATAGCTGATTAACAAAGTCCAAGGCAATGTAAGTCACTTTCCAATATGGAAAGCCAGCCATTAAGTTCAAACCTGTCTTGACTCCTAGATTCCCTCTATTACATCCCTCTGCACCCTGAAACCTGTTTGGTTTTACTTCCCTTGTGTTTGTTCTTCAGGCTTTGGTGATATTAAGCTAATGCTCTACCACTGAGTTATATCCTTACCCCATGCCTGGTAATACAGTGACTCAGTTCTCTTTGTTTGGTCAGTGATATCTCATTCAGGTTTTCTGCTGAGCCGTTATACTTTCTGTTCAGTTCCGTGAGTGTCTTTTGAGGTACAACAGACTTGTTACCTCCTGTTGAAGCGAACATGTGCCCCAGTGAACTAGTTTACCTTTTGGTACATTCTACAGTATTTACACAGCCTTACTACTGGCGATCTTTACTGTCCTAGACATTCCTGCTCCCTTGTGTGTGTCCTGGACCCAAAATGCAATGGGCTCACTCAAATATTTGTTGATGAATGAATATGTCTGGTTTCCAAATTCCAAAAAAAATATTTTTAGGACCATAGTTTGTTTATTTATTAAATTATCATATGTTAAATAGTCATAAAATGTTTTGAAATTATGAAATCACAAATCACATTGCATTTAGTTATACAGATGATGAAAGTTAAGTATTACTTCACCATATCTATCCAATTCAGTTCCTTCAAAACCCTCACCTGCCTTTTATTTATGTGCATAAACTTGATCACACATATGAGTCCTCAGCAAACTTCTCTCTATAAAGGGCTTAGAAGGTAATATTTTAGACTTTACTACTTATCTAGGATCTGTTACAAATGTATTCTTCTGCATTCAAAGCAAAAATCACTGCAAGGGACAATATAGACTAGGTATTCTATGTTTCCATAAATCTTTGTTTATAAAAAATAGGCAAACAGGCAAAGACTGTCTACAAGTCATAGCTTACTACCTTATGTCACACATGCAGGTTTTATCTCATCATTTGTTTTTAAAGAACCTAGCACTATGCCACAGAGAATATCATGTAGTTTTCTTTCTGGTTATATTATATGCCCCTTCAAGAAATTCAGAAGCAATTTGCTTATTCTAATTAATCTATCTATCTATCTATCCATCCATCTATGTCTATTCTATCTATGTCTATTCTATCTATCCTGTCATCTACCTGTATATATCTATATCTGTCTATCTCTCAATCATCATCATCTATTATCTATCTTTCATCTATCTTTCTTTCTATCTATCTATCTATCTATCTATCTATCTATCTATCTACCAATCTATCTAATACACACCAGAGTTTAAGTAGATAGAACACTATATATATATATATATGTTATATTTTGGTCTGTACTTCACATTTTTCAAAAGAAAATGCCACAAGTCTTGACAGACTTATGTACTGTCTTAGTCGGGGTTTTATTGCTGTGGAGAGATACCATGACCACAACAACTCTTATAAAGAAAACCATTTCATTGGGACTGGTTTACAGTTTCAGAGGTTAAGGAAATATGGAGGCAGACAGTGCTGGAGAAGGAGTTGCGAGTTCTACATTTGATCCTCAGGCAGCAGAAGGAAGACTGAGCCACACTAAGCCTAGCTTGAGCATATGAGACCTCAAAGCCATCATCATCAGGACCACCCCAGTCATGTGACTTATCCCATTACATTTGTTCTTTTCATTGTGTTCTCCCTCCAAATTCTTCAAATCCAAGAAAGGAAAGATACACATTTTAAGTTTAGGTGAGATAATATAGGCATTCTAATTCACATAGGATCATTTTTCTGATTAGGTCAGACATTCTAAAGGTAACACTTTGTCCATCTATTTAAAAGCTCACCCATAGTTATAACTAAAAGGCTCAATTAAATAGGATTGTCCTGATGATGGCAATTATCAGCCTTGCGTTATGATTATTAAGCAGTCACTTCCTATGAACATCATCCCATCTATAAAAACAGGACCCTCTTTGGGTATAGCATTGTCCCTGGGTTATTGAGGCTTCAGCTAGGTGAACTATAAGGTAATACCTTTGTTGTTTCTTTTTCTTTGAGGGCCATTAAAAACGCATTTCTACTTTGTTAAACTTATGGGAGTTTCATTTCCAATGAATTGTTTCCAATAATACAATAAATGAAGACAGTAGGAAGTGCCTTTGAAAACCCAAAGCAGGATTTTAAAAGTATAAGGATGCTTACAACGGATTTTAAGGAATCTAGTTAAATTTTCCACTCCCCTGGATTCTACCTATGTGGTAACAGCAAGGGAAAGAGGCATCCCATGCTTGTAGGCTGCCAGAGAATGCCAGAAAAAAAGAGAGAGGACAAAAATGAAGTTCTTATGACACAGTCACTCTCTATTCTTTCCATGCAGTGGCTGCAAACATGAGAAGCCCTCTCAATTATGCCTCTGAATCAAAGCACCCCAGTCAAAAACAGACTCTGCTATTCAGTAATTGAACTTGCAAACACAGCTGAGGAAATTTTAGTAATGCAAAACTAAAGTTTTTTGCCACTTAATGAAATAAAACTGCTCCATCTTTAGGGAAAATATAAGATTTATCTTAGCATCTGCCCTGTATATGTTTAAGGTGCCCTGGTTCAGCCCCATGCTCCCTAGTGATGAAGATAAACACTTGTTATATTTAAATATTAGATCAAGTCAGAGTGTAAATGAATCTAAGAGTAAGTGGGGCATGTGTGTGCACACAGCTACTTAGCATTATGGGAAATTACATTCCTGCTATTAATATGATTATCACTCTAATGACAAAGGGCCACACACTGAGAGGGGGAAATTATAAAGAAGAAAATGACTAAATCATCTCAAGAGGAGCGTGAGTTTCAAACACACTAGATGCTCACACTCTAAAGGCCTCCAGATAAAGCAAAGGGACTCAATTTTTCCAAATTGATGATGGCAGGGATGGAAATGGCAGCTCGTGCCAGGAGACCACAGGAGGAAGGTGCTTGAAACTGCAGGAAGAGAACACATGGCCTTTCCTCTAGGCATGCTCACTGACTCTTCCTCCACTGGTGTTATCAAATAAATTCCATTGAGCAAATGCCTCCGTGTCCCATTTTCTTTGAGACAAACTTATGTCTGTGTGTGTTTATGCAGATACACACAAGTATATGTATACAGGCACACATACAATCATATATACACACATATTTATCTGAGTGCTGTAATAACAGGAATCAGAATGATCATTTTTCCACGGATCTACTGGTGATGCTTTGGCAGCTAAGAAGGAAACTTGGCTCTGTGGGAAAGGGTTCACTGTGTAAGAGTGAAGACTGGAGTTCAGACGCACAGAATGCAGGTCTAGCACGTAGCACGTGGGCCTTTGGGGTTAAGGGATCCCTGGAACAAGCTGGCTCTCCAGAGTAACCACAAGAGCAAGCTCGGGGCACATGCAGAGACCCTGTCTATATATATATATATATATATATATATATATATATATATATATAAAAGCATTTGAGGAAGGCACCTGCCATTAACTTTGAGCCCCCACATACATGCACACAGCTAGTGCAACTCACCCCTCACGAACATGTATACATCATGCATATGTGCATATGCAGGCTTACATACACACACACACACACACACACACACCACACATGGATGGAGATAAATCAGAAAATGTAGGAAACCGGTTGGTTTATTGATAACAAAGGTGTGAGGAATAATGTGCGTTTAGATTATCCTGGTGTCTTTAGAATTAGGATGGACTTTATTTACTTCAAAGCCCATCATGAGCTGGAGTTGAAATTAATGAAATCATTTCCTCATGCTACGCACCCCTTGTTTCAATAAACGATCTGTCTCCCCAGCAGTACACTTCAAGGGAATGCTGTGACCTCGGGGAGTGTTCTGTTCCCTGTGTTTGTTTGATGCAGGTAGTTTCCCTTTAAACTCTGAAATAGTATTTGATGTAAAAAACAAAACACTATCTGTTTCCTTCAACTGAAAATGACTCCCAGAATCCATGAGGATGACATTTCCAGAAGCAACTCCCTCAGGTGAGGTCTCCCAGGAGCCAACAGCCAACTCCTCCAACGCTGTTCTGAACCTGGGGGTATCAAGATAGACAAAAGCCAAATAAAGAGCTAGTCAGCTTGGCACAAAGAACTTACTAGGGCCTGATGCTCTGGGTAAAGGAAACAGACAGGGGTATTGGGAAATCTCAGGCCTCTTATTTTTAAATGCCCAAATGTTTACCAGCTGACCTCCGTCCTTCCTGCGGGTCTGGGAAGCAAGGTGCATACAATAAAATGCAAACCAATCAACTGCTTTCAGCTGTTCTTGTGCAATGAATTTTTAAACATTTGGTCATTAAGCCCAATATATATTCAGGTCAGTTTCTGAACAGGATGGGAACAGTTTGGGAGCAGATGCCCCGGCCCTGCCTTGTGGACGGGGGAGTAGTAAAGAAACTCAGCGGATATTTACAGGGTTCCACCCATCAAGTTCATTTTCTCCTCATTCTTTTGCCTTCCAGTCACCTCTGTAGATTGCTTCAATGATGGGGAATAGTTATTAACTTCTGTTGCCACTTCTTTTCATTAATACGATGGCAGTCTGAAGACCATAAAGGGAAGACCAGTCTGGTTTTCTTTTTGACTGGATGTTCTCTGAATAGTTTGAAGGTGGTATAGTTGGAAATGGGCTTGTGTGTTTCAGAGCTGAATGGCATATTGATTTGTTAGTGTTTGAGAAGTCGATGCTAGGTTCAACTTATTTTTGAACTTCAATGAGCTAAAAGCTTTCAATGGCAAAGAATTTAAATCACATAACCATTTCCCTTCACTACATTCTGGCAGCCATATGTATGGGAGTAGTTTTATCACAGGGGCCAAACACAAGACTGTATTGAAGATGGGAGAATAATAAGACACAGTATCCGACGAGCCCGTTTAAAAGGTTATCTTTGTGAGCCAAGACCAGCATCTAGTCCAAATGATCACATTTCTCCCAAGAAACTTCTAAAGGGAACAATCACCCAGTTTTACTATATACATTGCCCCTTCATGCCCCCAAACGAGACAACAGGGGAAGCCGCTGGAATCTATGTTTTAGATTAGAACATATGTAAAACCTCATCGAGAAGTTACAAGAAATAAAAATCCAACGTTGCCAGGTATGTTTGGATGGTGAAAAAACAACCAACCACAGCTTGCTGATAAAATCAAGCCGTGGCTGGTAAAGGCAACAGTTAGCTTTATAAGACACAGCTGGCGGTGTAGACGGCCTTTTGTGTGACTCCAACAGCTGGCAGTTTGGTTTAAACAATATTTGAATAGCCAGTAATCACAACACTATCCCAACTGCAACAAGGTAGTAAAGCAGGGTGTTAAACATTATTACCATTTTTTTTTTCCTTTAGGTATGGTTGCAACATTCTATCCTCACAAACTATCAGAGACAGGGAAAACGATTCATATGTAAATATTTACTCAACGCAAATATCATTTCTTGTATTTGATCTCACAGGTATTTTGGCCCTGGAAGTTTTCATCGTGGGTTGTGAAGGAATTCAATGAGGGGAATATCACTCTTGTAATGTAACTGTGTCGTGTTCCAGTAGGAAGGGATGCAGGATAGAGTTAATTGTCTGGATTTTGAGGTAAAGGGTATCTAAAAACTGCTGTTAGCTTGTATAATTTCCAATGTTAAAAATTTTCCCCCCAAAATTCAAGGAGAACTGGTAAGCCAGTAACCTTAGGGAACATCCGTTTTGAATGCAAGATGATTAATTCTGATATCTGAGTATGAGAAGCCATATATAGTAAATATTCTATAAAAAAACTATACACAGAGAGGTGGATACAGTTCTCATACTTACACCTTGTGTGTATGAATGTGTGTGTGTGTGTGTGTGTGTGTATGGGGGCGTGTGGGAGTGTGTGTGGGGGGTTGGGTGTGTGTTTGGGTGGCAGGGGGAGGAGGGCAAAGGTTGGGTTTTTGATTTGGGTTTTTTTTTTTCAGTGAAGAAGCTTAAAAACAGAAGTGTTTCTTTGATGAAGAAAGAATAATTTTGTGTCTAAGATCTAAGTTTGTCATGCATGAAGCTACACAGCTGCTTCTCTCCTGCCCTGGATATATCAGGGTCATTGTTAATAGAGAAAAAGGAATAACTGCAAGAAGGTGCTGGACAGAGCAAGGAGCATTTTAACAGCCTTTGCTAGGACTCCATAAAGACAAGGAGAGACACATAGAAAATATATCAGGCCAGCTTACTTCTTGCCATAATTCCTTAATTAAAAAAAATCCCTAAACCATAATTTTAAATAAGAAATGACTCTGTATTTAAATAAATATAATTCCTTTTAGTAGTTGTTACCTGATAAATCTCTCACACAATCAAGATATACAAGCATAATTTATTTTTTAAATCTTATAGTAGGCTACCAGGAAAGTTTATTTTTAATAACTGTTTTTAAAATATGTTACAATAAAAAAAAATGGCTTGTGCTCCCTCTGTTGGCTTTTTAGCAGCAGCTAATTCTGCTCCTGGGGGGATCCCTGCCATAGCTGGTTGCTCTGGAAACTGAGGGTGGGGAATGGTAGGGTAGAGTTTGGATGATACAGTAGGGTGGGCTTGGAGTGCGGGTTGGTAGGGTGGGAGTCAGAGTGAGTGTTGGGAGAGTGGGATGGGAGTAGGGGTGGAGTTGGTAGGGTGGGGTAGGAGCAGGGGTAGGGGTGGGAGGGTGGGATGGGGTTGGAAGGATGGGGATGGAGTGCTTGGGGATGAGGTTGTTAAGGAGGCGTCGAGTGGAGTGGAGGTGGTAGGGTAGGTTGGAAGGTGGGGTGGGGTTTGGGAGTGGGGATGAGGTGGAGAGGGTAGGGGTTTTTAGGGTGGGGTGGGGATGGGGAAGGGAGGGTGGAGGTTGTTTGGAAGGATGGGGATTAGTAGGGTGGGGTGGAATGGGAGTCTGGGTGGAGTTGGTAGGGTGGAATGGGAGTGGGCGTGGGGGTTGGTTGGAAGGATGGGGATTGGTAGGGTGGGGTGGGGTGGGAGTTGGTAGCATAGGAATGGCATGTGTCATTAATTGAACTTCATGTTTTTATTGAACATGAAACCATTCTAATTTCATTTCTTGAAATTAATGCAGACAAGATAGTTGGTAACAGAACAGAGATGCCTCTAAGATTTTTGCTCAGGATTTATAATGTTAAAAAAAAAAAGAAAGAAAGAAAGAGAAAAAGAAAAGTCATTTCTATCATTGAAGTAGGTCACTAAATGTGTTGATGCAAAAATTAATTTTCTCTTTATTCTTTTTTGTTTGTTTGTTTGTTGTTTTGTTTTTTCAAGACAGGGTTTCTCTGTGTAGCCCTGGCTGTCCTGGAACTCACTCTGTAGACCAGGCTGGCCTTGAAGTCAGAAATCTGCCTGCCTCTGCCTCCCAAGTGCTGGAATTAAAGGCGTGCACCACCACTGCCTGGCTTCTCTTTATTCTTTGATTGTGTTTATTCCTCAGCGCCTCAAGCTTAGCATAAACAAAGAGTTTACTTCCTACAAAGAAAAAGAACTCATTTCCATACCTTCACAGAGTACTTTGCCTAAACATCTTTTTGGATCCATTGATTTTTTTTTCTTTTAAAGGAAGTTTGAGATTAAAATTATTCTGTGCTTTTGATTACTTTCCTCATTCACAGAGTCTCTAAGACCTCCCACGACTCCGGATTCATTGAGAAACTGGTTTATGATGTGTGGGTTCTCTACTTTCTATGATTGTCTGATGATTATGTTAGAGTTTAAATTCTAGAATATTTATTCTGAGAACTTTTCTCCCAAACACACCAGTGATGAGGTTTCTGAATGGCAACTTATACTTCTCATTTTTGTGTCATGGAAATTTTGTTTCTATTTAAAGATAGATATCTTCTAGATTTTAGGCAAGTAGGGATTTATAATTTTTTTCCTTTCTTCTCCCCCTCCAAGCCCCCCTCCCCACCGGCAGGGTCTCTTTCTAGCTTAACCTAGCCACAAATTTATGGCTGTCCTCCTGCCTCAGCTTCAGCCTCCAAGTGCTGGGATTACAGGCCTGACTTCATGGCCAGATTAAATGTTCTTAGGTGAGGCCACTTCTAACTGGGTCTGTGCTGGGAGTTGGGCATGAAGAGGGGCACTACAAACACACTATTTCATTTCATCTTCCAGGCATGTCTTTGAAGATTATCAGCATTATCATCATGCTAATTTTATAGGAAGGGAAACTGAGGATGAGAGAGATCAAGTAACTGGCCTGGGGTTACAGCTTGCTGAGTAGTAGGCCTGAGTTCCACACTAGAAGATGAAATACTATGCCTGTTGCCAGAACAGCAGTTCAGGATTCTCCTTGATCAAAGTGATCAACTAGGGATGCTTATTTAACAAAGGTCTAAGGTAGGGCCTGAGGGATGAATTTCTAATGCATTCATCCTAGGCCTGCGAGCACCTTTGAGTGATCAGACTCCCAGCCAGTGGTTCTCAAGTGGTCATGCATGGCTCCTTTGAGGGGGATCAAATGACACTTTCACAGGGGTTGTATATCATGTCAGATATCCTGCATATTAGATATTTACATTACAGTTCATAACACTGGTATAATGGCTATTTCTGGTTGTCAACGTGACCACATCTGGAATGAACTACAATCCAGAAATGGAGGGCACACCTGTGATCCAGATCTTGAGGCTGGAAGACACAGGCTTCTGACCTGGATCTTGACATGGGATGACACACACTTTTGATCCAGATCTTGTGGCAATGAAAAGCTTAGGCCCAGGGAAGGCAGTATATGCTTTTAATCTCAGGAGACTGTAATAAGCAGATCTCTGAGTTCAAGGCCAGCCTGGCACAGAGCAATTTCCAAGTCCAGGTGTGGTGGTACACACCTTTAATCTGGTTCATATCTTCTGCTGAAGGCCTATATAAGGACAATGGAAGAAGGAAGACTCAACTCTTCTTTGCCTGCTTACACTTACTTGCCAGCACATCTGTTGGAAACTACTTCAGAATTCTACCTTATACAAAAGATCAGCAGAAACAGCCAGTCTCATGGGACTGAGCAACTACTAGATTCTTGGACTTCCTGTTCACAGCTGCCCATTTGCTGGGTTTGTTGAACTGTAGATTGTATGTCATGACAATAAATTCCCTTAATCTATGGAGACATTCCATAAGTTCTGTGACTCTAGAGAACTCTGACGAATACAAGTAGTGAAATTATAGTTATGAAGTTTTATCATTGAGAGTCACCATATGATGAAGAACTGTATTAAAGGGTTGTAGCATTAGGAAGATTGAGAACCAGTGCTCTAGGCCTATGGATTTCAAAATTTAGCAATTTCAGAATCACTCAGAGGGTTTGTTAGAACGTAGTTGTTCAGCCCTACTTTCTGATGGTCTGCCTCAATGAATCTGTGGTAGAATAAGTTAATTCCCATTATTCATAGTTGCTAAGCACTGCTGCGGCTGGCCCAGGTCCTACCCTAACATAAGCATTGCAGAAGAATTCTGTAGGTGTTTAGAGACACTCCCCCCCCAAAAAAATTGTACAAAAGCCCCATTTAGAATAATTAGGTAAATTTGAAAGACATAGTTCTCTTGTAGAATATCCATGTTGCCTGCTGCATTAGCATGATGTTCTATAGTGAGGCACACTGTACTTTATTACTTCCATAGTATTCATACTTTTTTATTCAAAGGATGTGCTCTATCGTGGAAAAACCCCTACTTTCTTTTGTTGGTGTTTGTTTTGAGACAGGGTCTCATTGTGTAGCTCTGGCTAGCCTAGAACTCACTATGTAGACAAGGTTGACCTCATACTCAGAGTTCATAGCTTCTTGATTGATATTTTCCTTTAAATTGACTGTTTTGGTGAGCATGTCTTGGAAACTGTACCCCTATCTAAGGACAGTGCCCAGGGCAGTAGAATGACAATAGGTGGTATTTTGATGGTGACATTGAATGTGTTTCTCAACGTTCCAGCTCTTCCCAGGGTGTTCATTTAGCTTTGCTTTCCCGTGGGTTTCCATCAGGTAACTGAGATATGAAGGAGTGAAGGGGCAACTGTGCTTGTCACTCTGCCCAAGCTGGAATTTGTGTGCGTGTGTGTGTGTGTGTGTGTGTGTGTGTGCGTGTGTGTGTGTGTGTGTGTGTCTGTTTGCCTGTCTGCTTGTCTATCTATGTGTAATATAGAATGAATATGCAGAATATATAGAAGTAATATAACCCAAGTCAGGATCTCTTGTTGAGCCATCAGTACAGAAAAGAAGTTATAACCTGGCGGTCTGACTTCACTCATAAGATTTGTCTGTATGTACAAAGGTAAAACACAACTTAATAAGTGCAAACTCAACTTGTCTACAAAAGGCAGGGATAATGTGGAATCCAACACCCATTAAACATTCTATCTATTCAGTGTGTAAAGAAAGAACAGGAACGTGTGTGTGAACTTTGTTCCCATCAATAAGACGATTGATTTTAGAGTGTTCTATGCATTGCTGACTATGGGGAAAGTCTGGTATATTTCACATAAGCAACAAGCATAGATAGATGAAGAGAATATATAAGCTTAACCTAGGATAAAAAAATGCAACACTGTATAAACTGACAACATGACCACTTCATTAAGAGGAAGGTTTTTATTATAGATAGGAAAAAGAGAACAGCCAGAGGCATCTGAAATATCCTAGAGTAGAGAGAGGAAATAGACTGAACATGGGGAAGGAACACACTGGACATGGCTAGGGCTATCTGTGAGAGAGGGGAGAATGCAAGGAGATGGAGAAGAGAGAAATGGAAGAGAAAATGCAGGAACATAAGAGAACAGAGTGAGAATAGCAGGGTTATAAGGAGAGTTAGTAGTTGGGGAAAGAGGAAAAAGGGGCTAGCATGGATCTTGATATGCTGATAGGTGCCATGGGCATATGTTAATTGGTGAGCCATATGTTCCTCTTGCCAGAGGTGAGGGGAAATAACTCCTTTATGTAGACAAGAAATCGGTTTCAAAAGTTTCTGAGGAATGCTGGCTTTTGTCTAACCACTGGAAATCCTCCTAAGTCTAGGTCTAGTTGGGCCTAAACTCAATTTTGAGAGACAAGTCAATGGGCTTGCCCTTTGTCAGGGGAAGTATACTCTGGACCTGACAGTTATAAATACAAATGTTTATATTCACTTCTAGGTTATTTCTCCCTTTTTAAAAAGCACTGTGCCATTCTGACTTGTGATAATCATTATTTTTGACATTATGGTAGTACAGAAGTATACCCATTCAACAATTTTGTTTTCCAGAAAACAGTCTTCAATTAGTTATAAGATATAGTTAACTCTTTATTATAAAATGTGCTCTATTAAATGCCTTTGAAAAACTATGAGATGTTCTAGCTCTGATCTAAACTGTTGTTTGATAGGTTGGATTAATATAATTTTTAAAATTATTTTTTGATACGTATCTTGGTCACATCTTCCTCCATCCAGTTCTCCTTCCTACGTAGTAAACTGATGTTTGGTAGGTTACATTAATGCAATTTTTAAATTTATTCTTTGATAACTCCTTACGTTTATAGAATATACAGATCTTGGTCATGTCTTCCTTCCTCCAGTTCTCTTCCCTATATGACTCCCATCTTTCTTCCAAAGTCATGTCCTTTAAAAAATAAAAACCTCATTAAGTCCAATTAGTACTGCATGTGTGTGGGGTCATCCATTAGGGCATGGGGAAGCTACCAACGGCTACTCTCTACAAATAAAAGTGAATCTCTCTCCATGAGCATCTACTAACTGCTGTTAATTCTTCAGTAGTGATGAGCATCACAGCTCCTTCCCTGTCCAAGGAATTTTTAGATCTTCTGCAATTTTAGAAATTTTATGCAGTTAAATCTACCTGCTGAGAGTTCATGTATATTACAGCCATGTCATATGTAGGCAGCAGCTTTCCATTAGACTCTTTCCGGTCTTTGAGCTCTTTCATTCTCTCTTCCTCTTCTTCTGAGATGTTCTTTGAGGAGGGAGGGGTGATACACATGTCTCCTCTGTGGATGAGCACTCAGTCATGTGTTCTAAGCATTTTGGACAGTTACAAGTCTGGGCATTAACTACTGCCCTCTATAGTAGTACGCTTCTTGGACCAAGACTGAGAGTGGCACAAATCTATGAACATAAACAACTTATATTTTCAAGTTATCAGGTATGTCCCACTGTAAGTTGAGGAGCATCTGCACAAATATACTATAAAGAAGCATTATTGATACATAAGCAATACATAGAATTGTTTTTAAAGCTTGAGGTCTTTGCTTGGTACACTCCAGTTTATATATTCTTGAACCATGTTTCTTATTCTTTGACAATTTCATATGTGTATATAATAAATGTTAGAAATTTTCAGCCCATACCATTCCCTTCTCTCAGTCCTATCCCCGATTGAAACCATCCTTATCTCAATGAGACTCCCACCATGCTTTCTGTTTGTGTGTGGTACTATTGGATTTTATTAAACATTATACTTTTGTTCAAGTGTGTATACTCTGTCATCTGCTTATGATGTGAACATACCACAGTTCTTAAGCCCATTTTTTTTTATTGGTGGGCATTTTCAAATGAATATTCTTCGAACACCTGGCATAAATCTCCAGTGCTTTTCTTGTGTCTAACATCAATGTTACCGGATACTGACAAGCACAGTGCTGTCCAGGATGGTAGCATCTTACCACATGTGCTGCTGAGCCTTTGAAATGCAGCTGGTCCAAACTGAGATGTGACAGAAGGATAAAAATCACATGGGATTTCAAAGACAGTAGGCATAATATTTGTAAAAAATTAAATTGATTATATGTTGAAATTACTTTTTTAAAGCCAACTTAAGTCAAATAGATTACAAAAAGTATTTTTTTTTTATTCCTTGTTGCTTTTGGAGTTGCGTCTACTAGCAAACAGGACTAACATTTGTAGCTCATATTGCATTTTCATTGGTCAACACCAGCCTCAATGTTCTCCAAAGAAGTACAAATTTAGTCACATACCATGAGGCGTAAGGACTTTCTCATTTTCTTCTACCATGTAGATTTACTTGATTCTTGTTTTTGCTATTTTAGTTGTTAAGTAACATCTTTTTTGTGCTATGATTTTGCACATAACTTACCATGTATAAGGTTTAAATAGTCTGTATTTATTGTTCATTTGGATGTCTTCTTCTATAGATGGTTCTTGTCATTTTCCTGTTGGGCCATTTAAAAATTTCTTACTAATTTGTATGAGTTCTTTATACTCTTTTCATATGCATTTCATGCTCTGTAGGCAAAGCCGGCATCTCATTCTTTTTCTAGAAATCAGCCTCCTTCCTCATTGCAACTTGCTTTCAAGCCTCTGAAGCTCACTGGTTGTCTGTCTTTCATTCTGCTGCCAATGGGTTGTAAAGTGTTTCTGAAAGCACATTGTCTACCAAGGCTGTTTCAGAATATGCTAAACATATTACATAGTAAAATGGTTATCATGGGGGAGGAGGGATGGTACAGTAGCAAACCTGATGACCCAAATTTGAGCACTGGATAGCTAGATGAGATTCTTTTTTTTCTTTTAATTAGATGTTTGCTTTCTTTACATTTCAAATGATATCCCCTTTTTCATGTTACCCCTCCAAAAACCCCCTATTCCATACCCCTCCCTGTGCTCACCCTCCCTGCCCCAATTTCCTGATTTGCATTCCCCTATTCTGGGGAATTGAGCCTTCACAGGATCAATGGGCTTCTCCTCTCATTGATGTCTGAAATGGCCATCCTCTGCTACATATGTAGTCGGAGCCATGGGTCCCTCCATGTGTATTCTTTGGTTGGTGATTTAGTCCTGGGGATCTCTGGGGTTACTAGTTGGTACATATTACTGTTCCTCCTGCAGAGCTACAAACCTCTTCAGCTCCTTGGGTCCTTTCTCTAGCTGCTCCATTGGGGAACCTATGCTCATTCTATTGGTTGGCTGTGAGGCATGGGTATTTTGATCCACTTTCTAATAAGGATCAAAGTAAATATCCACACTTTGGTCTTCTTCTTCTTGAGCTTCATGTGGTTTGTGAGTTGTATTTTGGGTATTCCAAGCTTTTGGGCTGATATCCACTTATCTATGAGTGCATACTGTATGTTCTTTTGTGATTGAGTTACCTCACTCAAGATGATATTTTCAAGATCCATCCATTTGCCTAAGAATTACATAAATTCATTGTTTTTGATAGCTGAGTAGTATTCCATTGCGTAAATATACCACATTTTCTGTATCCATTCTTCTGTTGAGGGACATCTGGGTTCTTTCCAGCTTCTAGCTATTATAAATAAGGCTGCTATGAACATAGTGGAGCATGTGTCCTTATTACATGTTGGAGCATCTTCTGGGTATATTCCCAGGAGTGGTATAGCTGGGTGCTATAGGTAGTGCTATGTCCAGTTTTCTGAGGAACTGCCAAACTGATTTCCAGAGTGGTTTTACAAGCTTGCAATCCTACAAGCAATGGAGGAGTGTTCCTCTTTCTCCACATCCTCTCCAGCATTTGCTGTCTCCTGAGATTTTGATCTTG
Organism: Tokudaia tokunoshimensis; assembly: GCA_036184795.1. Lineage (NCBI taxonomy): Eukaryota > Metazoa > Chordata > Mammalia > Rodentia > Muridae > Tokudaia > Tokudaia tokunoshimensis. The sequence continues at coordinate 119,966,350 of BTHU01000002.1, read as the reverse complement.
GCCATTCTGACTGGTGTGAAGTGGAATCTCAGGCTTGTTTTGATTTGCATTTCCCTGATGATTAAGGATGTTGATCATTTCTTTAGGTGTTTCTCAGCCATCTGGTATTCCTCAGTTGAGAACTCTTTGTTTAGCTCTGTACCTCATTTTTTTTTAATATGGTTATTAGGTTCTCTGGAGTCTAACTTCTTAAGTTCTTTGTATATATTGGATATTAGCCCTCTATTGGATATAGGATTGTTAAAGATCTTTTCCCAATCTGTTGGTTGTGGTTTTGTCATATTGGCAGTATCCTTTGCCTTACAGAAGCTTTGCAATTTTATGAGGTCCCATTTGTCAATTCTTGATCTTAGAGCATCAGCTATTAGTGTTCTATTCATAAAATTTTCCCCTGTGCCCACATGCTCCAGGTTCTTCTCCACTTTCTCTTCTATTAGATTCAGTGTATCTGGTTTTATGTGGCGGTCCTTGATCCACTTGGACTTGAGCTTTGTACAAGGATGTAAGAATGGATTAATTTGCATCCTTCTATATGTTGACTGCCAGTTGACCCAGCACCATTTGTTGAAAATGCTGTCTTTTTCCCACTGGATTGTTTTAGTTCCTTTGTCAAAGATCAAGTGACCATAGGTGTGAGGGTTCATTTCTGGGTCTTCAATTCTATTCCATTGATCTACCTGCCTGTCACTGTACCAATACCATGCAGTTTTTATCACTGTTGTTCTGTAATATAGCTTGAGGTCAGGGATGGTGATTCCACCAGAAGTTCTTTTATTGTTGAGAATAGTTTTCGGTATCCTGGGTTTTTTGTTATTCCAGATAAATTTGAAAATTGCTCTTTCTAACTCTATGAAGAATTGAGTTGGAATTTTGATGGGGATCGCATTGAATCTGTATATTGCTTTTGGCAAGATGGCCATTTTTACTATATTAATCCTGCCAATCCACGAACATGGGAGCTCTTTTCGTCTTCTGAGGTCTTCTTTGATTTATTCTTCAGAGACTTGAAGTTCTTATCATACAGATCTTTCACTTGTTTGATTAGAGTCACACCAAGATACTTTATATTGTTTGTGACTATTGTGAAGGGTGTCATTTCCCTAATTCCTTTCTCAGCCTGTTTATCCTTTGAGTATAGGAAGGCTACTGATTTGTTTGAGTTAATTTTATATCTGGCCACTTTGCTGAAGTTGTTTATCAGCTGTAGGAGTTCTCCGGTGGAATTTTTTTGGGTCGCTTAAGTATACTATCATATCATTTGCAAATAGTGATAGTTTGACTTCTTCCTTTCCAATTTGTATCCCTTTGACCTCCTTTTGTTGCCTAAAAGCTCTGGCTAGGACTTCTAGTACTATATTGAACAGGTAGGGAGAGAGTGGGCAGCCTTGTCTAGTCCCTGATTTTAATGGGATTGCTTCAAGTTTCTCTCCATTTAGTTTGATGTTGGCTACTGGTTTGCTGTATATTGCTTTTACTATGTTTAGGTATGGGTCTTGAATTCCTGATCTTTCCAAGACTTTTATCATGAAGGCATGTTGGATTTTGTCAAATGCTTTTTCAGCATTTAATGAAATAATCATGTGTTTTTTTATTCTTTGAGTTTGTTTATATAGTGGATTGCACTGATGGATTTCAGTATTTAGAACCATCCCTGCATCCCTGGGATGAAGCCTACTTGATCATGGTGGATTATCATTTTGATGTGTTCTTGGATTTGTTTGGCAAGAATTTTACTGAGTATTTTTGCATTGATATTCATAGGGGAAAATGGTCTAATGTTTTCTTTGTTAGGTCTTTGTGTGGTTTAAGTATCAGATTAATTGTGGCTTCATAAAACAAATTGGGTAGTGTTCCATCTGTTTCTATTTTGTGGAATAGTTTAAAGAGTATTGGTATTATGTCTTCTTTGAAGGTCTGATAGAACTCTGCATTGAACCCATTTGGTCCTGGCCTTTTTTTGGTTGGGAGACTATTAACGACTGCTTCTATTTCTTTAGGGGTTATGGGATTGTTTAGATCATTTATCTGATCCTGATTTAACTTTGGTAACTGTCTAGAAAATTGTCCATTTCATCTAGATTTTCCACTTTTGCTGAGTATAGGTTTTTGTAGTAGTATCTGATGATTTTTTGGATTTCCTTAATATCTGTTGTTATGTCTCCCTTTTCATTTCTGATTTTGCTGATTTCGATACTGTCTCTGTGCCCTTTGGTTAGTTTGGCTAAGGGTTTATCTATCTTGTTTTTTTTTTCAAAGAATCAGCTCCTGGTTTGGTTGATTTTTTTTTTGTATAGTTTTTTTTGTTTCTACTTGGTTGATTTCAGCCCTGAGTTTGATTATTTCCTGCAGTCTACTCCTCTTGGCTGTATTTGCTTCTTTTTGTTCTAGAGCCTTCAGCTGTGCTGTCAAGGCGTTAGTGTATGCTCTTTCCAGTTTCTTTTTGGAGACACTTAGAGCTATGAGTTTTCCTTTTAGCACTGCTTTCATTGTGTCCCATAAGTTTGGGTATGTTGTGCCTTCATTTTCATTAAATTCTAAAAAGTCTTTAATTTCTTTCTTTATTTCTTCCTTGGCCAAGTTATCATTGAGTAGAATGTTGTTCACTTTCCATGTGTATGTGGGCTTTCTGTTGTTTTTGTTGTTATTGAAGACCAGCCTTAGTCCATGGTGATCTGATAGGGTGCATGGAATTATTCCAATCTTCTTATATATCTGCTGAGGTCTGTTTTGTGACAGAGTATATATGGTCAATTTTGGAGAAGGTACTGTGAGGTGCTGAGAAGCACCTTTTGTTTTAGGGTAAAATGTTCTATAAATATCTGTTAAACCCATTTGGTTCATAACTTCTGTTAGTTTCACTGTTTCTCTGTTTAGTTTGTGTTTCCCTGATTTGTCCATTGATGAGAGTAGGGTATTAAAGTCTTCCACTGTTATTGTGTGGGGTGCAATATGTGCTTTGAGCTTTAGTAATGTTTCTTTTATGAATGTGGGTGTCCTTGCATTTGGAGCATATATGTTCAGAATTGAGAGTTCATCATGGTAGATTTTTCCTTTGATGAATATGAAGTGTCCTTACTTACCTTTTTTTGATTACTTTAGGTTGAAAGTCAATTATATTCAATATTAGAATGGCTACACCAGCTTGTTTCTTAGGACCATTTGCTTGGAAAATTGTTTTCCAGCCTTTTACTCTGGGGTAGTGTCTGTCTTTGTGCCTTAGGTGAGTTTCCTGTATGCAGCAAAATGTTGGGTCCTGCTTATGTGTCCAGTCTGTTAGTCTATGTCTTTTTATTGGAGAATCGAGTCCATTGATATTAAGAGATATTAAGAAAAAGTTATTGCTGCTTACTGTTATTTTTTGTTATTACAGGTGGAGTAATGTTTGTGTGGCTCTCTTCTTTTATGCTTGTTAAAAGAAGATCAGTTTCTTGCTTTTTCTAGTGTGTAGTTTTCCTCCTTTTGTTGGTGTTTTCCATTCATTATCCTTTGAAGGGCTGGATTTGTGGAAAGATATTATATAAGTTTGTTTTTGTCATGGAACACCTTGGTTCCTCCACCTATGGTAATTGAGAGTTTTGCTGGGTATAGTTTTCCTGGGTTGGCATCTGTATTCCTTTAGGGTCTGTATGACATCTGCCCAGGATCGTCTGGCTTTCGTAGTCTCTGTCAAGAAATCTGGTGTAATTCTGATAGGTCTGCTTTTATATGTTTCTTGACCTTTTTTCCCTTACTGCTTTTACTATTCTTTCTTTGTTTAGTGCATTTGCTCTTTTAATTATTATGTGACAGGATGAATTTCTTTTCTGGTCCAATCTATTTGGAGTTCTGTAGTCTTCTTATATGTTCATGGGTGTCTCTTTAGGTTAGGGAAGTTTTCTTCTATTATTTTGTTGAAGACATTTACTGGCCCTTTAAGTTGGAAAACTTCACTCTCTTTTATACCTATAATCCTCAGGTTTGGTTTCATTTTGTCCTGGATTTCCTGGATGCTTTGGATCAGGAGCTTTTTGCATTTTTCATTTTCTTTGACTATTGTGTCAGTGCTTTCTGTGGTATCTTCTGCATCTGAGATTCTCTCTTCTATCTTTTTTATTCTGTTGTTGATGCTTTCATTCGTAACTCCTGACTTCTTTCCTAAGTTTTCTATGTCCAGATTTGTTTCCCTTTGTGATTTCTTTATTGTTTCTACCTCCATTTTTAGATCCTGGATGGTTTTGTTCAATTCCTTCATCTGTTTATTTGTGCTTTCCTGTAATTCTTTAAGGGCTTCTACCTGTTTACCCCTGTTCTCCTGTATTTCTTTAAGGGAGTTATTTATATCCTTCTTGAAGCCCTCTATCAGCATCATGAGCTGTGATTTTTAAATCCAAATCTTGCTTTTCCAGTGTGTTGGGGTACCAGGACTTGTTGTTGTGGGAGAATTGGGTTCAGATGGTGCCATGTTGCCTTGATTTCTGTTGGTAATGTTCCTATGTTTGCCTTTTGCCATCTGGTTATTCCTGGTGTTAGTTGGTCCTGCTGTCACTGGCTGATGCTTGTCCCTCTTGTGGGTCTGCAAGCCTGTCTCAGCATCCCTGGGTGACCACCTCTCCCCTGGCACAGAGTGCAGTGATGCTGCCCAGTTCCTGGTTGTAGGTGGAGCCCAAACAGACCCTGTCCCCACTGCCCTGCCACTCCTGTGTTCCCTGGCTCCTGGCTGTACCTGCCTGCTCAGTTGCTGGCAAGGCCTCACCTCCAAACCTGGGAGTCAAATCACTCCCTGCAGAGCAGTTCTCCCCTGGCAGAATCTGTGTACAGATGACTGTGGCACTGCCCAGCTCCTGGGTGCAGGTGGATTCTGGATGAACCCTGTCCCAGCTGCTCTGTCATTCCTCTGTTCCCTGCACTCCTGACTGTACCATGCTAGATGAGATTCTAACAAACAAACAAACATCATTGCTAGACCCATTGTAAGACTTGACTAATAACTCTAAGACTGTAATTATATAGGAAGCAGCACATAGAAACTGATCAAGAATTTGGAAGACTCAAGTTTGGAATTCACATATATTTATCTCAAATTTCTAAATTTTTCAAGATAGGTCGTCTTCTTAAAATGTTTAAGTGTCTCCCCCTTCTTCACATCAGAGCGGACATTCGACCTATATGTACTTGATGTGATTAAGAGAACAAGTCACAATTAGCTTTATTTTCAAATAGAGACTAATTTTGAAGTAAATGCCTTCTAACATGGAATGTATTTCTGTACCTTTTGAGAGTGTACCCATGTTGACACTGTGTGGGGTCTGGGAATCATTGCACAAAACATTCAGATACAAATTTCAGTCAAAAAGGAATGGTTTATTGAATGCCACACCCCAAGACTGATGCATCAGGGCCACATGTCAGACTCAGGAGCTGACTGTGACCTTGAGTCAAGTACTATAGGGCCTTTTAAACCTAATATCTACAAATATTTGTTCAGAATTTTGGGATAGAGGACTTCCTTAGGAACATGTCTTTGTTGTACATTTATCCTGCTCCCATTGGTTAGAGTATCCAACAATGGCTGGTGACTTGTCTTATCTAACATTCATGTCTTAACTTGCCAACTAGGATGTCAGTTATCCACATACTTGCCTCTTTTTGACAGGTAGGACGTCAGTTCCCAGAGAGGTCTTGGGAACTTAAACTTTACTAGATCCCTACTCAGAATGGAAGTCTTACTTCAAGTAGTTTTATATTGGTACATGTGTTCCTCTTATGTTGGGGTCCATTCCAGGGGCAACTTATAAAAGCAAATACCATAAAAGCTTATACACAGGTACAGGAAATGATGCTGTGTGATTGGTTAGGGTCCAAGCTTATTGTGGCTAATTATACAAAGCAGTTCTACTGACTTCTGTTGTGATTGGTTTCCAAGAGCACAGAATATAACAGAATATGTAATCAGCTTAGGCATGAGAAAGTTTCTTAGTAACAGCAGAAACAACATATGAGAAAGTTTCTTTATAATATTAGTAACAGCACAAAATGGCAGGGTATCCAGGTGACAGTTACCTAGGCCTTAACATTTTACCTGAGGCTTAATAGTCTATTTAGGCTTTAATATTTTGCATAGGCCTTAACAGAAAACATCCTTCCCCCCCATTCGTTTTTCATGATGACAGAGTTTCATGAATTCTAGGTTGGCATTAAACTTAATATATAGTCTATATGCTTAGATTTTTAGAAAACGTACTTTAAAGGGGGTCCTTAAATACTTGAACCTCTCTTATAGCCCACTGATCAGGCTAGGGGAGGAAGATGGTTAATAGGACAAAGGGGACGTGGACCTGTTTAGAAGTAGTTCCTTGGAGTGATTCTAATTTTGGTTGTCAGCAATCCATTCCACGCAAATCAGCAGCAGTGACTCAATCCGGAAGAAACCAGGAGACTCCACTGATTGGCACAAGTCCGTCGAAACAGCAAGAAGCAACTGGAACACCTCTAGAAGTTCTTTGGTGGGTTTCTTTCTATGAAAGTCACAACAAGAGAGGATCAGTGAGGAAAGCAAGGCGGACCAATGCCAGAGCATCCATAGTCCACTGTCTGTTGGGTTATACTTACAAACATTACATATCCGTTCAAGCGTCCACTCCAGCAAAACATCAGATGCCCTTTCACCAGACAGCTTCCAGAACAACATCATGTTTCTGTTCTCAGCAAAACACCCTCTTATTAAACAGTTTCCAGAAAAACATCACTCGACACAACTGAGTCTCCAAGAAAACCACAAATTTCCACTTCAATAGTCTATGATGATTAACTTCAAATCTCCTGCCTCTAGGTGCTGGGACTTCAGACTGGAACTACTGTGCCTGGGTTTCATGTGGGGTTGAGGGCTGAACCCAGGGTTTCCCACATGCTGTGCAAGCATTCTACCAGTTGAGCTACGTCTTTAGCCCCTCTCAGCTGTTTCTAAGGTTTTTTTATGTTTATTTTTTAAATGTAGCACCTGAACTATAGCCTCTTTTGTTTTATTAAAGAAATTCATTCTCTGTCCACACAATACGAGCAGAGCACAAGTGGAGACCACTGAGGAGTCAGGGCCAAGTTGGTAGGTCCATCTTACTTGAACTATAAATTGAGTGCTTGTGTTGTTCCCAAGTTCAGATGCTAAAGTTCTAACCCAAAAGGTATTGGTAACATTCGGAGGGTAGGTCTCCAATGAGGATAGCGCCATTATAAAAGAGGCCCAAGACAATATTTTGTGCCTATGGGGTTTGAAGAGAGCTATAGGGGAGAGAACAGCCTTCCCTGGACACTAAACCTGCTGCCTACATGGTGAACTTTTAACCTCTAGGATTGTAAGAACTAAATCTCCATGATTAAGACCCACCCAGATGGGAGTGGCACAACAAGCCTTTGGTCTCAGCACCTCAGGAAGCAGAGATAGTTGAATCTCTGTGAGATTGGTCTGCATAAAAAGCCTCTGGGACAGCTGGGGCTACATAGATCCTGTACAATATTAAACAAAACAACAACAACAGAAAACAAAACAGAAGAAAAACCAACCAAAACAAACTACCACCACAACAAAAAACAACAAAACCAAACAAAAGAAAATACCAAAAAACAAACAACCAAAAAACCAAAACCAAACCAACTGTAAAGGGGAAGTCACAGAGCTTCTGCTGTTTTGAAATAGCAGCCTTAATACTCCAAAGTGTTTGTTTCTGCTTTTAGAGTGGCATTTTACTTGAAAAAAATTGGAGATGACAGGTTGACACCCCCATCAAGAGAAAAGAAAACAAAACAAAACCATAAAGAAAGACAATGTGATTTATAAGAAAACAGATTAAAATTTTAATTTACAAAATTAACAAATTTACCAAACTGGTAAAGCCATTGGGTAACATGTAATGTGTATAACAAAGCAGGACAATCCCTTTGATCTATTAATTTTTTACTTTATATCTGCCTTGGAGGAGGGGATCACTGAGGTATATATAATAGCATGTGAATTTGAACTGTTATTTTAAACCTTTGTCAGAGGAAAAAATAGGGGAAAATATTGATCATCTAAATGTTCATTATTATAGGAAGAGATTTCAAATTCTTGGTATAGACATTATAAAATAACAAAGAGCCATTTAAGCAGAATACACCTAAAGCAGTCATAAAGGAAATGATCTACAAAAGACACATTGTGAATGGGGTCGGGGTAGAACAACACAGAAAACATCCTCCAATCTCCCCCGCCCCCTTTTTTTTTCTTTAAAAAACAAACAAAGATGTTGCTGCAGACATGGGTGGTCTAAACGCAAAAGGAACATAGGGGAGAAGAAGCAGAAGTTACATTGCAGGGTACATGATTGGAGAAGGTGATGGGGTTTTGCAAAAATCATCTCTGCTTGCCTGTCTTCTGTAATTTTTGTTTGTTGATTTTGCTTTTTTTGAG